>JAJPUD010000564.1:371198-472974 GCA_023553655.1 Myrmecobius fasciatus | reverse complement strand
CTTCTTCTTCTTCTTCTTCTTCTTCTTCTTCTTCTTCTTCTTCTTCTTCTTCTTCTTCTTCTTCTTCTTCTTCTTCTTCTTCTTCTTCTCTCTCTTTTTTTTCAGTGAGACAATTGGGTTTAAAAGATTTGCCCAGGGTTACATACCTACAAAGTGTTAAGTATCTCAGGTCAGATTTGAACTCAGTTTCTCCTGACACCAGGGCTAGTGCTCTATCTATTGTATCCCCTTCCTGTCCTTAAAATGATATCTCAAGATTATTTTAATTTGCATTTCTCTAATCAGTAATGATTTAGAGCATTTTTTCATATGAGTATAAATTGTTTTGATTTCTTCATTGGAAAACTGTCTGTTCATATTCTTTCATTATTTGTCAATTAAAGAATGACTCATATTCGTGTAGATTTATAAAATACTTTAAATATTTGAGAAATGAAACATTTACCTAAAAAACTATAAAATTTCTTCCTATGCCCCCAGTTTTCTGTTTAACTTCTGATCTGGGCTACATTTGTTTTGTTTTTAAAAAACCTTTTTTAATTTAAAGTAATTGAAATTTTCCATTTTATACCTCATCCTGCTCTGTATTTTTTGTTTTAATTGTATAAATTCCTCCTTGTATACTCCATTTATGTGACGTAATTTCCTCCATTCTTCCTCTCTTTATTCTTCCAATTTCTCTTTTTCATTTTTCCATTCTTCTTTTAAAATTAATGTAACAGAATCACATTCAGATCCTTTAAGTAGACTCCTTCTAACAGCCCCTTCATCTAGTGATATTATAAATATGAGGGGTATCATCTTTCTGTATAGGAATGAAAACAGTTAAACTTCTTAAATCTTTTATGATTTGTCACTCATAATTATCTTTTATATACTTCTATTGAGTCTTGTGTTTGAAAGCCAAATTTTCTTTTCACCTATGTTCTTTTCATCAATAATGTTTGAAAGTTCTCTATTTCATTAAATATCATTTCTTCCCATAGGATTAGACAGTTTTTGCTCAGTGGATGTATTCTTTCAATTTATCCTTTGCTCTGTGGTTCTTAGATATTTGGCAGGTTTCCTTTATAAGTTATTGAAATATAGTATCAAGGTTCTTTTTCTTCTTTTTGACTTTCAGGGAATCCAAAGACTTTTAAGTTATTTCAGCTAAGATACATCTGAATCATTTGATTGTTGATTATTAAAATAAACCAAAAAAAAATCTTGACATTAGAATAAAATGCAGCCATAACTATTTCAATTCAATTTTCATTTGAGCCAATTAAATTTGTTTCAAATGAAGGATCACTAACTTTTTTTTTTCACTTTCAAATTATATCCCTTTATCTACCCCTTTACCCACCATGGAAAAAACAAGAAATATGATATTCATTATACATATGAAGTCATGAAAAATATATTTCCACTTTAATTGTGTAGGGAAAAACAAGAAAAAAATAAAGTGAAATAATATGCCACAATCTGTATTTAGAGTTAATCAGTTCTCTCTCTAGAGGCAGATAGCATTTTCATTAGAAGTCCTTTGGAATTCTTGTAAATCATACTGATCAGAGTATCTAAGTCTTTCACAGATAATTATTGTTATAATATTATGGCACAATGATATTTTATTGATTTCATATGTCAGAATTTGATTAAACATTCTACAGTAGATGACCACTGACTTTCTAGTTTGTTTGGATTTTTTTTGTTTGTTTGTTTTTTTGCTCTAACAACAGATGCAATTTAGCCCATTGTCCTTACTCTTCAGTTTGGGGTTCATTTGCACAACAAGCTGTATATCCACTGTTACACAGTCTGAATAATAGGCATCTTCCTATTTGATTTTTTTTTCCTGTGTGAAATGTTCCACGAATATGTTTTGAGTGGTTGTGAATCTTATTGTATTATACATCATTTATTTAGAGATGTAACCATTTAGATAACTTTAATCAATAGTTTTCTGATTACACATTATTGTACTATTGGTAGCATTACAAACTGATTCAATCTCTTTTGGAAAACAATATGACATAATACAAAAAAGAAGTAATTCCAAAACAACTCATCACTTTTATTCTAGTGATCCTACTACGAAGATTATACCATAATATACTGTTTTATTAACAGGAAATAAAGAGATCTATTTAAAAAAAATTTAACAACAATGATTATAACAGGAGAGAGAGAGAGAAAGGGAGAGACAGATAGACAGAGACAGAGAAAATCCATATGTCTAATGATAAGGGCATATATGTATAATATAAATGTGATATAAAATATTCATCAAAATTAATGTTCTTAGGGCCATAGGACATCTAGGTGGAACAGTAGAGAGAGTGCTGGCCTTGGAATTAGGAAGAACAGAATTCAAATCTGGTCTTAAAAGATACTTTCTAGCTGTGTGATCCTGGGCTAGTCACTTAAGTCTGTTTGGCTCAGTTTTTTCATCTATAAAATGAGCTGGAGAAAGAAATAGCAAACCACTTTAGTATTTTTGCCAAAAGCACCCCAAATACAGTCATAAAGAATCAGGCACTAATGAAATGTCTAAAAACTAATATCAGAATTTTATATTAGGTCCCCTAGGTAAAAAGTAGTATTTATCCAATCAAACTATGTTTTATATGTGTAATAAAGTATTCATCAAAAATTTAATACTCGCTTATTCTAGGTAAATCGTTGTTCTAGACATTGGGGAAAGAAAGATAAACTGAAAAGTTGTCATTGTCCTGAAGGAATTTACTTCTGCTAAAATTTAAAAGGCTTAAATAAGAGAAAACTAAATAAGCCAACAAATAGAAAATCAAATAAAACAATTGGGTTTAATTAGTTGATTTCTGAGGGTTCTTTCAAGTAGTATTCTATGTATTCTATATCTATTCAGCTGTAGTATTCTATGATTTTATGAAATTGAAGTTGGCTATGCTTTGGGAGATATCTTCTATACTCAAATAAATTACTAGGAAGCAGTAATATTTGTCAGCAGAATCACTTGTCTCATGGCTCCTAGACTTGTTTCAAGTCTCCCAAAAGAGAGAAATACCAAGTTATGCCTTCATCAGTTGGGGGCAGCTAGATGGCACAATGAATAGAACACCAAGTTAAGAGTAAAAACACAATTGATGACACATTTTGTTGGCTTTGAGATGTTTTTTAGGGCTGTATCTCTTGCTTCTGTTACCTTTACTGGCAGTTCCATTACCAAAATAGTCTGGAGATTATGAAAATAAAAGTGTGTGTGTTTTTTTTTTTTATTGTTTTTTTTTTGTTTTGCTAAAGCATTTAGGATTAAGTGACTTTCCCAGGGTCACACAGCTAGGAAGTGTTAAGTGTCTGAGACCAGATTTGGACTCAGGTCCTCCTGACTTCAGGGTTGGTGCTCTATCCACTGCGACACCTAGCTGCCCCGTAAGTGTTTCTAATTTGATCTTTTTCTAGTTTTTTTTTTTAATAATAAGCCCAATTTGTTGATCTTTTCTTTCTTTATTTTATGCAAGTAAGCATCTAGAGATATAAAATTGCCCCTTAAAACCACTTTGGCCATATCCCACAAAATTTGGTATGTTGTCTCATTATTGTCATTCTCCTGGATGAAATTATTGATTGTATCTATGATTTGTTCTTTCACCCATTCATTCTTCAGGATTAGATTATTGAATTTCCAATTAACTTTTAGTCTATTTTCTCCTGGTCTTATATTGCATGTGATTTTTATTGCATCATGATCTGAAAAAGATGCATTTACTATTTCTGCCTTTCTGCATTTGATTTTGAGGTTTTTATGCCCTAACACATGGTCAATTTTTGTATAAGTTCCATGGACTGCTGAGAAAAAAGTAAACTCCCTACTGTCTCCATTCAATTTTCTCCCTCTATCATACCTAACTTTTCTAACAATTGGTTTATCTCCCTAGTTTCTTTCTTGTTTATTTTGTGGTTTGATTTATCTAATTCTGAGAGAGCAAGGTTGAGATCCCCCACTAGTATAGTTTGACTGTCTATTTCTTCTTGCATCTCTCTTAATTTCTCCCCTAGGAATTTGGATGCTTTTGCACTTGGTGCATATATATTTAGTATTGATATTGCTACATTATCTATAGTACCCTTTAACAAAATATAGTTTCCTTCCTTATCTCTTTTTGATTAGCTCTATCTTGGCTTTTACTTGATCTGAGATAAGGATTGCTACCCCTGCTTTTTTTTGTTCACCTGAAGCATAATAGGTTCTGCTCCAGCCTTTTACCTTCATCCTACATGTGTCACTATGTTTTAGAGGTGTTTCTTGTAGACAACATATTGTGGGATTCTGGTTTTTAATCCAGTCTGCTATCTGCTTCCGCTTTATGGGAGAGTTCATCCCATTCACATTCACAGTTAGAATAACTAATTCTTTATTTCCTGCCATCTTATTTATCCAAGTTATGTTTTTCTCTTTCCTTTCCCCTTTCTCCCTTCCCCCTTCCTCAGTACTTTGCTTTTGATGACCCCCTCCCTCAAACCATCCTCCACCCTTTATATCCCCTCCCCCTTTTTTCACTCCTTTCCCCTGATTCTTCTGTTTTCCCTTCTATTAGTTTATCCCTTTCTTTTCTTCCTTTCCCTCCCACTTCCCTCTAGCAACAGACAAGTTTCTATGTGAAATCAAGTATTTGATATACACTTTTAGAGTCCAACCTGATGAGAGTAAGATTTACACAATGCTCATCTCCCTCCCCTCTTTCTCTCAATTATATTAGGTTTTCTTTGCCTCTTCAAGAGATTTTACCTTGTTTTTAACCTCCTTTTTTAGATCTTATTTTACCACTTTTTCCCTCTTTTCCCCAGTATGATAACCTTTTCCCCTCTACTTTTCTTTTTTCGTATTATCAAAGTAATATCTAGTTAATTATACGCCCAAACTTTAAGTATCCCCATAGAAGAAATAAAGTTCTCAAGAGTCCTTTCCTTTTTACCTTTTTATGCTTCTCTTGAATTCTGTGTTTGGATGTCGAATTTTTTGTTCAGATCTGGTCTTTTCATTAGAAATAGGTGAAATTCACCTATATCATTGAATGATCATCTTCTTCCCTGGAGGATAATGCTCATTCTAGCTGGATAGGTTATTCTTGGCTGTAATCCAAGTTCCTTTGCCTTTCAGAATATCTGGTTCCAGGATCTTCAGTCCTTTAATGTGGAGGCTGACAGATCATGTGTGATTCTAATTATTGATCCTCGGTATTTGAATTGTTTCTTTCAAGCTGCTAGCAGAATCTTTTCCTTGATGCTATAGTCCTGAAATTTACCCATAATATTCCTTGGGGTTTTAATTTTGGGGTCTCTTTCACGAGGTGATCGGTGAATTCTTTCAATGGTAATTTTGCCTTCTGATTCTACAATCTCAGGGCAGTTTTCTTTCAGGATTTCCTGGAAGATAGTGTTTAGATTCTTTTTTTCATCATGGCTTTTAGGAAGTCCAATAATCCCTAGATAGTCTCTCCTAGATCTATTTTCCAAGTCAGTTGTTTTTCCTAGGAGATATTTTATATTTTCTTCTAATTTTTCATTTTTTTGTTTGATTCTTGAAGTCTTATTGAGTTATTCACTTGCATTTGTTGAATTCTTATTTTTTAAAGTGTTGTTTTCTTCAGTTACCTTTTTAAGCTCCTTTTGTAACTGGCCAATTGAATTTTTTTGTTCATTGCACTCTTTTTCCACTTCACTAATTTTATTTTTCAATAAATTGGTGTCTTTTTCATATCTCTTTTGCAGGGCATCATATCCTTCTTGCACTGATTTCAGTTTATTTTCCCATTTATTCTCCAGTTCTCTTTTGAGGTTCTTTATGCAATCTTCCAGAAAGGCCTTTTGAAAAGGGGACCAGTGATGGTCCTTAGTAACTTCCTCTGGAGTTTTGTCTAAAGGAACCTCAGGATCTGGGGTCAGCCCTTCTTTCTCTCAATAGAAGCTGTCTATGGTGAGAGCTCTCTTTTGCTTCTTCATTTTTTTTTAAGACAGCATGGATGTCTCTTTAAGACCTGAAAAAACGGCTGGTGAAGTTCTTTGTCCTGGGGCAATTCGGCAAATTAACTTAAGGTGCTGGGCCAGTGGGGGCTAGGACTAAGTCTGAATTACTCCTTAAACAAGGCAAGTCTGCCAGAACACCTGCCCCCAATCAGGGCAGAGTGTCCCGAGTGCCTCAGATAAACTCCAGGTGTTTGGAGTTTGGAGTTACTGCCAAGATGAGCTGAGTCCCACCCTTACTTCCGGCCTGCACCAAGTCCACTGTTTATCCCTCTGTCCGTGTTAGACAAACCTGATATGAAGTTCTTTAGACATACCCGAAAGCAGTGTCCAAATATTTCTGGATTCGTTGACTTGAAGATCAATTCAGAGGCTTGTTTTATTGTTGATTTGAGAGACGATCGGAGGAGGACGAAGAGAGTCACGTTTTCATTCCGACATCTTGGCTCCGCCCCCCCATAAGTGTTTCTTAACAATGAAGATGTATCAATGTGTATTTCCTTCTTTTCAGAATATAAAAGCACAGAAGAACAGACTCAAGTTCCACCAGCAAACATGTCAGCTGAGCAGGTGTCCCAAAAATGTCACACCAATGGTAATGTTCTTTCCTCAGTAGTTATGGCAGGGAGACACCCACAGGCAATGCAGCAGTTCCCATGTCCTTTCTCTTCTCAAGGAGTCCCTATGTTCCTCCTCTCCTGGGCATGGTACTTCTGTTTGGGGATGGGGCACTCAGCTTGTATTACTGAGTCTATTCCTCCTCACCTCTCTCAACTCTCAGCTATCCAGGCTACTTTTCCTTGAAGGTGTTCCCTGCCCCTTTCTTCTCCATTCCAGTGTCTGCTGGATTTAGTGTCTCCTACTGGGCAATTAGCTCTGATGCAAGACTATGGCTTGAAAAGTTGGATTGGGAGAGGAGAATTTCTCTCTCCAATTTCTTCCTTCTTTCATACCTCCCACCCCTCATTCTCCCCTATCCATGACTAATCATCTAGCTAAAACCAGCTATCCTACTTCTATCAGGGAGAACTCCTTTAGAGGGAGGTCAGTAATACCTGAACATGTCTTTGTATTTCCTTTAATGCCTTAATATCTCATTGGCTGATTTATCAGCTGTATCTCTCCCTCAATTAACTTTGTAATTATTTTTTAAGTGTTCACACCATGAATGTGTAAGTTCACAGTGCTGGAAGTGAGATCAGGAGCAAGTACTGCCTCATGTGGGATGCAGGAGCTGCTTCAGAAAAGCCTTCATTATTCTCTTGTTTTTATGTCCAGCTACCTACTCAGTGTCTGCACAGATGGATACCAAAGCTGTTCTCTCCTGCTTACATTGCCCAATAAAGGAATTAGTAATGGTCACATGGACCATATTCCCCAGAAACAAAACTTCCTGTATCACAGCTTACAGAAAAGACAAGGATATCACCAAGGAAACAAACTGCTCTGGTGCAGGAATAATCTGGGAATCTTTACCTGAGAGGAAGTTCAGCCTTCAGATAGAGCCAGTGACTATTCATCATGATGGAGATTATCATTGTGATTTTGTAACACCTGAGGGGAATTATCGATCTGTCTATCACTTCAATGTGTTAGGTAAGGTACAGCTTCTGTCAGGCTCTTATGGGCAGCCAGGTCCAGGACTGGAAAACAGGTAACTTGTTTAAAACTACTAAAGTCTCTCTAAATCTCTCTTCCTTTTCTGTAGTGCCTCCTTTGGTAATCCTGTCTGAGGAGGGGAATGGGACTGTTGTGTGCAAGGCTACAGCTGGGAAGCCGGCTGCCCAGATCTCCTGGGTCCCAAAGGGAGACTGCTTCACTGTGGAGGAAACTCATGATAACAGGACAGTGACTGTGAAAAGCACTTGTACCCGGAATAGCTTCAATGCACCTAGTGTCAGCTGCTTCATTTCCTACCTGACTGGGAACAGGACTCTGTCCACAAACCCTCAAGTCCATAGTAAGTAGCATTTCTCTCTTATACTGTGCTTGGTTCACCATTCACTCTTCCAGAGAAGTAATATTAGGAGAGAAAAGTGGTGCTCTAAGGGGAATAAAACTGTACATTTAAAACTATCTCAATATCAAATAAAAATGACTAAACACAAAACAAATATAATGGGATGGATACAATGAATCTTTTTTTTTTCATTCCTCTGCCAATGATGGTTGGTTTTATCTTCTATTTATTCTCCTTTTACAGGTAAATTAAAAATAGCTCATTTAATATGGGTGAGGGAAAAACCTATTTGCTTGATTTGCCTAAATTTGTAATAAGCTGAAAATTGAAGGTGACATGTAGGACTGCCCAGTTAAAACTACTAGGCCTGATACCATAGAGAGCATGTGTGACTTGAGAAAAGCACAAGAGAGAGTAATCTGGAAAATGGGCAAAAATTGTATTCATACCCTCATGCTAATGTTTTAGATAGAATGACTTCTTTTAAAAGCAGGTAAATATGAACTCATGGTATCACTAAAATGCTATGGGTTGTTACTCATGAATGAAGAATGGAAGAATGGAAGAATATGTGTACACATATACACACCTATACATAGTAAAGAAATCATTACATAATCACATATTAAGTGTATACTATATGCCAGATACTGTGCTAGGAGCTAGAAATATAAAGACAGGGTGAAATTATCCCTATCCTCAAAGAACATACGTAAAGGAAGGATGCAATGTACATATATCAGTATATCAAAAACCTATATAAACAAATATCAAAGAGGAGGAAAGGGGAAAAACCGGAACCACCTCTTGCAGAAGGTAGATCATGAGCAAGGTCTTGAATAAAGCATTTTCCAAGAGGCAGAGGTGCGGAGTGAAATCACTCCAGACAGGGAGGATAGTCAGGAGATAGTTCAATAGTCTAAGCAAGAGCTATGATGATCTGAATTACAGTGGTGGCTTTGTAACTGAGAAGAAGGATGCAAGAGAGGCTGTGTAGATAGGAACAAGATTTGACAGTAGATTGCTTGTGTGGAGTGAGCATTATCAGGGTGAACATTTGAAGATGACCAAGTAAATGGAAGTCACAAAAGTGCTGCCTTCTCAATTATAAAGATTAACATCTCTGTGGAAAACATTTGGGTGAAGATCAATAGGGAAGAATAAACAAAATCAGTATCATGGAGGGGAGTGTGCTACAGACCACCCAGTTAGATATAGGAAATGGCTGATCATTTTCTTTTATAGGTCACTGTCACACAGACTATAGAGGTAGTCTTCAATATATGTAGACATTGTATGAAGGTTCTTTCCTGCTAAAAACAAAGCAGCTAGTACATTCTTAAATTGTTCTACTGATAATTTTATCTTTCAAAAGTTATAGAAATCAACAAAAGGAACAACTATCTAACTCAGACCAATATGAAAGAAGTATTTAATATAGCAGAAATCCTAGAAATCAAGGATAGTTGAAGAGTCTGCCCCTCTCCACAGCTTAATTCTCAATTACATAGGCTACTTTTCCTTGAAAGTGGTTTCCTCCCCTTTCTAAGTCTGCATGTACTGTCACCCAATGGTTATTATTTCTGTTGCAAAACTTCATAGCTTAACATGTAGGACTAAGAAGAGAAATTTCTCTGTCCTTTAATTCCTTTATCCTTCTTTCATCCTTTTCTTCTCTCTGCACCTTCTTCCATGGCTCATTATTATATAGCAAATTATAATTTGCCTTTCTAATTCTATTGGGAAGAACTCCCTTATAGGAAGGTTAATAATACATGGACATGTCTGTGTACTTTCTTTAATGCCTTAAGGTCTCATTACCTGATTTATCAATTTCTGGGGATTGGTATAATTCCATCTCCTCCCTATTCTACTCACATACTTTGGGATTTTTTTAAATGAATATGTAACTTTACAAATTTGGGACTTAGATCAGGAGCAAGTATAACCTCAAACAGGATGCTATAGCAGGAACTGCTCTAGAAATAGTCTTTCTGTTTCTCTTTTGTTTTTATGTGTAATTACTAATTCAGTGTTTATACAAGAGGACACTAAGATTGTCCTCTCCTGCCTTATTAATCCAATAAAAAATTTTGCAATGACAACATGGGACATACTCCTCAGAATCAAAACTCACAATATCTCAATATCTCCTCCCAGGAAGGGAATATTGGGGAAAGGCAACAATTAAAATAAGGAATTTAGAAATCATAACTTGAAGATATTCTAAAACAATTGAAATGAGGATGAAAAGTAGGAACAGAAATGGCAATGTTTTATAGATGTCTTCCAAATCCATCTATAATACTTAGATAATTACATTATTTCATCCTATAATATTATTCTCTCTCTCTCTTTTGCTGAGGCAATTGAGGTTAAGTGACTTGCCCAGGGTCACACAGCTAAGAAGTGTTAAGTGTCTGAGACCAGATTTGAACTCAGGTCCTCCTGATTTCAGGGCTGGTGCTCTATCCACTGCACCACCTAGCTGCCCTTTTTTCCCCCTGTTCCCCTTTATTTCCCACCTCTGACCTCTCTCTCTTTTTTTTTAAATCATATTGAAGGATAAAGTAAAGCCAAGATGATGGAGTAAAGTCATCAATCCAGCCAAACTCTCCCTTTATTCCCCTCCAAACATCCTTAAAATAATATCAAATTCAATTCCAATGTAACATACTCAGCAAAATATCAGGCTGAGATAATTCTCCACTCCAGAAAACTTAGGAATTCTGAAAGAGAGGTCTAAGACATCAGGGGCTAACTTGGAGTATTCACAGCAGAACCACAATTGGTGGCTGTGACAGGAGCTTCAGACACTGGTGACTGAACAAGTGGTCAGAAAGAGATTACAGGGGCATTGAGAGCAAGACCACGCACTATTTGGCAACTTTGTTGACCATTCTTAGTTGCATTCCCAGTGCAGAGAGAAGTTGTAGCTGCAGAGGAGCTTTTGGGGTACAGAACAGGAAAGTAGTAACCACCCTTCATCTTGAATCACACCACCTTGAAAGTACTTAATACTTAAGTATTAATACACTCCTGTAGTACTAGTTATGAAAATAACAAAGAGAAAAAGCCTGAAAGCTCGGGTGCCTCTGCAAGTCCCAAGGGAAAAGGCTCTAATTTTGACATAAAATTCAATATCAAAAAGTTGACTTAAAAAAATGAACATGCACCAAAACAAAAAAGAATCTGAACATTAAAAGCTATGATAGTAAGAAGTAAAATCAAGACACAATGTAAAAGCAACTAAAAGAAAGCCTCAGAGAATAATGCAAGGTGGACAGAAACCTAACAAGAATTCATGCAAGAGCTAAAGAAATAGATAAGAGTTGTAAAGAAAAAACTGAGAAAAGAAATGAGAGTGATGCAAGAAAATTATGAAAAGATAATTAATATTAAAGAGGCACAAAAATACTGCAGAAAAAACTTTTAAAAATATAATTGGCCTAATGCCAATTTAGAGACACCAAAATTAATGAAGTAAACAATTCCTTAAAAATGGATTTTTATTTGACCCAGCAGTGTTTCTACTGGGCCTATATCCCAAAGAGATCTTAAAGGAGGGAAAGGGCCCCACATGTGCAAGAATGTTTGTGGCAGCCCTTTTTGTAGTGGCTTGAAACTGGAAACTGAAAGGATGCCCATCAATTGGAGAGTGACTGAATAAATTATGGTATATGAATGTCATGGAATATTATTGTTCGGTAAGAAACAGCCAGCAGGATGATTTCAGAGAGGCCTGGAGAGACTTGCATGAACTGATGCTGAGTGAAATCAGCAGAACCAGGAGAACATCATACCCAGCAACAATACTATATGATGATCAATTCTAATGGACATGGTTCTCTTCAACAATGATGTGATTCAAACCAGTTCCTATTGTTCAGCGATGAAGATAGTCATATACATCCAGAGAGAGGCCTGAGGGAACTGAGTGTGAACCACAACACAGCATTCTAACGCTTTCTGTGAATATTTTCCTTCATTTTGTTTTCCTTCTTGGGTTGCTTTTTTTTTTCTCTCTCTTTCTACATCTGATATTTCTTGTGCAGTAAGATAACTGTGTAGATATGTATACATATATTGGATTTGTCATATAATTTAACATATTTAGCATGTATTAGATTACCTGTCATCTAGGGGTAGGGGTGGGGGGAAGGAGGGGAAAAACTTGGAACAAAAAAAAGTTTTGTACATAACAAGTTTTTAATAAAAAAAAATAAATTGGTGAAATTTTTTTAAAAAGTACAAAAATGTACTGAGGAAACTAATTACTAAAAAATATGACTGGGGGAGGAGGTGTGAAGCCAAAATGGTGGAGAGGAGACATGTCTTTTTCTGAGCTCTCCCCATGGCCCTCAAACTAACAGCAAATCCAACCTCTGAAGAGAACCCACAAATATTTGGAATATAACAAATTTGGAAGATCTCCAAAAATGTCTGTTTCAATCAGGGATGAAGAGAGGCATGTCAAGCACAGGAAGGCCAAGTACAGTCAGAATGAGCTCAGGCAGGCAGGCCAAGAGCAGACAAGCTGAGCACGAGCAGCCAAGCAAAGACAGTGCACAGAGCCAGGGCAGTGTGGGCTCCACCTGCCAGAGAATGTATAGCAATGTTGGTTACTCTGTCCTGGTTGCAAGCCAGTAGATCAGCAGATTAACTGTACAACATCCAATGGAAACACAAAAAGCAAATAGTGAGCCCCTAAACCCCAGAATATTATGGGACCTGGCCACATTCAACCAACACCAGAAGTTAGTCAGCACTGACCCAGTGCACACATTGTTACCTGTAGAGGAAGCTTGGATAATCTCCCCATTGCCCTAAAAGCAGAGCTCAATCTTTTTAAAAAAAAATGAGAAAAAAAGGCCAAAAAAATCCTCTCATGATAAATAGTTTTTATAGTGAAAGAGAAGAACAGATTTAATCCTTGAGGATAATAAAAGCAGATCATCTCCAAAGCCCCAACGGGTGATAAGACTTGGCCCCATCTTACAAGGTTCTCTTGAAAGAATTCTAAAAGGATCTTAAAAGAGAGTTAGAAGAAAAATGGGAAAAGGAAATGAGAATTTGCAAGAGGATTTGGAAAAAGAAATAGAAATTATCCTTACAAAATAGATTTAGTGAAATGGAAAATCATAGAACATCGTATAAAACAGATTTGACAAAATGGAAAAGAAAACAACTGCCTGAAAAACAATTTGTGAAGATAAAAAAGAAAATAACTCCTTGAAAAACAGAAATTGTGAAATAGAAAATAGAAAGGAAAAACAACTCCTTTAAAAATTCAATTCATAAAATACAAAAAGAATAAAAAAGTAACAGAAGATAATAACTAAAAATTAGAAATGAAGAAATGAAGAATGACTCAATGAGACATCAAGAATCAATCAAACAAAACCATAAAAATGAAAAAAATTGAAGAAAATGTAAAATATCTTATTGGAAAAACAACTGACTGGAAAATAGATCTAGGAGAGACAATCTAAGGCTTATTGGACTTCCTGAAAACCATGATAAAAAATTTTTTAAAAAGAGCTTGTATATCATCTTTCAGGAAATCATCAAGGAAAACTGTCCTGATGTCCTAGAATCAGAAGGTAAAATAGTCAATGAAATAATTCAAAGATCACCTCCTGAAATAAAATTCAAATTGAAAACTCCAAGGAATATTATAGCTAAATTTCAGAATTATTGGACCAAGGAAAAAATATTGCAAGCAGCCAAAAAGAAATAATTCAAATATCAAGGAGCCACAATTAAGATTATCCAGGATCTAGCAGCTTCTACCACGATACTCAAAGGGCCTGGAATCAGATATTTCAAAAGCCAAAGGAACTTGGAATGCAGCCAAAAATAAACTATTCAGCTAAATTGAGCATTCTCTTTCAGGGAAGAAGATGGATATTCAATGATACAGGTGAATTTCATTTATTTCTGATGAAAAGACCAGAACTAAACAAAAAACTTGACCTCCAAATAGAGAACTCAAGAGAAGCTTAAAAAGATAAAAAGGAAAGAACTCTTGAGAACTATATGTTATGGGTATAGGTAGAGAGTACAGATATAATTTGATTTTAATTTGCTAATATAAAAAAAAGTAGAGGAAAATGTACCAGAAAAAGAGGGAAATGGAAGTAAAATGAGGGAAATTACATCTCATGAAGAGGCAAAAGAAACCTGATATAATTAAGTGAAAGAAGGAAGGGGGATGAATATTGTGTGAATCTTACTCTCATCAGATTACTTACAACTCAAAGAGAGAATATTAGATATATTTGGTTTCACAGAAAAACTTGCGTCACCTTATAGGGAAGTGGGAAAGGAAAGGGGAAAGGAAATGGGGAGGTTAACAGAAAGGAAAACAGAAGTAGTAGGGGAAAGGTATAAGAAAAGGACAGGGGCTGTAAAGGGGGGACTGTTTGAACAAAGGGGTGGTCAGATGCAAAATACTGGGGAAGAGGGAAAGGGGGAAAGGAAAGAGAAAATCATACTTGGGGGTAAATAAGATGGCTGGAAACACAGAATTAATCATTTTAACTATGAATGTGAATGAGGTAAACTCTTCCATAAAATGGAAGCAGATAGCAGACTGGATTAATAGAATCTTACAATATATTGTTTACAATAAACACATTTAAAGCAGACTAATACATTTAGAGTAAAATAAAAGACTGGAGCAGAAGCTATTATGCTTCAGATGAAATTTTAAAAATAGAGGTAGTGATCCTGATCTCAGATTAAGCAAAAGCAAAAATAGATCTAATTAAAAGAGATAAGGAAGGAAATTATATCTTGCTAAAGGATATCATGGATAGTGAAATAATATCAATACTAAACATATATGCACCAAGTCATGTAACATCCAAATTCCTAAATAATTTAAGAGAGCTGCAAGAAGAAATAGACAGCAAAACTATAATCGTGGAGGTCTCAACTTGGTTCTCACAGAACTAGGTAAATCAAACTATAAAATAAATAAGAAAGAAGTTAAAGAAGTAAATAGAATTTTAGAAAAGTTAGGCATGATAGATCTTTGGAGAAAATTGAATGGAAACAGCAAGGAGTACACTTTCTTCTCAGTAGTTCATGGAACCTATACAAAAATTGACTATATAGTAGGACATAAGGAGCTCAAATCAAATACAGAAAGGGCAGAAAGAGTATGCATTTTTTTTCAGATGATGATGCAATAAAAATAACATGCAATGAAATGTCAGGAGAAAATAGACCAAAAATTAATTGGAAATTAAGTAATCTAATCCTAAAAAATGAATGGGTGAAACAGCAAATCATACACACAATAATTTCATCCAAGAGAATGACAATAATGAGACAGCATACCAAAATTTGTAGGATGCAGCCAAAGCAGTAATAAGGGGAAATTTTATATCTCTATTTGAATACTTGCAAAAAATAGAGAAAGAGAAGATCAATGAATTGGGCTTGCAATGAAAAAAGCTAGAAAAAGAACAAATTAAAAACCTCCAATTAAATACCAAACTTGAAATTCTAAAAATAAAGGGGATATTAACATTGAAAGCAAAAAAAAAAAAAAACTATTGAATTAATAAATAAAACTAAGTGTTTTTATGAAAAAACCAACAAACAAATAAATCTTTAGTTAATTTGATTAGAAAAAGGAGAGAGGAAAAACAAATTGTTAGTCTCAGAAATGAAAAGGGAGAACTTTCCACCAATAAGGACGAAATTAGAACAATAATTGGGAGTTATTTTGCCCAACTTTATGTCAATAAATTTGATAACCTATGTGAAATGGAAGAAAACAAAAATGTAAATTGCCCAGATTAATAGAAGAGGAAATAAATTACTTAAATAATCCTATTTTAGAAAAAGAAATAGAATAAGCCATTAATCAACTCCCTAAGAAAAAATCTCCAGGGCCAGATAGATTTACATGGGAATTCTACCAAATGTTTAAAGAGCAATTAACTATAATACTATACAAACTATTTGAAAAATTAGGGAAAGAAGTCCTACCAAATTCCTCTTATAACAAGAACATGGTACTGATACCTGAACCAGGTAAAATGAAAACAAAGAAAACTATAGACCAATTTCCCTAATGAATATTGTTGCAAAAATCTTAAATAAAATATTATCAAAGAGATTACAGAAAGTCATCCTCAGGGAAATTACATCATGACCAAGAAGGATTTATACCAGGAATGCAGGGCTGGTTCAATACTAAGAAAATTATTAGCATAATTGACCATATCAATAACCAAACTAACAAAAATCATATTATCTCAATAGATGCAGAAAAAGCATTTGATAAAATCCAACACCTATTCCTATTAAAACCACTAGAGAGTCTAGAAATAGATGGACTTTTCTTTAAAATGATCAGTAGCATCTATTTAAAACCATCAGCAAGCATCATATGTAATAGGCACTAACTAGAATCATTCCCAGTAAGATCAGGGGTGAAACAAGGTTGTCCACTACCATTATTATTCAATATTTTATTAGAAATGTTAGTTTTGGCAATAAGAGAAGAAAAAGAGATTAAAGGAATTAGAGCAGGTAATGAGGAAACCAAATTATCACTCTTTGCAGATGATATGATGGTATGCTTAGAGAACCCTAGAAAATTAACTAAAAAACTACTAGAAACAACCCACAACTTAAGCAAAGTTGAAGAATACAAAATAAATCTACATAAATCATCAGCATTTTTATATATTACCAACCAAGTCCACCAGCAAGAGATACAAGGAGAAATTCCATTTAAAATAACTGAAAATATCAGAAAATATTTGAGAGTCTACCTGCCAAGGCATAGTCAGGAACTATATGAGCACAACTACAAAACACTTTCTACACAACTAAAGTCAGATCTAAACAATTGGAAAAATATCAAGTACTCTTGGATAGGCCAAACAATTATGATAATAATGAAAATGCTACCTAAATTAATTTACTTATTTAGTGCCATACCAATCAAACTCCACAAAAATTATTTTTCAGATCTAGAAAAAATAATAACAAAGTTCATCTGGAAGAAGAAAAGGTCAAGAATTTCAAGGGAATTAATGGAAAAAAATGCCAATGAAGGTAGCTTAGCTGTGCCAGATCTAAAACTATATTATAAAGCAGCAGTCAACAAAACCATTTGGTAATAGCTAAGAAATAGAGTAGTCAATCAGTGAAATGGATTAGGTTCACAGGACAAAATAGTCAATAACTATAGTAAGCTAGTGTTTGACAAACCCAAAGACCCCAGCTTTTGTGATAAGAACTCACTATTTGACAAATACTGATGAGAAAATTGGAAACTAGTATGGCAAAAAGTAGACACTGACCCACACCTAACACCATATAACAAGATAAAGTCTAAATGGGTTCATGATCTAGACATAAAGAATATTATAAACAAATCAGAAAAACATAGGATAGTTTACGTCTCAAATTTGTGGAGAAAGAATGAGTTTGTGACCAAAGAAGAATGGGAACTCATTATTGACCGCAAAATAGATAATTTTGATTACATTAAGTTAAAAAGGTTTTGTACAAACAAAACTAATGCAGACAAGATTAGAAGGGAAGCAATAAAGTAGGAAAACATTTTTACATTCAAGTAAAGGGTTCTAATAAAGGCCTCATTTCTAAAATTTATAAAGAATTCTAAATTTAAAAAAATTCAAGCCACTCTCCCAATCGCTAAATGGTCAAAGGATAAGAACAGACAATTTTCAGATGATGAAATTAAAACTATTTCTACTCATATGAAAAGGTGCTCCAAATCACTATTGATCAGAGAAATGCAAATTAAGACAACTCTGAGGTACCACTACACACTTGTCAGATTGGCTAAGATGACAGGAAAAAATAATGTTTAAGGGGATATGGGAAAACTGGGACACTGATACATTGTTGGTGGAACTGTGAATGGATCTAACCATTCTGGAGAGCAATTTGGAGCTATGCCCAATGGATTATCAAACTGTGCATACTCTTTGCTCCAGCAGTGTTTCTACTGGACTTATATGCCAAAGAGATCTTTAACAAGGGAAAGGACTCACATGTGCAAGAATGTTTGTGGCAGCCCTTTTTGTAGTGGCTAGAAATTGGAAACGGAATGGATGGCCATCAGTTGGAGAATGGCTGAATAAGTTATGGTGTATGAATGACATGGAATATTATTGTTCTGTAAGAAACGATCAGCAGATTGATTTCAGAGAGGCCTGGAGAGACTTGCATGAACTGATGCTGAGTGAAATGAGCAGAACTAGGAGATCATTATACATGGCAACAACAAGACTATATGATGATCAATTCTGATGGACAGGGATCTCTTCAACAGTGAGGTGATTCAGACCAATTCCAATGATCTCATTATGAAGAGAGCCATCTACACCCAGAGAGAAGGTCTGTGGGAACTGAATATGGTTCACAACATAGCATTTTCACTCTATTTTTTATTGTTTTTTGAATTTTTTTCTCATTTTTTTTCCTGGTTTGATTTATTTCTCACCTACGTTTGTACCAATGTTAGAGATAAGTAATAACTTCATTTACTTTGCTATAGAAACCAAGACATACAGAAATTAAATAATATGCCCAAGGTTGTGAGAGAAATGTATTCTTTACTCTTTAGGGAATATCAGCAGATAGTATTATTTTTATTAAGAATAATAATATTTATTTATAGTATTATTATGTTACTAATTATCGATATTAACATTATAATCATTAAGGATAATATTAAGGGATAAATAAATATCCCTCAACAATCTTTTCTGTGAGAGATTACATCGTTCAACATTTCTGTATGCAAATGGGAGACATTGAAAGTTTCCTAAACCTATAGCAGGGAAATGGCAGCAACATTAATGAAACAGAAAAATCATTGAAATTTTACTAATTCTTTTTTTTTTTTTTTTGCTGAAGCAATTGGGATTAAGTGACTTGCCCAGGGTCACCCAGCTAGGAAGTGTTAAGTGTCTGAGACCAGATTTGAACTCAGGTCTTCCTGACTTCAGGGCTGGTGCTCTATCCACTGTGCCATCTAGCTGCCCCAAAAAATTCTTTTGTAAATAGATAACATCAAATAATTGTAGACTTAAATGTGTTAACTTGTTTATAATATAATATACTCTTTTCTTTCTTCAAAGGTTTCACATTGTCAGGTGCTTCCACAACGATCATTTGGACTGTGAAATTTTCCCTTTTGGGAGGAATTCTGAGCCTTTTCTTTTGGGCAAACTATGATATCAGGTAATAATTCACTGATTAAAACTTATGGTGCACTCATAATGCTCAAGATATTTTATGACACACACACACACAATCCTCTTAAAATTATAAAACTATTACATACTAGTAGTTGTCAAAATAGTATTCTTTATCCTTTGAAAGCTTTACTGAACACTAAAGGAGAGACATTGACAGGATATACTTGGTATATTTCAATTATAAATAGAATTCTGAATAAAGTAAAGGATAGAGATGGGGAAACAGGTATGAAGGGGGGATATATGATCATTATTATCACAATTATCATTAATAATAATAGCTTACATTTACATGGTGCTTACTCTACAATTACCAGATACAATGTTAAGTACTTTACAATTATTATCTCATTTTATCTGCATAACAACACTGAGAAGTAAGTATTATAATTGCCTCCATTTTACAGAGGAGGAAACTGAGGCAAACAGCTAGTAAGTGTCTAAGGCTGGATTTGATTTTAGATCTTCCTGCCCTCAGGGCATCTGGGTGGAGCAGTGGACAGAGTGTCAGGCCTGGAAATACTCACCTTCCTGTGTTCAAATTTAGTCTTAAATATGTCCTAGCTGTGTGACCCTGGGCAAGTTACTTAAGTCTCAATTCTTCATCTGTAAAATGAGCAGGAGAAGGAAATGTTCCAGCATCTTTGCCAGGAAAATGGGTCACCAAGAGTTGGAAGTGACTGAACAACAACTTCCTGACTCCAGGCCCAGAGTCTACCCACTGCACCAGCTAATTGCCCATATCATAAAGAATAAAGGAAGGTCTGATCAAATATAAAGCAAGGCCCAAGAGAATAGAATAAAGAGATTTGAGAAGTGTTCTCATAAGAAGTGAAAGGTAAGAAAATCAGAGTGAGACCTGAGGGGATTACAGGGATCCATGGCAGATCCTCCCCTTTTTTGTTCCATAAAGGCTCCTTACCTTTCTTCAACACAAGTGTTTGAATAAAGAAGCATTATTTCAGAATATATACTAACTCCTGGCAAACCCAAGTTTATTTTAAGATAAACTGAACTTAATCCAGAGCCAGAACCAGAGTAGTGCACTTGGAGGTGCTGATCCCTTTGGAAATGGTCAGGCCCTAGCCTTCTTTCAATGACTCATGAAGTAGGGAGGGTGACAAGAAGCTACATCTTGAGGACAGCAGACTATCTACCATTGTGCTAACATTTCTGGAACAGCAGCACACATTTCCCACTTCCAGACTGCCACAAGAATCCTCTGAGTATCAAATGAACAGAGGAAGTAAGAAGTAGAGCAATGCATTCAGGGCTCTGTAGCCTTACTAGCCTATGAGGTCTAACAAGCATGTTAAACTCCCATTGGCTGACTTAATGTTGAAAGACAATCCCACCTTCTAAACTCACTGATGAAAAGAGAGGTGAAAAGAGAAAAGTAGTCTTTAGCAAGGTGTCCTGGACTCAAGATTCTAATCCTGTCAAATCTAAGACAGAAATACTTATGTGGGCAAAGCATTAAACTAAGGCTTATTTTTCCCATTTGCAAAAGGTCAAGTGTCTATAGTATAGTTATCAAGAAATAATGAGTACTAAAATGCTTTGCAAACCTCAATAAGCCATATAAATGCCTGCAATTTTTGTACTCCCTAATTTTTTTTAGGGGGTGAGTGGGCTGGGGGCTGTTTGAACTAGCAGTACAAAATTCCTCTATTCCAGAAATGTTTGAATTTCTCCTTTATCTGTAAAGAAGAATTGATTTCATGAGGGCTAAAAGTTAGTCTCACTTTGCCTGAATAAATGTTTTTCTTTCTCTACAGGTACTCACTTTGCTAATATCTAAGCCAAGGTGAGGCATCTAGGAGTAATTTTTTTTCCTTCTTCTTTCCTTTCTTTTTTTCTTTCTGTCCTTTCTTCATTCTTTTTCTCTTTCTTTCCTTCTTCCTTCCTTTCTTTTTACTTCTTTTTTTATTCTTTATTTCTTTTTTCTTTCCTTCTTTTCTTCTTTCATTCTTTCCATCCTTTTTTCCTTCTTTCTTTTTTTATTTTTCTTTTCTTTATTTTTTTGCTTTTTCTTTCTTTCCTTCTTCCTTCCTTCATTTCCTCCCTTTCTTTCCTTCCTTCCTTCCTCCTTTCCTTCTTTCCTTCTTTCCTTCCTTCCTTCTTCCTTTCTTCTTCCTTCTAGTTCTACTTTCTCCTCAGGAATGGGAACTCCTCATTCCAAATAACTACAGTTTTCCCTGGATCAGTGGCTCTTAAACATTTCCACAGTAATTGAAGCATTCAGTTTAAACAAAACTTTGGCAGAATCTCTGTAGGTGAAAAAATCATCAAAAACCATTATTTGTTATGTCAACCAACAAATGAGATATGATTCATTACAACAACAGACAAAAATTTAAAGCATGTCTAGGCATTCCTGTAGCACAAATTGAGAAACATCAGCCAGGATTATGCCTATATTAGCTGATTTGCAGACAAGGAAAGTGAAATGGAATTAGGATAATAATTCTTGTCAGAAGAGTTTAGAGTTTTTAATTCTTTTGATTTATATATATTTTTTTCATAGACTTTGTGATACTGGAAAGCCAAACAAGGTGCTGATAGAGCATTATGAAGAAGGTAGTTGGAATTCAGATGGTTCAAGATATCGAGTCCTATAATATGTAACACTTGGACAAATATGGCTTTTATATAAAAGCATAGAAGTGGCTATTTCTATTCCTATTTGGATTTTTGGAGAAATAAATTATAGTCAGATTTGCCTGAGCCTGGCTGAGTCCCACACTGACATTTACCCACACTTAGATCCTAAACCTTGTGCTTTAAAATATGTGTTCTCTCTTTAATCAGATTCTAACATAGAACTGGGTCTTGCTGATAGTTCAAAAGCAGGAGCTACAGAGTGAATCCTTTTTATCTCTCCAAATAAATCATCATGATTTTGATCTAAATGATTTCTACCACAAAATTACAGACATGTACTCTCCAATTGATAAATAGTCAAAGGATATGAACAATTTTCAGATGAAGAAATTAAAACTATTTCTAGTCATATGAAAAGGTGCTCCAAATCACTATTGATCAGAGAAATGCAAATTAAGACAACTGAGATACCCGTACACACCTGTCAAATTGGCTAAGATATCAGGAAAAGATAATGACAAATGTTGAAGGGGATGTGGGAAAACTGGGACACTGATACATTGTTGGTGGAACTGTGAATGGATCCAATCATTCTGGAGAGCAATTTGGAGCTATGCTCAAAAAGTTATCAAACTGTGCATACCCTTTGACCCAGCAGTATTTCTATTGGGCCTATATCCCAAAGACATCTTAAAGGAAGGAAAAGGACCCACATGTGCAAGAATGTTTGTGGAAGCCCTTTTTGTAGTGGCAAGAAACTGGAAACTGAGTGGATGCCCTTCAATTGGAGAATGGCTGAACAAATTATGGTATATGAATGTTATGGAATATTATTGTTCTGTAAGAAATGACCAGCAGGATGATTTCAAAGAGGCCTGGAGACTTGCATAAACTGATGCTGAGTGAAATGAGTAGAACCATACGATCATTGTACACAGCAACAACAAGACTATACCATGATCTATTCTGATGGACATGGCTCTCTTCAACAATGAAATGTTTCAAACCAGTTCCAGTTGTTCAATGATGAAGACAGCCATCTGCACCCAGAGAGAGCATTGTGGAAACTGAGTATGGATCACAACATAGCATTTTCACTATTTCTCTCAGT
Organism: Myrmecobius fasciatus; assembly: GCA_023553655.1. Taxonomy (NCBI): domain Eukaryota; kingdom Metazoa; phylum Chordata; class Mammalia; order Dasyuromorphia; family Myrmecobiidae; genus Myrmecobius; species Myrmecobius fasciatus. The sequence goes on along the minus strand of JAJPUD010000564.1, from coordinate 450,050 downwards.
TTTTTTCTTGTAGATCCAATTTTTCCATACAACAAGATAACTGTATAAATATGTATAGGATTTGTCATATATTTTAACATAGTTAACATGTATTGGACTACCTGCCATCTAGGGGAGGGGATGGAGGAAAGGAGGGGAAAAATTGGAAGGGAAGACTTTGCAAGGGTCAATGTTGAAAAATTACCCATGCATATCTTTTGTAAATAAAAAGCTTAAAAAATAAAATTTAAAATAAATAAATAAATAATAAAGATTAATAATAAAAAAGAGAGAGAGAAAAAGTTACAGGCATGGACCTTTAGCCTATTCACATACATGTTTAACTGAAGACTGGGGTATTTGTCCATGCAAGTATATTTATGCAACCAGGGGCTCATCTATTTTTGTCTGTTTGTAGAATCTTAAGATGCAGATTTGATTTTCAACCCCTTTGTTTTCTTTTTCTTCTGAGGCAATTGGGGTTGAGTAACTTGCCCAGGGTCACGCAGCTAGGAAGTTACTCCTTTGTTTTCTAAGAAAAAGGGGAAGAGCAGAAGTCTCAGTCTCTGGGAAGGGTCTGTTTTCAGAAGGAGAGAGAAAGGAGCTTCTGAAGTTTAGTACTACTTAAAGAGATATTCTAATAGCAACTTCATCTCAAACTTTGTGATCACAAACTCTTCAACTACAGGATCCAGATGATGGACACAAGTCCTAGAGACCATCAATAGTTACTGCCACTGATACTGGCAAAATTGTCATAGCCATGTTGAGAGGGACAAACTAAAACTTTAAGAAACTACCAAGGGCTGATGGAGACTGTACCTGTGTTTGCTGACAATAATGCTAGTGCTAGTATTCTTTTTCTAGCCTTTCATATCTCTTTTCTGTTCCCTCAGGGAAAGTGTGCATTCATTCTAAATTTTATTTTTTTTTTATCACAGTTCATGTAGTCTCTAAAAGCCAATATTAAGATAAAATTGCATTTAACTTGAAAATATTTTGGTTTCTATGCCTTTCATTTGCTCAAAGGAAACAGAATTATTCTTGACTGAGGAAAACAGAAAAAAGAGACACATAATGAAACAAGTACATGCACACAAATTCTCATTCCATTTTGCTGGGATATCTGGATGGGGGCCCAAACATATCAAATGGATGAGTATTGAAAGCACATTATAAAACTCTCTAAAGATAAACCTTAAAATATGAATAAAAAATGAATCAGGACTGTTTATGGATTCTTTTGGGCAAAGTATGAGCTAATGATAGCATTGGGAGAAGAGGTTTGGTAAGAAGGGAACTGGAAATTTTCTCTTAGAGGAAGTTTTTTGTTAATGACCATTAGTATGTCTGATGAGATTGAATGTAGGCACCAAATGATGGGTTTCTGTAGTAATTCACATGTGAAGAACTCACAAGAGCTTTTTCCTTAGCCAAAAGGTACAATTATTTAGAAGAGGTTATAGACAAAATGAAGAAGGAAAATAAGTACCAGGAGTGATAAATGTGGAATAGAGCATATAGGTTAGGAAGGAAAGGTTTTTTAATTTAATTTTAGTTTTAACAATTTACAATGAAAAAGACAAGTTCCCCAGTGGAATTCACAATTAACCTGGGGATAGAGAATATGCCATGAGGTGTGAATATGCTACTGAGTAGCAGGATAAATCCATAGAAGAGTGTAGCAGACTAACCAGAGTTAGATATAGTAAGGGGAAAGACACCACTGATGTAATATAGCTTCTAAGGAAGACAATAATGATTTTGAGGTTCTCTTACCTTAGGGAACTTCTATTTTAACCATAAATCAATAATTCAAAATCTTCTGACTGGAGTCTACCTCAGGGAACTCGCACACTCAGTCTAAGAATAACTACCTTTCTGATTCTGAATAGATCACTCCTCAGTTCCTTGCTTACTGTTAGATAGATAATGTTGGTCAGTGAGAATCAAATTCCTGAGACCTTTCCTTGGTCCTACCTTTGGGCCATAAAATTAACATATCTATAACATGAAGAACTAGATAAATGTGTCTTTTTGCTTCTGTTTCTTTGCTAAACTCTCTTGGAATTTAGAACTCTTGTAATGGTTTTACAATTACAATAAACTTTGCCCCTTGACCAGGATATGGGTTCAACCCTACAAATTCTTTGGGGGCACCTTGCAGCACCAGCCTGTGACCCCAAACTTTTGGGATCCCTTTCCCAACTTCAACACCACTAAAGGGAAGAAGTATAAGGAGAGAGAGACAGAGAGAGAGTACCTTAAAGCAGGTTTAGGCCTGAAAAGGACTTAGCAAAGAATTTCATCTTAAGTACATCTTTTATAAGGCAGACCTTTTTCCCCTTTTTCCATTCTTGATCTCCTTTTACCCTAGAAATGTCTATGTGACCTTGTGTATATAGATATACAAAATAGACACACAAATCAAACATAATGATAATAAATCAAAATTTTGTGACCCCCCCTACATTGTAAGGGGTCATGAGCCTCCATATAGGGTCACAAATCACAGATCAAAGAGCTGGAATTTAGAAAAACAGGCTTTGATAAAGTCCTGTAAGCATTAAATGAAACTACTTGACCATTCTATGAACACAAATCACTTTAGATTTCATTGATTGGTCTTAGTGATATGGACTTTGAACTTACTTTCTTCCCTTATCAGAAAAAAAAACAAAAACAAAAAAACATCTGGCTATCAACAGGCAAAAACAAGTCCCAGACTATCCTATTTGTATAGTGATTTTTAAGGATGGAAATCTTTTTCACCCTCCATTGTGTATCCCTCAAACCTCTCCACATCTATTACAACCTATGAGATATTGATTAGCATATCTTTAGACAGGTCCCCTTTCATCCTTCTCTCTGAGCTACCAAATTCTTTCCTTTACTTCCTCTCCTCCCCTAAAAAAAAATATAAAGTTGTATTTCTCTAAAAAGACCTGCCCATGATAAAGATCTTTGCTGTGAGGAATTAACTGAGTGAAGCCTTAAACTATAATTGTGACTTGAAACTTTTTAATAACAGAGCTATAGCTAAAAGTTCCAAGTGTTTGTCCCTTTCTATTTCCCACTACCTCTTAATTAGCATTTAAGTACTTCTTTTAAAGGTGATGATGGCTTTGAATTCTCTTATTGCAGGAGCTTATTATTATTGACTTGTATTCTTTTGCTTTGGGGTTAGATTTCTGAGATTAGAATGTAAACCTGGACTCTTTCAAACAATGAGAGAAAAAGCCTGCTTGGATGGGAAGGGAGAGGGCTTTGGGGATTTCTGCTTTCAGGCTATTTAATCTGGCATTTTGCAGTTTATGCTTTGCACTTCTTTGCTGACAAACACCTTGTCAGAAGGAAGATGCCCTTTCTCTCAAGATTGTAATAAATCCCTTTTTTGATTTTTCTTTCTCTGTGAGTTTCTGATTATTTTTGTGGATGATATTGCCCCACACATTTGATTACTTGAAACAAGACCTTAGTTTAAAAATGACACTGCATCTAGGGTCATCTCCAGTTGTTCCCACTTAGGTCTTACTTCTGAACTTACATGATGCTGGAGTAGAGGATGAAACTGATAACTTTGCATAGTTCTGCCTCACCTAAATCCAATTCACTTGCAAGAAAAGACCTCACCTTCCTAATATCATTGGTCCTCTTCAAGAAAGGATAAACAACAATGATAGCTCATAGTAATCTTTCCTTGTCTTAACAACTCTGGGCTGGAGCACCTCAGAATGCAATTTCATCAGTTTTGGAGGTGGTCAGAACATTTTGTACTTTGAGGTATATCAAAATACAAAAGTCACTTGCTACCTTTCACAGGTCTGCCTAGGGTACAAACAGCCATGGGGATATGTTTGAGCCTCTTTGTGGAGTTAATTCAAAGATTTATAAAACTATACTCATGGGTCATATTTAATGTATTTCCTCTTTTTAGACTGAATGTACATTTGAATGCTTCTATTGAATAACTGAAGGATTATTCACATTTCCTTTCTATGTCTAGTTGTATTTATATATGCATGTTGTTAATTTTTTTCTAGAGATCTCATCTTCTCATATTCTTGGGACAGTTCCCCCCACCCAAAAAAATTACCTTCTCAAGCATTCTGTCAGGTTTGATCACAATATTATCAATTTCTCCTGGTAGGAATACCTTTTTACCTACATTTGATTTTTGAACTCTGAACCATAACTATACTGGGGAAGTTGGAGTTTTTTTCTAGGGCACCAAGTTTTATGGGGTGCTAACAAAATTTGTCTCTTTCAGCATATAGAAATATTTTAGCTTAATATCTAGTAAACAAGCATAACTCTTTTAAAAAGGAAAGGAACTAGATGGTAAGAGAAATTAATGTTAATTATTAATTAATTATTAATTAATGTTAACTAATTTTTTAATTTATGATCCATCTATTTCCTCTTATTTCTGTTAAGATCCAGCTCCTGAAAAAGTCAATTTCTAAAAGGTATGTGATAAGATTACTTCTAGCCCCCAAGTCATATGCCGGTTAACTAGGTTGAGCAAGACCCCATCTAACTGGGAAACCTAAAATTTTTTAGAGTATAAATAGAAGCTAATCTGGATGAGACTTTTCTTTTGGGGGAGGAACCTTGATCTGTCCTTGATCCCTTTCATTAAAGTTTTGGACAACCTAGGTCATGAAGGAGAAAACTAGCCATTGAATTTAGGATGGGAATGATTTCTCCTATCCAAATGCCTTTGAAAGGGACCAGGTGGAGATTTCTTAAAAAGTCTGTGAGGTGGAGTGGGTCACACCTTAGGCCTAAATTTCAGGAAATCATGTGATCCCTATTCTAAGAGAGCTGTAGGGCAGAAAAGGTCAGACCCCAAGTCTAAGCTTCAGGAGGTTACATGACTCACAAAGAGCAGACAGAATTGCTGATGATTGCTTAAAGTTACTTCATTTTCAATCCATCTAATGAACCCAAGTCTTTTGCTATTAAATTTACTCATTATTTCTGGCTTAGGGCCACACACATCATCCTGGATTGGGTGGTTGGTGTGTTTGGACATCTCCTTGCAAGGACCAAAAAAATGCTTCCTATTTGTATCTGAAGATGCCTCTGGGTAGTCAATCTGGGTAACAATCTAACACCCTGTCCAATACAGCTTATGGAGGCTCGTCCGGGATCTGTGAGTTGCCAGAGAAATGGCTGGGATTCTGATTCAAGGCAGGTGGTTGGTTTGGGTTTTCTAATGACCATCCTTGAGATCAGACTCTCAGTCTCCCTCTCTGTGAAGTATGGACTTGAAACAGAGGAATCCAAATACAAACAGGAGCACAAGTCCCCTAAGAGAAAGAAGCCTGAGGGCAAGTAGCCAGTCAGGTAATTTATACAGGCATAATACAGAGATAAGAACACTGCCTGAGCCCTTGGATTTTCCTTAGCTGAAGGGGACAGTGGGATCATCAAGGCTTAATGATTCAATGTAGGAGGTGGCATCTAGTAAGCCAGGAGGAAGTTCTGATAAACGGCACAGAGCAGGGATATTCTGGATGACTACTGGATTGGGGTGACCCCTCCAGGCTTGGGGATCTGAATTGAGAGGCTCTGTGTATTACAGGACCACAAACCATGAGACTGGAGCTGCTCTCTCCAGAAAGGAAAGGGGAAGAAACAGTCCAAACCCAAATCTTCAGAGCAAAAATCTAAAATACCACCAGAGAGTGCACTTGATGAGATATTGCTGTTTTCTGTGAAAAAGAGACAGTCTTTTCCATATAATTTTTGTGTGTGTCTGTGTCTGTGTCTTTGTACAGAATGTCTGTGTCATTTCTATTCTGTGGGTTAGATTTTGTTTTTAAAAAAAAAAAGGCTTGACTTTTTCTTGTGGTCTTCAACTCTGGCCAAGCTGAGAGCAACAGAAAAAGTTAGATAATTTATGAAAGCAATGATTGGGGAGTTTGGCAATTGGTCATTTCAAGACTGCAACAAATCCTGTATGAGAAAACTACTTTATTGGATAGAATTGCTTCATATTTGTTTTTTTGTTTGTTTTTTATTAAAGCTTTTTATTTGTAAAACATATGTATGGGTAATTTTTCAACACTGACCCTTGCAAAGCTTTCTGTTACAAATTTTTCCCCTCTAGTCCCCATCGCTCCCCTAGATGGCCGGAAGTCTACTACATGTTAATTGTGTTAAAATACTTGACAAATAGAATATGTGTATACATATTTTTACAATTATATTGCTGTGCAAGAAAAGTCGGATCTACAAGAAAAAAAAATCTGAGAAGGGAAAGATAATGCAAGCAAACATCAATAGAGAGCATGAAAATGTTATGTTGTGGTCCACATTCATATCCCTCTTCCTGGGTGTATATGGTTTTCTTCACTGAACAATTGGAACAGGCTTGAAACATTTCATTGTTTAAGAGAGCCATGTCTATCAGAATTGAGCATCTGGTTTGGCTCACTTCACTCAGCATCAGTTCATGCAAGTCCCTCCAGGCCTCTCTGAAATCATCCTGCTGGTCATTTCCTACAGAACAATAATATTCCATAATATTCATATACCATAATTTATTCAGCCATTCTCCAATTGACGGGTATCCATTCAGTTTCCAGTTTCTAGCCACTACAAAAAGGGCTGCCACAAACATTTTTGCACATGTGGGTCCCTTTCCTTCTTTTAAGATCTCTTTGGGATATAAGCCCAATAGAAACACTGCTGGGTCAAAGTGTATGCACAGTTTTATAACCCATTGGGTGTAATTCCAAATTGCTCTCCAGAATGGTTGGATCTGTTCACAGTTCCACCAACAATGTATCAGTGTCCCAGTTTTCCCACATCCCCTCCAACATTCATCATTATCTTTTCCTGTCATCTTAGCCAATCTGACAGGTGTGTAGTGGTATCTCAGTTGTCTTAATTTACATTTCTCTGATCAATAGTGATTTGGAGTACCTTTTCATATGACTAGAAATAGTTTTAATTTCATCATCTAAAAATTGTCTGTTCATATCTTTTGACCATTTATTGATTGGAGAGTGGCTTGAATTCTTATAAATATGAGACAATTCTCTATATATTTTAGAAATGAGGCCTTTATCAGAAGCCTTAAATGTAAAGATGATTTCCCAATTTATTTCTTCCCTCTTAATCTTGTCTGCATTAGTTTTGTTTGTACAAAAACTTTTTAACTTAATATAGTCAAAATTATCTATCATCTGGTGTTCAATTAAAAGTTCCAGTTCTTCTTTGGACACAAATTCATTCCTTCTCCACAAATCTGAGAGGTAAACTATCCTATGTTTCTCTAATTTACTTATAATATCACTCTTTATATCTAAATCATGAACACATTTAGATCTTATCTTGGTATATGGTGTTAGGTGTGGGTCAAGCCCTAATTTCTTCCATACTAGTTTCCAATTTTCCCATCAGTTTTTGTGGAATAGTGAGTACTTATCCCAAAATCTGTGGTCTTTGGGTTTATCAAACACTAGGTTGCTATAGTTTATTGCCTAGTTTGTCCGATAATCCTATCCTAGTCCACTGATCAACTACTCTATTTCTTAGCCAGTACCAAATGGTTTTGATGACCACAGCTTTATAATATAGTTTTAGATCTGGTACCTTTGCTGCTATTTTTTCTAGATCTGTAAAATAATTTCTTGGGAGTTTGATTGGTATGGCAATTGCTTCATATTTGAAGAACATATAATACCAAGATTGAGATAAATGAATTTTTTGTGTGTATAAAATAATTAGGAAGCAAATTCAATTAAATTAAGGCCTCCATCTCATAGAGTTTTTGAGAAATCTTCAATTTCATTCACTCTCTTTTTTTTCATAAATTTGAAGATTTCTCACACCAATTTTGATATATTTCCTCCACTAGGATATCCTTGTTATCTAGTCCTTCAGGCTGGTCCTTCTTCAGGGGACCTTTCAGGAACCACTTGAGGTAACAAATCTTGAAGCTTCCATTGATGTGCTAGTGTTGGTTCTAAGTGGTAGAGAGCAGATTATAGTTAATTCTCTATGAAATGGAGTAGGTCAGACCCTAGACCTGAGTTTCAGGAAGTTATATGACCCACAGGAAGTAGACAGCATTGCTTACCATTGGGCAGTGGTTACTTTCTTTTCAGTCCATCCAATGAACCCAAGTCTTTTGCTATTTAACCAATTCACTATTTCCATCTTGCTTCAAGGCACAATGCTGGGAGATGGGAGCTGAAGGGCTGTGGATCTGCTTACCTGGTGTGTTTGAGACTCTCCTTGCAAGGACTGAATAAATGCTTCCTCTTTGTATCTGAAGATGCCTCTGAGTAGTCAATTTGGACAAGAAGGACTAGCACCTGTCCCACATCTCCACAAAAACAATCAGAGACTCCCAGAGTAAGAAAAAGCAAAAAGGGATTTATTACAATCTTGAGAGAAAGGGCAACTTCCTTCTGACAAGCTGTTTGTCAGCAAAGAAGTGCAAAGCATAAACTGCAAAACACCAGATTAAATAGCCTGAAAACAGAAAACTCCAAAGCCCTCCCTCCTCCCCTCCAGGCAGGCCTTTACTCTCAATGTTTGAGAGAGTCCAGGTTTATATTCTAATCTCAGAAATATAACCCAGAAGCAAAAGAATACAAATCAATAATAATAAACTCCTGCAATAAAAGAATTCAAAGCCATCATCACCTTTAAAAGAAGTACTTAAATGCTAATTAAGGAGGTGATAGGAAATGGAAGGGAACAAATACCTGCAACTTTTAGCTATAGCTCTATTTGTTATTATAAAGTTTCAAATCACAATTATAGTTTAAGGCTATATTTCTATGAGAGTGTCTTCACTCAGTTAATTCCTCACAGCAAAGATCTTCATCATAAGCAGATCTTTTTAGGGAAATACAACTTTGGGGTTTTTTCAGGGGAAGAGAGGAAGTAAAAAAAAGAATTGGTAGCTCAGAGGGAAGGATGAAAGGGGAGCCAAATGGAATGCATATGGCAGACCAGGTCCCAGACTTGTCTAAAGATATACTAATCAATATCTCATAGGGTTGTTATAGATATGAAGAGGTTTGAGGGGTATATAATGGAGGCTGAAAAAGATTTCCATCCTTAAAAATCTCTCTATACACTAATTTAGTTGAAGTCTAGGACTTCATTATGCCTGATAATAGCCAGATGGGTATTTTTTTTCTGATAAGGGAAGAAAGTTAAGTTCAAAGTCCATATCACTAAGACCAATTAATGAAAGCTAGAGTGATTTGTGTTCAAGTCAGGGTCAAGTAGCTCCATTTAATGCTTACAGGACTTTATCAAAGCCTAGTTTTCTACATCCCAGCTTCTTAAACTGTGGTTTATGACCCTATATGGAGGCTCATAATCCCTCACAATGTAGGAGGTCATAAAATTTTGATTTATTATGATTGTGTTTGATTTGTGTATCTATTTTGTGTGTATATATATATAAGATCACATAGATATCTCTAGGATGAAAGGGGATCATAAGTGGGAAAAGGTCTACCTTAGATTTATAGTATTTAAGGGAGCTGATAAATATAACACTACTCAAGTATTTCATCTCACTGACCAGATCAGAATAGCCAGTAAACCAACCCCAGCTTCCTGCTTCCCTTCTTGACAGAAATTAAAGTATCCTTTAGATAACAGGGAAGAGAGATGAGGCTTGTCTGCATTCTTTTGAGCCACGTGAAACCTTCATATTATATATGGGGTACAGATTGCCACATATGGAAAAAGCTCTAAGCTTGGAAACAGATGCAGGAGCTAAGTCTTTTTGACTTTGATATTTCCTAGAAATGATTGAGAGCAAGACCCTGAGCTTCAGCTTCCTTGATATTTGAAAGAAGGCTAATGCTGTCCTTGCAATGTAAATCAACAATAATAATTAAAATAAAATAATTAAAATTATTAATATTAAAGATAATATGTACATAATACTTTTAACACTTACAAAGTATTTTGTATATTTGATCTCACTTGGCCCTCACAACAGCCCTGGAAAATGATGTTATATTATCCCTATTTTAAAGGTTAAAAAAATCAGGTTGAACAATGTTAAATGTCTCATTTAGATTCCCACAACTAGTATGAATCTGAGTCAGTATTTGAACTCAGGTCTTCTTGATGCTAAGTATAGCACTCTAGCTTCTATATTATCTTCCTTTTGTTCTGGGGGTTGTGCTCCAGGACTACACAAACTGCGTGATGGATTCTCAGGTATTAGATGCTTTAGGAAATACATAAATAGAATACACTGTCCTTAATCTTGAGAAACTTAGAGTCTAATAAGGGATAAGTAAAAATGCATAAATATAAAGATATTCTAGAATCACCACATACTTTGTTCTAGAACCACCACACTCTAGAGTCACTAAGTGGCTCAATGGATAGAGAAGAGCTAAGGTCAAATCTGGTTTCACACAGTTAGTAGTTGTATGAACTTGGGCAAGTCAACTTAATTTGTTATCTCAGTTTCCTAAACTGTAAAATGCATCTACATTACATGTTGTTGTAAATCAGATAAGATGTCATTTGTAAAAGTGGCAAGACCAGTGCCTGAGACAAAGTAGATGCTATGATAATGTTTATTGCTTTCCTCCTTTCCCAAAAATAATGATCAGCTCTGGCCCCAAATAAGAAAGGAGAAAATATGCCCATATGTTTTCTTGGCAGAGGTTGGGATCTTCCCCACACCTCATCCTCCTAGATCCCTTTCTTCCTCTTCCTCCTTCTGCTCTGGTCTCCATCAAAGCAGAAAGTGTTTTCTTGAACCTACCTGTGGAAATGAGGCAAGAGGAGGGAGATAGAATGTGAATCTTGAAATCAGCTTATTCTCTCTCCTTTTTTCAGGAAATGCTAAAAGGCTCATCCTGGAAACTTAGCTTCCCAGATTGTCTTATTAGCACATCAGGTAATCACAATGTGCTCAGATAGTCTTGATTAGTATATTTAAGATATTTATGATGGACAGCCTATCTTTTCCAAATTGCCTTTAGAATCTTAAAGTTAGTTTCAACATCTCAATATGCATTCTAATTCCTACATTTATTTCCCCTTCTCCTCTGAGAATTTCCTTTATATTTTCCTTACAAAAGATGTGCTTATGATAAAATTCCTTGCTAAGTCCTTTTCAGGACTAAGCCTGCTATAAGGTAGTCTGTCTCTGTCTCTGTCTCTGTCTGTCTCTGTCTCTGTCTCTCTCTGTCTCTGTCTCTCTCTCTCTCTCTCTCTCTCTCTCTCTCTCTCCTTATACTTATTCCCTTTAGTGGTGTTGAAGCTGGGAAAAGGATCCCAAAAGTTTGGGTTCACAAGTCAGTGTCACAAAGTGTCTCAAAGGAATTTTTAGGCTTGAACCCATTTCCTGGTCAAGGGGCAAAATTTATTGTAATTGTAATGCCATTACAAGAGTTCTAAATTCCAAGAGAATTTAGCAAAGAAACAAAAGCAAAAAGACATGTTTATGTAGTTCTTCCTGTTACAGATAAGCTAATTTTATAGCCAAGAGGTAGGACCAAGGAGAGATCTCAGGAATTTGATTCTCACTGACCAACAGATTATCTATCTAATAGTCAGCAAGGACTGAGGAATGGTCTATTCAGAATCATACAGATTGTTACTCTTAGACTGGGTGAGAGAGTTCCTTGAGGCAGACTCCAGAGCCAGAAGATTTTGAATTACTGACATTGTCAAAACAGAGGTTCTCTAAGGTCAGAGGACCTCAAAATCATTATTGTCTTCCCTAGAAGCTATATTACATCAATGGTGTCTTTCTCCTTAGTACATCTAACTCTTGTTAGTCTGCTACACTCTTCTATGGATTTATGCTGTTACTCAATAGCATATTCACACCTCATGGCATATTCCCTATCTCCAGGTTAATTGTGAATTCCACTGGGGAACTTGTCTTTTTCATTGTAAATTGTTAAAAATAAAATTAAATTTAAAAACCTTTCCTTCCTAACCTATATGCTCTATTCCACATTTATCACTCCTGGTACTTATTTTACTTCTTCATTTTGTCTATAACCTCTTCTAAATAATTGTACCTTTTGGCTAAGGAAAAAGCTCTTGTGAGTTCTTCACATGTGAATTACTACAGAAACCCATCATTTGGTGCCTACACTCAATCTCATCAGACATACTAATGGTCATTAACAAAAAACTTCCTCTAAGAGAAAATTTCCAGTTCCCTTCTTACCAAACCTCTTCTCCCAATGCTATCATTAGCTCATACTTTGCCCAAGAGAATCCATAAACAGTCCTGATTCATTTTTTATTCATATTTTAAGGTTTATCTTTAGAGAGTTTTATAATGTGCTTTCAATACTGATCCATTTGGTATGTTTGGGCCCCCATCCAGATATCCCAGCAAAATGGAATGAGAATTTGTGTGCATGTACTTGTTTCACTATGTGTCTCTTTTTTCTGTTTTCCTCCTATTTTGTATACCTATATATACCTATATGGGTATATCTATAAGGGAGAATAATTCTCAGTTTCCTTTGAGCAAATGAAAGGCATAGAAACCAAAATATTTTCAAGTTAAATGCAATTTTATCTTAATATTGGCTTTTAGAGACTACATGAACTGTGATAAAAAAAAAATAAAATTTAGAATGAATGCACACTTTCCCTGAGGGAACAGAAAAGAGATATGAAAGGCTAGAAAAAGAATACTAGCACTAGCATTATTGTCAGCAAACACAGGTACAGTCTCCATCAGCCCTTGGTAGTTTCTTAAAGTTTTAGTTTGTCCCTCTCAACATGGCTATGACAATTTTGCCAGTATCAGTGGCAGTAACTATTGATGGTCTCTAGGACTTGTGTCCATCATCTGGATCCTGTAGTTGAAGAGTTTGTGATCACAAAGTTTGAGATGAAGTTGCTATTAGAATATCTCTTTAAGTAGTACTAAACTTCAGAAGCTCCTTTCTCTCTCCTTCTGAAAACAGACCCTTCCCAGAGACTGAGACTTCTGCTCTTCCCCTTTTTCTTAGAAAACAAAGGAGTAACTTCCTAGCTGCGTGACCCTGGGCAAGTTACTCAACCCCAATTGCCTCAGAAGAAAAAGAAAACAAAGGGGTTGAAAATCAAATCTGCATCTTAAGATTCTACAAACAGACAAAAATAGATGAGCCCCTGGTTGCATAAATATACTTGCATGGACAAATACCCCAGTCTTCAGTTAAACATGTATGTGAATAGGCTAAAGGTCCATGCCTGTAACTTTTTCTCTCTCTCTTTTTTATTATTAATCTTTATTATTTATTTATTTATTTTAAATTTTATTTTTTAAGCTTTTTATTTACAAAAGATATGCATGGGTAATTTTTCAACATTGACCCTTGCAAAGTCTTCCCTTCCAATTTTTCCCCTCCTTTCCTCCATCCCCTCCCCTAGATGGCAGGTAGTCCAATACATGTTAACTATGTTAAAATATATGACAAATCCTATACATATTTATACAGTTATCTTGTTGTATGGAAAAATTGGATCTACAAGAAAAAAAACTGAGAGAAATAGTGAAAATGCTATGTTGTGATCCATACTCAGTTTCCACAATGCTCTCTCTGGGTGCAGATGGCTGTCTTCATCATTGAACAACTGGAACTGGTTTGAAACATTTCATTGTTGAAGAGAGCCATGTCCATCAGAATAGATCATGGTATAGTCTTGTTGTTGCTGTGTACAATGATCGTATGGTTCTACTCATTTCACTCAGCATCAGTTTATGCAAGTCTCCAGGCCTCTTTGAAATCATCCTGCTGGTCATTTCTTACAGAACAATAATATTCCATAACATTCATATACCATAATTTGTTCAGCCATTCTCCAATTGAAGGGCATCCACTCAGTTTCCAGTTTCTTGCCACTACAAAAAGGGCTTCCACAAACATTCTTGCACATGTGGGTCCTTTTCCTTCCTTTAAGATGTCTTTGGGATATAGGCCCAATAGAAATACTGCTGGGTCAAAGGGTATGCACAGTTTGATAACTTTTTGAGCATAGCTCCAAATTGCTCTCCAGAATGATTGGATCCATTCACAGTTCCACCAACAATGTATCAGTGTCCCAGTTTTCCCACATCCCCTTCAACATTTGTCATTATCTTTTCCTGATATCTTAGCCAATTTGACAGGTGTGTACGGGTATCTCAGTTGTCTTAATTTGCATTTCTCTGATCAATAGTGATTTGGAGCACCTTTTCATATGACTAGAAATAGTTTTAATTTCTTCATCTGAAAATTGTTCATATCCTTTGACTATTTATCAATTGGAGAGTACATGTCTGTAATTTTGTGGTAGAAATCATTTAGATCAAAATCATGATGATTTATTTGGAGAGATAAAAAGGATTCACTCTGTAGCTCCTGCTTTTGAACTATCAGCAAGACCCAGTTCTATGTTAGAATCTGATTAAAGAGAGAACACATATTTTAAAGCACAAGGTTTAGGATCTAAGTGTGGGTAAATGTCAGTGTGGGACTCAGCCAGGCTCAGGCAAATCTGACTATAATTTATTTCTCCAAAAATCCAAATAGGAATAGAAATAGCCACTTCTATGCTTTTATATAAAAGCCATATTTGTCCAAGTGTTACATATTATAGGACTCGATATCTTGAACCATCTGAATTCCAACTACCTTCTTCATAATGCTCTATCAGCACCTTGTTTGGCTTTCCAGTATCACAAAGTCTATGAAAAAAATATATATAAATCAAAAGAATTAAAAACTCTAAACTCTTCTGACAAGAATTATTATCCTAATTCCATTTCACTTTCCTTGTCTGCAAATCAGCTAATATAGGCATAATCCTGGCTGATGTTTCTCAATTTGTGCTACAGGAATGCCTAGACATGCTTTAAATTTTTGTCTGTTGTTGTAATGAATCATATCTCATTTGTTGGTTGACATAACAAATAATGGTTTTTGATGATTTTTTCACCTACAGAGATTCTGCCAAAGTTTTGTTTAAACTGAATGCTTCAATTACTGTGGAAATGTTTAAGAGCCACTGATCCAGGGAAAACTGTAGTTATTTGGAATGAGGAGTTCCCATTCCTGAGGAGAAAGTAGAACTAGAAGGAAGAAGAAAGGAAGAAGGAAGGAAGGAAAGAAGGAAAGAAGGAAAGGAGGAAGGAAGGAAGGAAAGAAAGGGAGGAAATGAAGGAAGGAAGAAGGAAAGAAAGAAAAAGCAAAAAAATAAAGAAAAGAAAAATAAAAAAAGAAAGAAGGAAAAAAGGATGGAAAGAATGAAAGAAGAAAAGAAGGAAAGAAAAAAGAAATAAAGAATAAAAAAAGAAGTAAAAAGAAAGGAAGGAAGAAGGAAAGAAAGAGAAAAAGAATGAAGAAAGGACAGAAAGAAAAAAAGAAAGGAAAGAAGAAGGAAAAAAAATTACTCCTAGATGCCTCACCTTGGCTTAGATATTAGCAAAGTGAGTACCTGTAGAGAAAGAAAAACATTTATTCAGGCAAAGTGAGACTAACTTTTAGCCCTCATGAAATCAATTCTTCTTTACAGATAAAGGAGAAATTCAAACAATTTCTGGAACAGAGAAATTTTGTACTGCCAGCTCAAACAGCCGCCAGCCCACTCACCCCCTAAGAAAAAAAACCATTAGGGAGTACAGGCATTTATATGGCTTATTGAGGTTTGCAAAGCATTTTAATAATCATTATTTCTTGATAACTATACTATAGGCACTTGACCTTTTACAAATGGGAAAAATAAGCCTTAGTTTAATGCTTTGCCCACATAAGTATTTCTGCCTTAGATTAGACAAGATTAGAATCTTGAGTCCAGGACACCTTGCTAAAGACTACTTTTCTCTTTTCACCTCTCTTTTCATCAGTGAGTTTAGAAGGTGGGATTGTCTTTCAACATTAAGTCAGCCAGTGGGAGTTTAACATGCTTGTTAGACCTCACAGGCTAGTAAGGCTACAGAGCCCTGAATGCATTGCTCTACTTCTTACTTCCTCTGTTCATTTGATACTCAGAGGATTCTTGTGGCAGTCTGGAAGTGGGAAATGTGTGCTGCTGTTCCAGAAATGTTAGCACAATGGTAGATAGTCTGCTGTCCTCAAGATGTAGCTTCTTGTCACCCTCCCTACTTCATGAGTCATTGAAAGAAGGCTAGGGCCTGACCATTTCCAAAGGGATCAGCACCTCCAAGTGCACTACTCTGGTTCTGGCTCTGGATTAAGTTCAGTTTATCTTAAAATAAACTTGGGTTTGCCAGGAGTTAGTATATATTCTGAAATAATGCTTCTTTATTCAAACACTTGTGTTGAAGAAAGGTAAGGAGCCTTTATGGAACAAAAAAGGGGAGGATCTGCCATGGATCCCTGTAATCCCCTCAGGTCTCACTCTGATTTTCTTACCTTTCACTTCTTATGAGAACACTTCTCAAGTCTCTTTATTCTATTCTCTTGGGCCTTGCTTTATATTTGATCAGACCTTCCTTTATTCTTTATGATATGGGCAATTAGCTGGTGCAGTGGGTAGACTCTGGGCCTGGAGTCAGGAAGTCGTTGTTCAGTCACTTCCAACTCTTGGTGACCCATTTTCCTGGCAAAGATACTGGAACATTTCCTTCTCCTGCTCATTTTACAGATGAAGAACTGAGACTTAAGTAACTTGCCCAGGGTCACACAGCTAGGACATATCTAAGACTAAATTTGAACACAGAAAGGTGAGTATTTCCAGGCCTGACACTCTGTCCACTGCTCCACCCAGATGCCCTGAGGGCAGGAAGATCTGAAATCAAATCCAGCCTTAGACACTTACTAGCTGTTTGCCTCAGTTTCCTCCTCTGTAAAATGGAGGCAATTATAATACTTACTTCTCAGTGTTGTTATGCAGATAAAATGAGATAATAATTGTAAAGTACTTAACATTGTATCTGGTAATTGTAGAGTAAACACCATGTAAATGTAAGCTATTATTATTAATGATAATTGTGATAATAATGATAATATAGCCCTCTTCATACCTGCTTCCCCATCTGTGTCCTTTACTTTATTCAGAATTCTATTTATAACGAGATATACCAAGTATATATTGCCCATGTCAATGTCTCTCCTTTAGTGTTCAGTAAAGCTTTCAAAGCATAAAGAATAATATTTTGACAAATTCTAGTATGTAATGTTTCATAATTTTAAGAAGATTTTGTCTGTGTGTGTGTTATAAAAGTGCCTTGAGCATTATGAGAACCCCATAAATTTTAATCAGTGAATTATTACCTGATACTATAGTTTGCCCAAAAGAAAAGGCTCAGAATGCCCCCCAAAATGGAAAATTTCACAATCCAAAGGATCATCGTGAAAGTTCCTGACATTTGGAAACCTTTGAAGAAAGAAAAGAGAATATTAAATATATCAAAAACAAGTTAACACATTTCAGTCTACAATTATTTGATAATGTTCATCTATTTATAAAAGAATTGTTAAAATTTCAATGATTTTTCTGTCTCACTAGTGTTGTTGTTGCCATTTTCCTGTGATAGGTCTAGGAAACCTCCAATGCCTTTCATTTGCATACAGAAATGTGAAATGATGTAACCTGTCATAGAACAAGTTGTTGAGGAATATTTATTATACTTAATAAAAATAATACCATCTCTTCATATTTACTAAAGAGTAAGGAATTCAGTTCTGTCACAATGTTGGACATATTATTTAATATCTATATGCCTTGGCTTCTATATCAATGTAAATGAAGTCATTACTTATCTCTAATATTGATGCAAATGTAGGTAGGAAATAATTTAGAGAGACTCTTGTGGCATAAAGATAAAATGAAGCTATTAATGACTAAAGAGGTAGTATAGTAAAGTAGATAGTGCAATAAACACAGAATCAAAAAGGCCTGACTTCAAATCCTAGATTTGATAGTTCTGTAAACCTAGGCAAATCATTTAATTTCTCTCTGTCTCAGTTTCCTTTTCTATAAAATAAGAGGTTGGATTCATTGGTTTTCAAAGTCTCTTCTAGCTAAAAGTCCTTGATTCCATTATCCTATGACCTTCTTGATTTTAATTCAACAAAATAAATATTGATTAAGGGGCAGCCAGGTGGCATAGTGGATAGAGCACCAGCCCTGAAATCAGGAAGACCTGAGTTCAAATCTGATCTCAGACACTTCTTAACATTCCCTAGCTGTGTGACCCTGGGAAAGTCACAACCTCAATTGCCTCAGCAAAAAGCAAAACATTTTTTAAAAATTAAAAAAAATATATTGATTGAACACCTGGAAAATGTAAAACATTGATCTAGTTACTGTAGGGGCAAAAAGGGAAAAACAATAAATTTCTTGATTGCAAAGAAGTTACAATCTAGTATGTAAAATGAGATTTTCATAGGATTTTTTTTTTTTTTTTTTTTTTGCTGAGGCAATTGGGGTTAAGTGACTTGTTCAGGATCACAAAGCTAGGAAGTTTTAAGTGATCACTTGAACTCAGATCCTCCTGACTTCAGGGCTGGTGCTCTATCCACTGTACCACATCGATGCCCCATAGGAATTTTTTTTTTTTTAAAGAAGCATAAGACAAATTAAGATATAATTAGATGCATTGTTGCTGTTCCATCACATCCCAACTCCTTGTGACCCTTATTTCAGGTTTTGTTTTGTTTTGGGGTTTTTTTGGAAAAAAATATTGCAGGAGTTTGTCATTTCCTTTTCCAGATGAGAAAACTGAGGCAAATAAGGTTAAGTGGCTTGTCAAAGGTTTCACAACTAGTATCTCAGACCAGATTTGAATTTGTGTCGATGAATCTTCCTGATTCCAAGCTCAGGGCTATAACCATTAGGCCACCCAGCTGCTCACATTAAATGCATAGAAGAGATCAAATCAAAGAATATCAGTAAGGACAGTAGGGACTTCTAATCAGGAAGGGTGGGAAGTTTTAAGGAAAATCTGGAGCTTGAGCTGAGCTTATACGATGATAAATGTATTTCAATAAGCTCAATTAAGACATCAGCTAAGTCAATCAATAAAATGCCTTCTATGTATCAGCCACCATGATAATCTCTAGAGATACAAAGAAATATTAAAGATGTTCCTTGCTCTCAAAGACTTTACAATCTAATGGGAAAGGCAGCATGCAAACAATTGTACAAATAATTCATGGACAGAATTAATTGGACATATTCCTGGAGAGAAGTCACTAGGATTAACAGAGACTGGAAAAAGCTTCTTATAGAAAGTGAGGCTATATCTAATATTTGAAGGAAATCAGGGAAGCCAAGAGGAAAAGCTGAGGAAGGAGAGAATTCCAGAGTACAAAGTACAGAGTACAAAGAGGGAAGGAATGTCTTGTACAAGAGACATTGAGGAGGCAGATTGCAAAGTACATGATTGGGGAGGAGTGGCAATACAAGGTATAACTAGATGAGACAGATATTGGTGGGGGAAGATAATGAATGGATTTGAATGTCAAATGATTTTATATTTGTTACTACTACTAGATATATAACAAAAAAGAGCAAAGAGAGGAAAAGTGCCCATGTTTGCAAAGATATATGTTATTTTTGTAGTGGCAAAGAATTGAAAATTAAGGGGCTATCTGTTTCTTGGCGAATGGTTGAATAAATAATTGCATATTAAAAGGTAGAATTTGATTGCTTACTCTTATTCCCTTCTCCTATTTCCCTGTAGAGAAAAAATACATTTTTTATTTCTAACTCCGTATGTCTGTTTGTGTATGTGTGTGTGTATATTCTTCTCTCTTTGAACCAGTTTAAATAAGAGTAAGATTTAAAGTATTGCCTACTACCATCCCTATATTCCCCTCCATTGTAAAAACTGTTCTTTTTGCACCTCTTTTATGTAAGGAAATTTTCCTTCTTCTTCTCCCTCCTCCCTTCTTTTACTTTATCCCTCTTTCTCATTCCTCTATTTTTTAAGAGGATCCCAATATAATTGGCTCACTAGTTTGCCTTCTATTTACATAGTTGATATTGAGGCAGTTTTCCTTGATAATTTTTAAAAAATATAATGTCTAGACTAATACCTTACAGCATTTATCAAGATCAGCTCAAAATGGATCTATGATAACATGGATACATAAAGAAATATAGAAGAAAGTTTGAAGAATATATAATAAATTACTAATCAGATTAATAGATAAGCAAGCAAATTATAAATAAACATGAGAGAGAGGAGTGTAGGATGTAAAATGGAAAGTTTTAATATTAAATTAAGATTTGTGCAAATAAAATAAATACAAAGAAGATCAGAAGGAAAGTAGTGAATTGGGGGTGGGGTTATGAACAGTTTCTCAGATAACAGTCTCAAAAAGTCATCTCAAAAATGTAAAAAATTGGGGCAACTAGGTGGTGCAGTGGATAGAGCACCAGCCCTGAAGTCAGGGGGACCTGAGTTCAAATCTGGCCTCAGACACTTAAAATTCCCTAGCTGTGTGACTCTGGGCAAGTCACTTAACCCCAATTGCCTCAGCAAAAAGCAAATATATATATAATTTAGAAAATGTATAAGAATATGATTCATCCCCCAAATGATAAATGGTCAAAGAATACAAACAAATAGTTTTCCAATGAAGAAATTTTAAAATATCATGTAAAAATGCTCTAAATCATCATTGATTGGGGAAATGCAAGTTAAAACAACCTTAAGAAATCATTTTACATCTATCAAATTGGCTTAAGTGATTGAAGAGGAAGGAAACACATTTTAGAACGAATGTGAAAAAAATGGGACACTAATGCATTGCTGGTAGTATTGCAAACTCAACCAACCATTTGGGAGAGCAATCTGGAATTATACCCAAAGAATTATTAAATTGTCTATACCTTTTGACCCAGTAATAGCACTACTGGGCCCATTTCTAAAGATGCTTAGGGAAAAAGGAAAGGAACTTACTTGTTCTTAAATATTCATACCAGCTCTTTTTATGGAAATAGTGGAGATGTCTTCCAAATGCATCCACAATACCTAAATAATTACAATGTTTCATCCTATGATATTATCTTCTTTTTCTCTCCCTTTTTTAAGAATCACATTGCAGGAGAAAGTAAAGCCAAGAGGGAGGAGTAAAGCCAGCATTCCAACTGAACTCTCTCTATGTTCCCCTCCAAATACTTTAAAATAATGTATCAAATTCAATTCTAAGGTAGCACAATCAAATGCAAGTTAAAACAACCTTAAGATATCATTTTACAGCTATCAAATTGGCTTAAGTGATCGAAGAGAAAGACAACACATTTTAAAGGGAATGTGAAAAAATTGGGACACTAATGAATTGTTGGTGGCATTGCGAACTCAAGCAACCATTTTGGAGAGCAATCTGGAATTCAGTTGGGGAATGGCTAAACTAATTATGGCGTATAGTTGTGAGTGATATTAGAAAAACATGAGTAGACTTGCTTTAAATTGCAAAGAGCAAAATGAATATAACCAAGAGAACACTGCATTCAGTAACAAAGTTGTTTAAGAACAATTTTAAGTAAATAAGTTATTTTGACAATTATAAATACTGAAATTCACTATTATTAAGGACATGAAAAAAGATGATATCCCAATCCAGAAGGAAAAACTGATAAATAAAAATATGTATAAAATCACTTTACATACACACACACAATTGTAGCAATCTTGTGGAAGGGAAAAAGAAAAAAGGAGAGAAAAAGAAATTTACATAACTTTATTATATATTTAAAAGGAATAACAAGTTGTCCATAATAGATTTGCAAATTCATTTGCAATGATTTTTTAAAAATCATATTGTGATATGGAAATGCTTACTTTCATAAATTAAAATTTAAATAAGCAAAAATTCAAAAAGAAAAATGATGTCTAGGATCTTTTTGTGGCTTTCAGATAGTACAATAAATATGAAATTATCTCTCAGTCTCTTCCAGATTACTTGTTTTTCTGATGAGATATTTCATATTTTCTTCTATTTTTTTCATTCTTTAGATTGTTTCATTGTTTCTTGATGTCTCATAAAGTCACCAGCTCCCACTCACCCAATTCATATTTTTTAGGAATTAGTTTCATCAGTGCATTTTTGTACATTTTTTTCATTTCACCAATTCTTTTTTAAGAGGTTGTTTTCTTCATGAATTTTGGTGTCTCTAAATTGATATTAGGCCAATTCTATTTTTGAGGTGATTTCTTCGGTATTTTTGTGTCTTTTTTATTGTTAATTCTCTTTTCATAATTTTCTTGCATCACTCTCATTTCTTTTCTTAGTTTTTTTGTTTTGTTTTGTTTTGTTTTTTGGTTTGTTTTGGTTTGGTTTTTTTGCAACTCTTATTTATTTCTTTAACTCTTCCAGGAATTCTTCTTGAGCTTCTTTTCAAATTGCATTTTTCTCTGAGGCCTTCTTTTAGTTGTTTTCACATTATCTCTTGATTCTCCTTCTTACTATAGTAGTTTTTAATGCTGAGGTTCTTTTTTGGTTTTCTGCTTGTTCACTTTTTTAAGTCAATTTCTTGATAATGAATTTTATGTTAAAGTTAGAGCCTTTTCACTTAGGATTGCAGATGCATTATCACAGGCTTCATCAGGCTTTTTCTCCTTGTTGCTTTCAGAACCAGTACTAGAGGAATGTAAGTATTCAGGACTTTCAAGGTGGTATGATTCAGAAGGAGATGTAGTTACCACTTTCCTGCTTTGTACCCCAAAAGGACCTTGGCTCCTATGCAGCCACAACTACTTCTCTCTGCACTGGAAATGCAGAGAATGGTTAATGAAGTTGCCAATCAATGCCTGGTCTTGCTCTCAAAGCCCCTGTAATCAGTTTCTAACCAGTTTTAGTCCCATTACTGTCTGTTGTCTGAAGCTGCTGTCATAAACACCATTGGTGCTCCTGCTGTGAATACTCCAAGCTAACCCCTAACTCTGGTGTCATAGATCTCTCCTTCAGAATTACTAAGTTGTCCTAGCTGGAAAAAATGTCTCAGCCTGACATTTTGTTGACTGTGCTAACTTAGAATTGAATTTGATGTATTATTTTAAGGTTCTTAGGAGGGGAATATAGGGAGAGTTTGGCTGAATTGCTGCCTTTACTCCATCATCTTGGCTTTACTTTCTTTTTCAATATGATTTAAAAAACAGAGAGAGAAAAAGAAAGAAGATAATATCTACCTGTCATCTAGGGGAGGGGTTGGGGGGAAAGAGGGAAAAATTTGGAACAGAAAGTTTTGCAAGGTTCAATGTTGAAAAATTACTCATGCATATGTATTGTAAATAAAAAGCTTTAATTTAATCTATAAACAGTAAAAAAAAGAAGATAATATCATAAGATGAAATAACGTAATTATCTAGGTATTATGGATGGATTTGGAAGACATCTATAAAATATTGCCATTTCTGTTCCCAGTTTTAATCCTCAATTCAATTGTTTTAGAATAACTTCAAATTATGATTTCTACAATCCTTATTTTAATTTTTTGCTTTCCTTAATATTCACTTCCTGGGAGAAGATGTTGAGAATTTTGTCTCCAAGAAATATGTCCCATGCTGCCATTGCAAGATTTTTATTGGATTAATTATGCAGGAGAGGACAGTCTAAGTATCCTCCTGTACAAACACAGTTAGTAATTGCACATAAAAACAAAAGAAAAACAGAAAGATTTTTTCTGGTGCAGTTCCTCCCATAGCATCCTGTTTGAGGTTATACCTGCTCCTGATCTAACTGTCAGATTTGTAAAGTTACACATTCATTAAAAAAAAATCCCAAAGTATATGAGTGAGGATAGGGAGGAGTTGGGATTATAACAATCCTCAGCAATTGATAAATCAGGTAATTAGAGTTTAAGGCATTAAATAAAGTGCACAGTCATGTCCATATATTATTAACCTTCCTATAAAGGAGTTCTTCCTGATAGAATTAGAAAGGCAAATTATAATTTTCTATATAATAATGAGCCATGGAAGAAGAAGCAAAGAGAAGGAAGGGGTGGAAGAAGGATAAAGGAATTAAAGGAAAGAGAAATTTCTCCTCTCATTCCTATGAAGTTTTGCAACAGAAATCATAACCATTAGATAACTCTAAATGCAGCAGATGCAGACTTGGAAAGGGGAGAGAACCACTTTCAAGGAAAATTGGCCTTTGTAATTGATAATTAAGCTGAGAAGAGGAGCCAATTATTGGATGATCCTTGATTTCCAGGATTTCTACTGTATCAAATATTTCTTCCATATTGATCTTAACTAGACAATTGTTCTCTTTCTCTCAAACTTCAGTTCTCCCTAACTTTTGAAAGATTAAATTATAAGTAGTACAATTTAAGAATGCACTGGTTGCTTTGTTTTTAGCAGGAAAAAATACTTTATCTTCATATAATTACATACATAATGTATATGTAATTCATACATCTACATATATTGAAGACTACTTCTATAGTATCTGTGACAGTGACCTATAAAAGAAAATAATCAGCCATTTCCTATATCTAACTGGGTGGTCTGTAGCACACTCCCCTCCATGATACTGATTTTGTTTATTCTTCCCTATTGATCTTCACCTAAATGTTTTCCACAGAGATGTTTATCTTCCTAATTGAGAATGCAGCACTTTTGTGACTTCCATTTACTTGGTCATCTTCAAATGTTCACCCTGATAATGCTCACTCCACATAAGCAATCTGCTGTCAGATCTTGTTCCTATCTACACAGCCCCTCTTGCATCCTTCTTCTCAGTTACAAAGCCACCACTGTAATTCAGATAATCATAGCTCTTGCTTAGACTATTGAACTAGTCTCCTAATTAGTCTGGCTCAACCTTCTCCCTCTTCCTATGACCCTCTATACAACTACCAAAATTATTTTACTAAGGTGAAGATCTGACCATGTTAACCTCTCCAGTAAGATCCAGTGGTTCCTCGTTACTTCTAGGATCAAATATAAACTCCTTTATTTGACATTTAAAGCTTTCATAATCTAGCCCAATTCTATTTATCCAGTTTTCTTGTGCATTACTCCCCTCTATACACTCAGGCCAGCCTTACTTAGGTACTTGCTGTAGCTCTTCAGCCATGAGATTTCATCTCTTCTCTCAATGTCCTTACACTGACTATCCTCCCTGTCTGGAGTGCTTTCACTCTGCACCTCTGCCTCTTGGAAAATGCTTTATTCAAGACCTTGCTCATGATCTACCTTCTGTCAGAGTCCTTTTTAGTTGCTCCCCTTTCCTCCTCTTTGACATTTGTTTTGTATAGGTTTTTGATATACTGATATATGTACATTCCCTTCTTTCTTTTCAATGTAAGTTCTTTGAGGATAGGGATAGTTTCACCTTGTCTTTATATTTGTAGTTCCTAGCACAGTATTTGGCATATAGTATACACTTAATATGTGATTATGTAATGATTTCTTTACTATGTATAGGTGTGTATATGTGTACACATATTCTTCCATTCTTCTATTCTTCATTCATGAGTAACAACCCATAGCATTTTAGTGATACCATGAGTTCATATTTACCTGCTTTTAAAAGAAGTCATACTATCTAAAACATTAGCATGAGGGTATGAATACAATTTTTGCCCATTTCCAGATTACTCTCTCTTGTGCTTTTCTCAAGTCACACATGCTCTCTATGGTATCAGGCCTAGTAGTTTTAACTGGGCAGTCCTACATGTCACCTTCAATTTTCAGCTTAATACAAATTTAGTCAAATCAAGCAAATAGGTTTTTCCCTCACCCATATTAAATGAGCTATTTATAATTTACCTGTAAAAAGAGAATAAATAGAAGATAAAACCAATCATCATTGGCAGAGGAATGAAAAAAGACTAAAAGATTCATTGCATTCATCCCATTGTCTTTGTTTTGTGTTTAGTCATTTTTATTTGATATTGAGATAGTTTTAAATGTACAGTTTTATTCCCCTTAGAGCACCACTTTTCTCTCCTAATATTACTTCTCTGGAAGAGTGAATGGTGAACCAAGCACAGTGCAAGAGAGAAATGCTACTTACTATGGACTTGAGGGTTTGTGGACAGAGTCCTGTTCCCAGTCAGGTGGGAAATGAAGCAGCTGACACTAGATGCATTGAAGCTATTCCGGGTACAAGTGCTTTTCACAGTCACTGTCCTGTTATCATGAGTTTCCTCCACAGTGAAGCAGTCTCCCTTTGGGACCCAGGAGATCTGGGCAGCCGGCTTCCCAGCTGTAGCCTTGCACACAACAGTCCCATTCCCCTCCTCAGACAGGATTACCAAAGGAGGCACTACAGAAAAGGAAGAGAGATTTAGAGAGACTTTAGTAGTTTCAAGCAAGTTACCTGTTTTCCAGTCCTGGACCTGGCTGCCCATAAGAACCTGACAGAAGCTGTACCTTACCTAACACATTGAAGTGATAGACAGATCGATAAGTCCCCTCAGGTGTTACAAAATCACAATGATAATCTCCATCATGATGAATAGTCACTGGCTCTATCTGAAGGCTGAACTTCCTCTCAGATAAAGATTCCCAGATTATTCCTGCACCAGAGCAGTTTGTTTCCTTGGTGATATTCTTGTCTTTTCTGTAAGCAGTGATACAGGAAGTTTTGTTTCTGGGGAATATGGTCCATGTGACCATTACAAATTCCTTTATTGGGCAATATAAGCAGGAGAGAACAGCTTTGGTATCCATCTGTGCAGACACTGAGTAGGTAGCTGGACATAAAAACAAGAGAATAATGAAGGCTTTTCTGAAGCAGCTCCTGCATCCCACATGAGGCAGTACTTGCTCCTGATCTCACTCCCAGCACTGTGAACTTACACATTCATGGTGTGAACACTTAAAAATAATTACAAAGTTAATTGAGGGAGTGATACAGCTGATAAATCAGGCAATGAGATATTAAGGCATTAAAGGAAGTACAAAGACATGTTCAGGTATTACTGACCTCCCTCTAAAGGAGTTCTCCCTGATAGAAGTAGGATAGCTGGTTTTAGCTAGATGATTAGTCATGGATAGGGGAGAATGAGGGGTGGGAGGTATGAAAGAAGGAAGAAATTGGAGAGAGAAATTCTCCTCTCCCAATCCAATTTTTCAAGCCATAGTCTTGCATCAGAGCTAATTGCCCAGTAGGAGACACTAAATCCAGCAGACACAGGAATGGAGAAGAAAGGGGCAGGGAACACCTTCAAGGAAAAGTAGCCTGGATAGCTGAGAGTTGAGAGAGGTGAGGAGGAATAGACTCAGTAATACAAGCTGAGTGCCCCATCCTCAAACAGAAGTACCATGCCCAGGAGAGGAGAAACATATGGACTCCTTGAGAAGAGAAAGGACATGGGAACTGCTGCATTGCCTGTGGGTGTCTCCCTGCCATAACTACTGAGGAAAGAACATTACCATTGGTGTAACATTTTGGGGACACCTGCTCAGCTGACATGTTTGCTGGTGGAACTTGAGTCTGTCCTTCTGTGCTTTTATATTCTGAAAAGAAGAAAATACATATTGATACATCTTCATTGAATCTGAAACTCTTTTATTTTTGTAATCTCCATACTACTTTTGAAATGGAGCTACCAATGAGGTAATGGAAGCAGGGTATGCAGCCCTAAAAAACACCTCAGAATCCACAAAATGTGTCTTCCATTGTCTTTTTACTCTTGGCCTGGTGTTCTATTCATTGTGCCACCTAGCTGCCCCCAACTCATGAAGGCATAACCCGGCATTTCTCTCTTTGGGGGGACTTGAAACAAGTCTAGGAGACATGAGACAAGTGATTCTGACTGACAAATATTAATGCTTCCTAGTAATTTCTCTGAGTATAGAAGACATCTCCCAAAGCATAGCCAACTTCAGTTTCATAAAATCATAGAATACTACAGCTGAATAGATATAAAACACATAGAATACTCCCTGAAAAGACCTTCAGACATCAACTAATTGAACCCATTCATTTTATTCAGTTTTCTGTCGGCTTATTTAGGCTTCTCTTATTTAAGACTTTTTATTGTTTTAGCAGAAGTAATTTCCTTCAGGAAGGGACAACTTTTCAGTTTATCTTTCTATCCCCAATGTCTAGAACAGTGCTTTACATAGGATAGGTGAATATTAAATTCTTGATGAATGCTTCATTACACATATAAGATATATTTTGATTGGATAAATACTAGTTTTTACCTAGGAGACTCAGTATAAGATTCTGATATTAGTTGTTCAGTCATTTCTTTAGTGTCTGATTCTTTATGACTCTATTGGTGTTTTCTTGGCAAACATTCTAAAGTGGTTTGCCATTTCCTTGTCCAGCTCATTTTTTAGATGAGGAAACTGAGGCAAACTGTGACTTGCCCAGAATCACACAGCTAGAAAATGTCTGAGGCCAGATTTGAACTCTGTTCTTCCTAACTCCAGGGCCAGCACTCTAGCCACTGTGCCACTAGATGCCCCATTGTCCTTATAGAAGAACTGTTTAATTTTTATGAATATTTTGCATGGCATTTATATTATACATATTTGACAGAATTTGTTCATATATTTCCTTATCGTTAAACATATGGATGGATTGTCTCTTCCCCCCCTCTCTCCTTCTCTCTCTCTCTCTCTCACTCTCTCTCTCTCTCTCTCTCTCTCTCTCTTTCTCTCTCTCTCTGTATCTCTCTCTCTCTCTCTCTGCTATTATAAACATTGCTGCTAATTTTTAGAATATATTTCTTAATTTTCTGTTAACAAAAGAGAATATTAGGGTATAATCTTAGTAGTAGGATCACTAGAACAAATGTTATGCTTAGTTTTTCAATTAGTTCTTTTTTCTATAATGTCGGATTGCTTTCCAAAAGAGGTTGAATCAGTTTGTAGTTTGTAGTGCAGTAATGTGTAATCAGAAAACTATCTCACATTTCACACAGGAAAAATCAGATGAAAAGATGCCTGTTATCCAGATTGTGTAACAGACATTGGTTGGCAGCTTATTGTGCAAATGGACCCAAAACTGAAGAGGAAGGGAAATGGGTTAAATTGCATATATTGCTAGAGCAAAAAGAAACAAAACAAAACAAAACAAACAAAAAAAAACCCTAGAAAATCAGTGCTCATCAATTGTAGACTGTTTGATCAAATTCTGATATGTGAAAGAAATAGAATACTATTGTGCCATAATATTGTAACAATAATCATCTGTGAAAGACAGCTACTCTCATCAGTACAATGATTTACAAGAATTCCAAAGGACTTCTAAGTGCTATCTACCTCCAGAGGGAGAACTGATTACCTCTAAATGAAGATTGTGGCATATTATTTCACTTTTTTTAATTGTTTTTCCCCTACAAAAATGATTAAAGTGGAAATATATTTTTTCATGACTTCATATGTATAATGAATATAATATTTCTTATCTTTTCCATAGTTTTGGAAGGTGAAATAAAGGATATAATTTGGAAGTGAAAAAAAATTTAGTGATTCTTCTTTGGAAACAAATTTAATTGACTCAAATGAAAATTGAATTGAAATAGATAAGGCTGTATTTTGTTCTAATGTCAAGGGGTTTTTCTGGTTTTAATAATCAGCAAACAAAAGATTCAGAGGTATCTTAGTTGAAATAATTTAAAAGTCTTTGGATTCCCTGAAAGTCGAAAAGAAGAAAAAGAACCTTGATACCATATTTCAAGAATTTATAAAGGAAACCTGTCTAATATCTAAGAATCATAGAGCAAAGGGTGAATTGAACGAATACATATACTGAGCAAAACTGAGTCTTATCCTATGGGAGAAAATGGTACTTAATGAAATAGAGAACTTTCAAACATTACTGATGAAAAGAACATAAGTGAAAAGAAAATTTGGCTTTCAAACACAATCTTCAAGAGAAGCATATAAAAGATAATTATGAGTGACAAATCATAAAAGATTTAACAAGTTTAACTGTTGACATTCCTATACAGAAAGATGATACATGTAATCCCTCAGATTTATATTATCACTAGATAGAGGGGCTATTAGAGGGAGTCTACTTAGAGGGCCTGAATGTGATTCTATTACATTAATTTTTAAAGAAGAATGGAAAAGTCAGAACGACAGAGGAATTAGAAGAAGAAAGGAGAGGGAGAATGGGGGAAATTATCTCATATAAATGGAGTATATAAGGTGGAATTTATATTATTAAAACAAAAAATACAGAACACAATGAGGTATAAAATGGAAGATTTCAATTATTTTAAATTAAAAAGGTTTTTTACAAAGAAAATTTTATTAGCAGCACTTTGTGTGAAAGCTAAGAATTAGGAGCAAAATTGACTCTCGTCAGTTGGGAAATAGCTGAACAAATTGCAGTATGTGAATGCAATGAAATGTCCCTGTACGGTAAAAAATTATTTATGTAATGAATTCAGGGGAAATAGGAAAGATTTACAAGAATTAATTTATAATGAAGTAAGCAGAGTCAAAAAACAATATATGCAATAATTATTAATATAAATGAAAAGAATATTTATACATCAAAAAAATAAATGGAATAAAATTATAAAGATCAAGCAAGGTTTGAATGAAGAAATATGAATGGAGACCCCCCCAATTTATTCCTTCATGAAAATGGAAGTTTCAATGATCTGACATATTGTACATGTATTTTAAACTTTTTTGATATACCAATCACTTGTGCTATTTTTTTTCTCTCTTGAATATATATTTGTTACATGGAATAGACTTTCTGAGTGAGAGAGGAAGAAGAATATTAGGGATAACTATTATAATGTAAAATATGGAAGACATCAATAAAACAAAACTTATTTTAAAATTTTAACTGACATTACATAACTTTTTATAACTAACTGTCTATAAAGTACAAAAAAATTTTAAACGAGAGTGACAGAAATATTTGCAAAAACAGAGAAGTTAAGAAAGGAAGTGAGCTTGGAGTGGAAAGTGATGAGTATGTTTCTAGATAATGTTGAGTTTTCAGTTAATGGTGGCACAACTAAGTGAAAATATCAACAAAGTAGTTGAACTCAGTGAAGTGATTAGGGATAGATGTACAAATTTTTCTTGAGTGATAAATACTTTATTTATGAATATCTCTTACATTGAAATGGTTGGAGTAAAAAAGGGGAGAAGATAATAAAAGCAAAAAGAGAAAAAAACTGAGGAAAAAGGAAAAGCCTACATCTCCTACTCATAGCTCCTTATATCCCCAAACTACATTCTACTTTTGGAACTTGTTGCATCCCATTTGAGGCAAAACCAGCATATGATCAGTTAATCCTCCAGGTCCAGAGAAGGTGGGGTCCCAGTTGGGAGAAGAGTAAATATAAATTGAAAAATGAGAGCAGGTTATTTCCTGGGGTCTGTAAAATGTCATGTCAAAGGTCTAAAACAAGTAGTTGGAAAAAGCAGCATACCGAGATGGATTAGACATACACATAGTAGAAATGCAATGACTGTTGACATTTGTTTAAGCCCTTCCCTGAAAATTCTCTGTATACTACAAAGAGGAGAAGAGACAAGAGGGAAGGGGAGGGGAGGAGAGAAAAGAGGAGAGGAGATTGACCAGGAGTCTATACAATGGGTATTGCCTAGGGGTGTCTCCTAGTAACTTCAGCAATGTTATCAAGCGAACTCCCAAATATTATACCTTGTATTATATCACTATTGTATATCATACCACTAAGACATTTGTCTATGCTGGTTTTGTGATTCAGGATAAGCAAAAAGATATGTCCATAATATGACTTTGTAAGACTATGCCCTGAAGATGCTGCTGGCAGATCTTAGGACTCTGAATCAGTTCAACTCAGTTTGTGTGAATAAAGTTATTGAGCAGCAACTATATGTAAGACCATGTGCTAACTGCTGCCAGCATTACAAATACAAAAATTACACAGCAGGTCATGACACTCCATTGTTCAAATCTCTTTTTAGAATCCTTATTACTTCTACAAAATACTCCATACTTCTGTGCTTCAGGACATGATATCTCTTTCTTTTCAGCCTTTTATCATAGGTTTAAGATAAACTAGTCCTTCTCTTCCTTCATGGAGTTTTCCCTTTCTTTCTTTTGCTCACTACAGTCCTAATGACTAGAATATTCCTGTACCCTATCTCTGATTTAAAAATCTTACTCATCTAGGGGCAGCTAGGTGGTGCAGTGGATAGAGCACCAGCCCTGAAGTCAGGAAGACCTGAGTTCAAATCTGGTCTCAGACACTTAACATTCCCTAGCTGTGTGACTCTGAGCAAGTCACTTAACCCCAATTGCCTCAGCAAAAAAAAAAAAAAATCTTACTCATCTTTCGAAAGTCAGCTTAAATGCACCCAAGTATAAAATTATACTGAAAAACACAAGCCAAGAATTTTCAGAGTGATGGGGAGGGAGGCATTTTTATCTCACCACTATTGTTTCTCAGTTTACTCATGTTAGTAATAGTAATAATAGAGGGCTACATAATTTTGCTCTATTCCACAGACTGCACCCTTAATCTTGGCAAACTTTGTTATAAGGGGTGCCATTTGTCAAAAGGTAGACCAGTAGAGATGTGAAAACATTGATTCAGGTCCATCACTACTGTTAGAATTCAATTCCAAATATGTGTGTGTGTGTGTGTGTGTGTGTGTGTGTGTGTGTGTGTGTGTGTGTTGAGAGGGCTAAGTAGTATCTAAGTAGTGTCAATTTACAGAAAGAATATTTGATATTATAATAAATATTAGGACTCATTCTCTTACATTGGACTTACCAGCTACTATGATTGCAATGATGATCAGTAGTCTAAAAATAGAAGCCTTTCCAAAACTTGCCATTAGGATTTTCTTTTCCATCCAAGCTATTTACCGGTAAGATGCACTCTAAATTCAGTTAATTACAGATCAGGGATGATTTTCTCAGTCACTCTTTTTCTCAGATTGTTGTTCATGCTTTGTTCTCTAAGAGGACTGATCTCAGAGTTCCACACTTGAGTTCTGTATTTCTATAGACTTTCTTCCTCTGGATCAATGTGTCCTTTTCCTTTCTCTCTTTATTCTCTAACTGATTATAACTTGGGATAAAGATTTCATTTAGTGTCTCATTAGGACACCCAATGTACTGGATTAAGTCCTGTGGTGAAGACAGAAGAAAGAGATTGGTTTAGGCTTGCTGCAGATTTCCTGTTTCATCTGTTCTGCTTGTGATCACTTAAATTGTGCAACAAATGTCTGGACTAAATATTCTTTAAAATAACATAGTTTACAAATGTAATTTTGAAACAGTGTCCAAGTTTTCTCTTTCTGTCTGTCTCTTATGTTCTGTCTCTATCTCTGTGTCTCTCTGTCTCTCTGTCTCTCTCTCTTTTTCTGTCTCTCTCTGTGTCTCTGTTTTCTCTATCATCTGTGTGTGTGTCTGTCTCTCTGTCTCTCTCCTAAAATAATTTTGTATTTAATGCTCTGTTTATATTCAGCCAACAGAATATAAACTCCATCATATGGTATAGTATCTTGCTCTTAATAAATGTTAATTATAATTTAATGAATTGATTTGGTTATATTATCATATTATTTTATTTATTAGTTATTATACCATATTATTAATTCAACAATTTTAAGTAGTCATAACTTGAAAATTTTTATTTCACATGTTGTTCTTTGATATAAGGAAATGCAGTTTATGAAGTTGTTTCCTAATAATTGAACCAAGGAAACTCCTAATATCTTATTCCTACAGCATACAGAAGGATGCATTCATTCAGATAGGAAGGGAAACCAGATAGAATTTTCCTATATGACCTCACAAACTAAATAAATTAGGTCCTCAAAAGTAAATGTTCTATAATGAGAGCCAGCATTGAGTACAACAGATGTGTCTCTTTTTTCATTATTTCCTTGCATCATTCTCATTTCTTTTCTGAATTTTTCCTCTACTTCTCTCATTTGATTTTGAAAGCCTTTTTTCAGGTTCTTCCAGGAATTCTTTTTTTGCAACCTGAGAGCAGTTGACAATTTTCTTTGACGTTTTGCATGTAACTGCTTTGATTTCATTGTCTTCTTCTGAGTTTGTGTTTTGATCTTCCCTGTCCCCATATTTTTTTTGCTCATTTTTCTAGTCTGTTTCTTGATTTTAACCTTACGTTGAAGATGGGATGTTTTCCTGATGGAGGGGGCATTGTACCAAGCTTCTGTTTTCAGAGCTTGTTCTGAGAATCTTTGAGTTTTCAGTTCTTCTAAGTATTAGGATGCAATGAAGGATGTGGTCACTGTTCTTCTAGTCATGAACAAGCACAAGCATACTTTTCTATCCTGGAATTGTGACTAGGGACCCTGATCCTGGTATTGCTCCTCCTCATCCTGAAACTGCAACCTAGAACCATGTCTGGTCAGTGCAATAGAGTCCTGCACTCAGGGTCAGCAAAGAGTCCCCTGTAATCTCCTTCTGACCAGTTGCTCATCGTTCTTGCCATCTATGAACTGAAAGCTCTGAAAGCTACAGATGGCAATTCAGTTTCCCCTAAGACCTGCTGATGTCTTTCTGGGAAGTGGCCTACACTGAAGCAATCTGTGCCAGATTGCACTCCACTCTCATCTCACTGAGGTAAATCTTTCCTTCTGACCTTCTGAGCTGTTTTAGACTGGAAAATTGTTTCACTCCATCTTTTTGTCAATTCTGACACTCAAGAATTTGTTTAGAGGTATTATTTAAAGATTGTTTGAAGAGGACTATGACAGAGCTCAGAGGAATCCCTGCCTTTACTACTCCATCTTGGTTCCAAATAAATTGAATAAATTGATTAAAGCTCTTTAATTTTCAAAAGATATGCATGAATAATTTTTTCAACATTAATCGTGTTCCATTTCCCCCACCTTCTCCCCATCCCCTTCCCTAGGCAGCAGGTAATCCAATATATGTTAAACATGGTAAAAAAAAATATATATATATATATATGTATATATATAAAGTCAAATATATGCATACATATTTATACAATTACCTTGCTACATAAGAAAAAAATCAAATGAAAAAGGGAAAAAATGAGAAAGAAAATAAAATACAAGCAAACAACAACAAAAAGAGTGAGAATGCTATGTTGTGATGCATACAGTTCTCACAGTCCTCTCTCTGGGTGTAGATGGCTCTCTTCATTACAAGATCATTGGAACTGGTCTGAATCATATCATTGTTGAAGAGAGCCATGTCTATCAGAATTGATCATTGTATAATCTTGCTGTTGCTGTGTACAGTGATCTCCTGGTTCTGCTCATTTCACTTAACATCAACTCATGTAAGTCTCTCCACCCCTCTCTGAAGTTATCCTGCTGATCATTTCTTATTGAACAATAATATTCCATGACATTCATATACCATAACTTATTCAGCCACTCTCCAATTGATGGGCATCCATTCAGTATCCAGTTTCTTGCCATTACAAAAAGAGCTGCCACAAACATTCTTACACATGTGGGTCCCTTTCCCTCCTTTAAGATCTCTTTGGGATATAAGCCCAATAGAAACACTGCTCGGTCGAAGGGTATGCACAGTGTGATAGCCCTTTGGGCATAGTTTCAAACTGCTCTCCAGATCCAGGTTGGATCAGTTCACAACTCCACCAACAATGTATTAGTGTCCCAGTTTTGCCACATCCCCTCCAACATTTGTCATTATCCTTTCCTGTCATTTTAATCAATCTGAGAGATGTGTAGTGGTACCTCAGAGTTAATTTGCATTTCTCTGATCAATAGTGATTTGGAGCACCTTTTCATATGATTAGAAATGGTTTTAATTTCTTCATCTGAAAATTATCTGTTCATATCCTTTGACCATTTATCAATTGGAGAGTGGCTTGAATTATAAATTTGAGTCAATTCTCTTTATATTTTAGAAATGAGGCCTTTATCATAACCTTTGAATGCAAAAACGTTTTCCCAATTTATTGTTTCCCATCTAATCTATGCATTAGTTTTGTTTGTACAAAAACTTTTTAACTTAATATAATCAAAATTATCTATTTTTTGTTCAATAATGATTTCCAGTTCTTCTTTGGCCTCAAATTCATTCCTTTCACATAGATATGAGAGGTAAACTATATTTTGTTCTTCTAATTTGTTTATAACATCACTCCTTATGTGTAAATCATGAACCCATATCAAACTTATCTTGGTATAGGGTGTTAGGTGTGGGTCAATGCCCAGTTTCTGCCATATTCATTTCCAATTTTCCCAAAAGTTTTTGTCAGATATTGAGTTTTTATCCCAAAAGGTGAGGTTTAGGGGTTTCTCAAACACTAGATTACTATTGTCATTGACTTTTTTTTGTCCTGTGACCTTAAGCCATTTCACTGTTTGACTACTGAATTTCTTAGCCAGTACCAAATGCTTTTGATGACTACTGTTTTATAATACAGTTTTAGATCTGGAACAACTAGGCCACCTTCATTTGCATTTTTTTTCATTAATTCCCTTGAAATTCTTGACCTTTTGTTCTTCCAGATGAATTTTATTTTTTTTTATTTTTATATTTATTTTTATTATTTTTATTTTATGTATTATTTATTTAAATATTTATTTTTATTTTTATTATTTTTTTCTAGATGTGTAAAATAATTTCTTGGGAGTTTAACTGGTATGGCACTGAATAAGTTAGATTAATCTAGGCAATAGTATCATTTTTATTATATTAGCTCGGCCTACCCATGATTACTTGATAATTTTCCAATTGATTAGATATGACTTTATTTGTGTGGAAATTGTTTTTTAGTTTTGTTCATATAGTTCCTGACTTTGCTTTGATAGGTAGACTCCCAAATATTTTATATTATCATCAATTTCTCTTTGTATCTCTTGCTGTTGAATTTTATTGATAAGATATAAAAATGCTGATAATTTATATGGATTTATTTTGTATCCTGAAACTTTGCTAAAGTTGTGTATTGTTTCTAGTTAGTTTTTAGTTGATTCTCTAGGGTTCTCTAAGAATACCATCATGTCATCTGCAAAGAGTGATAATTTGATTTACTCATTACCTACTCTAATTGTTTTAATCTCTTTTTCTTCTCTTATTGCCAAAACTAACATTTCTAATACAATATTGAATAGTAATGGTGATAGTGGGCAACCTTGTTTCACCTCTGATCTTACTGGGAATGGTTCTAGTTTGTCTCCATTATAATAATGCTTACTAATGGTTTTAAATAGATGTTACTGATCATTTTAAGGAAAACTCCATTTATTCCTATACTCTCTAGTGTTTTTAATAGGAATGGATGTTGGATTTTATCAAATGCTTTTTCTGCATCTATTGAGATAATCATATGATTTTTGTTAGCCTGGCTATTGATGTAGTAAATTATGTTAATAGTTTTCCTAATATTGAACCAGCCCTGCAAGGAAATATGTTTTTAAAGTCAATAAAAATACAACATAAGTAATATTAATTTGTCATTTTCTGACAGGAAAAGTTAATGATGAATGTTGGAGGGGTTGTGGGAGGGCTGGGACACTGATGCATTGTTGGTGGAGCTGTGAACGGATACAGCCATTCTGGAGAACAATTTGGAGCTATGCTCAAAAAGTTATCAAACTGTGCATACCCTTTGACCCAGCAGCATTTCTATTGGGCTTATATCCCAAAGAAATCATAAAGGAAGGAAAAGGCCCCACATGTGCAAGAATGTTTGTGGCAGCCCTTTTTGTAGTGGCTAGAAACTGGAAATTGAATAGATGCCCTTCAATTGGAGAATGGCTGAATAAATTATGGTATATGAATATTATGGAATATTATTGTTCTGTAAGAAATGACCAGCAAGATGATTTCAGAGAGGCCTGGAGAGACTTACATGAACTGATGCTGAGTGAAATGAGCAGAACCAGGAGATCATTATACACGGCAACAACAGTACTATATGACAATTAATTCTGATGGACATGGCTTTCTTCAACAATGATATGTTTCAAACCACCTCCAATTGTTCACTGAAGAAAGCCATATACACCCAGAGAGAGGGATGCGAAATGTGGACCACAACACAACATTCTCATACTCCTTGATTGATGTTTGCTTACATTGTGTTTCCTTTATCTGATATATCATTTGTGTAGGTAAGATTTTTCTTGCACAACAATGATAAGTTTGGAAATATGTATACATATATTCAATTTGCCAATATTTTAACATAATTAACATGTAGTGGATATCCTGCCATCTAGGGAAGGAGTGGGGAAGTTGGGGGGAAAAATTTGTAACGGAAAGCTATGTAAGGGTTATTGTTGAAGAATTACCCACACATATGTTATGCAAATAAAATAAAATTAAAAAAAAAAAATTGTCATTTTCTAAGTTAATATGCAACTCCTAGGAATACATTTCTTTTTAAATTTGACACTAAAAATTCTTATCCTTTAATCAAGAGATACTTGAGTTTGAATCTTGCTTCTGATATTAACTATCTAAACCAGCACAAATCACTCAGTTTAATGTAATAAGAAGTGTGTTGGATGAGACGAGTCAGAATCACTTTACTTTTACTTGAGAAGGAATTCAGTATGCCTTTCCTGTCCTTCCCTCAGAGCTACATTAAATTCTCCTTCATACTGCTACATTATAGTGGTCAAACACCTTAAAAGAGGCCTTCCTTCCTGAGAATATTGATACATACCACTACATTGACTACACACTGCTTTGAAGAAATAATGTGCCTGGGCCAGATGAGGTCAACATAGTAGAAACTATGACATTTAAAACATTCAAAAGATACAATTTCTGGGCAATTAATTTTATTAAAAATGATGACATACAAGTATTGTAATATAATTAACATGTAGTGGACTTCCTGCCATCTAGGGGAGGGGTGGGGACTGGGGGGGAAAAATTTGTAACGAAAAGTTTTGTAAAGATCAATGTTGAGGAACTACCCATACATATGTTATGCAAATAAAAAGCTTTAATAAAAAAAAATTTTTTTAAATGATGACATATTGTTAACAAAAGGGTCACTGATCCTCTCTAATGCAAAAACACCTTCTGGAACACATTCAAAACTTGGAAAATTGGAAAAGTTTATGTCCATGAGGATGGTACTCAATTCTGATTGGTCCACGAATAATGAGAGCGAATGAATATTATAATGAGAGGTGGGTTTATTCAAATGTTTGGTTAGAGCCCAGTCATTTATTTCCAAATCAACCCCAGGCAATTGGGCAATTTAATTCAAGAATTTACCTTTACCCAGATTTGTTTAGAACACAATGGGCGGGGTCTGAAGGAGATCTTAAGAAAGTTAATCCAATCTCATGATCAGCAATGTCAATTAGAGACTAAACAACCCATAGACTTCTGAAAAAATCCTGGTCTGAACCCAATTTCCCTGCATTAGTTTCCTTGAAGTATAATATCTCAGTTTCCCTGAGTTAGTATGCTATGATGCTATGTTCCTTGCC
The DNA here is from genome assembly GCA_023553655.1 of Myrmecobius fasciatus. Taxonomy (NCBI): domain Eukaryota; kingdom Metazoa; phylum Chordata; class Mammalia; order Dasyuromorphia; family Myrmecobiidae; genus Myrmecobius; species Myrmecobius fasciatus. The sequence goes on along the minus strand of JAJPUD010000564.1, from coordinate 410,782 downwards.
CCCCTTTCCTGACCATTAGGACTGAGAAAATTAGGGCTTCGAAGCTCTGGCCACTCTGGGTTCCAAAGAATCATAAAACTCCAGATGGCTTATCTCAAATACCTAGATGGCACCTCTATCGCTCCAGGTCCAGACTTCCTGTCTCCTGCTTAAAGACCTTCTTCACTCCCAATTCATCAGAATTTATGGTCCTTCCTGAAATTATGACTTGCTAAATGTTTCTACTCCCTTGCCTTTGTTTTCCTAATAGTTGGAGCCCTAAAAATTAATTGCTAGATGCTGGTGCTTTGAGACAAGAGTCCCATCCAGCTGACTAGTCAAAGCTCTACACTCTTAAAATATTAAAAGCCCTAATCTTTGTCTTGTCTCAGTTTCTCTGGCATTACAGATGGGGTATAGCTTTTACAAGAAATATAAAAATAATTCTAAGGTCCCCTACCCTAGAGAGTGTTTCTATTCTAACAATCTGTCAATGATCCTAAAGTTTTCTGACTTAGAGTGCTATTGTTCTAAAAATCTGTCATTCAATGATTGTAAAAATCTTCTGGTCTAGGAATATAATAATATTTCTTCCCTTAGATTTTAGGGAAGATATATTAGTGATCCTGAGGCTCTCTGACCTTAGAGTGCTATCATTCTAACAATCTGTCTGTCAATAATTCTAAAGTATTCTGGTCTTAGAATAGTCCTACAAACATTACTGACTGTCAGATAGATAATCTGTTGGTCAATGATAATCAAACTCCTGAGTCAATAATGAATAGACCACCCCTCAAACCTACCTGTAAACTATAAAATTAGCAAATGATTTGTCCTATAAATCTATCCTTTCTTTTGGTTCTTTGTTAAATTCCTTTGGAACTTAGCCCACTTTAATTGGTATTACAATTAAAATAAAATTTTCCCCTTGACTTGGATATGGGTTCAAGCCTGAAAATTCTGAGATACCTAGCAACACCAGTCTGTGACTCTAACTTTTTGGGATCCCTTCTGAACCTCAACAGTATTATCTAAATAAGTTTAATGCTTTACTATATCCTTGTTGCATATTCTTGCTGCATTGGCCTAGCAAGCAACACCCCCTTAACAAAACAAAAAAAAAAAGATCTGTTCAATGACTTTAAGTACCTCATTTTTCCCAAATATTAAATCTGAATTACTAGTATTAGCTCTAACCCTGATGGTACGTGTAACATGGAGTTGTTGAGATTGGGAAAGGGGACCCAAAAAATTTGGAGTTATATACTGATATTACGGGGTCTCAAAAGAATTTGCAGGTTTGAACCTATCTCCTTAGGCAAGGGGCAAGGTTTTATTATAATTGTAATGCTATTATAAGCGGACTGAATTGTAAGGAAATTCAGCCGAGAAAAAGAAGCAAGAAGAGACATTTATCCAACTTCTATCATTGACATGCATTAGCATGGCTTATATGTAGGAAGGAATTTGGTTCTCATTGGCCAGATTATTACCGAGCAGATTATCAATCAGCAATGAATTGAGGAGTGGTCTATCCACTATTGTCTCAGGAGTTTGATCTGTGGGAGTTTTCTGAGGCCAGAAGCTATCTGACTTAAGGACTGGTCAGAATCAGACAGATTGGGTGTTGGAATTTCTTGAAGCAGATTCTAAAGCCAGAAGATTTAGGATTACTACTGTTAGAACAGAAGCCCTTCAAGAGAACAGAAGCCCTTCAAGTCAGGGGACCACAAAATCACCACTATATTTCCCTAGAAGCTATACCATATCAAAGTCAGACAAAAAAGGAGGTAACAATGCCATTGTGATGAATAAAGACATAGTTTCTGGATAATTAACAATCAAGTTATTAATTAGGCTAATTAATCATCAATTAAATTGATGGTCAGTGGTTTCTTTCAGTAACCAGACATGCAAAGGGAGTCTCTGAATCACCTTAAATCATGTCTGTATCTTCTGACAAGGAACTCTCTCAACAAGTGAAACTCAGTCCTGATTGGTGGATATTTAATAAGGAGGAGGTCATTTCCTTCTGCTGAGAACATGGCTTGATAAGACTTAGGAACTTCAAGGAATCTGAGTAGGGGAAAGCATTTCCATCCAAACCTCTGTGGTTAGTTTTCTTCAAGAGCTAGGTGGCACTAACTTTAATGGAAAGGATTAAGGTGATTCCTCCCTCAAGTGCAAAGACTCACCCATACTATTTGTGTTCTAAACAGAAATTAGGTTTCCCAATTGAGTCCTGCCCAACATAGTTAACTAAACTAGGGGGGCTAGAAGTAATCTCATCACCCTTTGGAGATTGACCTTTTCAGAAGTTGGATCTTAATAAGAAGAAATGGGCAGATTTCAAATTAAAAATTAGTTAACATGAAAATATAATGTTAATTTCTCTTATCTTCTAGCTCCTTTCCTTTTTAAAATAAGTGTGACTGTTTACTAGATATTTAGCTAAGTCATTTCAATATGCTGGTAGAGACAAGTGTTGCCAGCACCCTATAAAATTTGGTGTCCTAGGGAAAAACTCCAACTGCCCCAGCATAGTTATGACTCCAGAGTTCAAAAACCACATGTAGATAAAAAGATATCCCCACAAGAGAAACTGGCAATATTTTAACCAATCCTGAAAGAATCTGTAGGAGTGTTGTGCCAATTTCCCTTAATTGTTCTGCTTCAATTTCCCTAAATTGTTTTGTCTCAGTTTCCCTTAATTGTTCTGCCTCAATTTTCATCAATTGTTTTATCTCAGTTTCCCAATTGTTCTGCCTGGTGGCAACCCCCCTCCCTGGCCATTAGAACTGAGATAATTAGGGCTAGAAGCTCTGGCCACTTAGCATTCCAAAGAGTCATAAAATTCTAGATGGCTTATCTCTAATGTTTGGGTATATTTTTTTGGTCTCAGTCTCAGTGTCTCCTAGCTCCTTATCAGAATTTATGATCCTTCCTCCATACCCCCAATCTGGAAGAACTGAATTTATAGTCCTTTCCTGGAGCTCCAATCCCCCCCCCCCCCAGTGCTCTACCCCTCCTTCTGCCTTTGTTTCCCTGAGCTCCGGAGCCCTATAAGAGTCCTTGGAGCCCCTCACTAGAATTCTGGATACTTTGAGATCCAGATGGCTGGCTAATATAGCTGCCAGTCCAAATTCTTTATGGACTAAATACTTTGAGACAATAGTCTTATTCAGTTGACTAGTTTATCTCTCCATTACTATCAATAAAATATTAATAATCTCAATCTCTAATATTGCCTCAGATTCATTTTGCAGGGAGGGGAACTCTCTTTAGCATATCAGATGATAACCCTAGAGAGAATCCTAAAAACTTATATACTTACAACTTGGCATAAAAAGACAAGGTGAATAATCCTTGAGCTATTCAAGAACTCATTCAAATGTGCACTTAGTCTAAAAAGGGAAAACATTTACATTAAATATGATCCATGAGTAAAGTTTTACTTTACTCCACAAAAGATATTCAAACAAATCCCCATGTCTACTTGTAACCCTAGGCAGAAATGGTAGTAGGTGACTTTTGTATTCTGATACAAAAGTACTGATACTCAAAGTACAAAATGTTCAGATCACCTTAAAAAGTGATGAAATTGTTTTCTGAGGTGCTCCTGCTCAGAGTTGTCAAGACAAGGAAAGATAACTGTGACCTATCATTGCTGTTATTGTTTGTTCTTCTTTCTCAAAGAGGATCAGTGGCATCAAACAAGGGATGTTTTTGATGAGGTCCTAAATAGCTAGGTAGGGGTTGGCAAAGGAATCCTGAATTACTATATGTATAAAATCTAGAAGTTTAATTATTTCCTGAGTCAAAGAAGAAGGTGCATAGATAGGATTGTCTCAGTTTTAAGTGGGCCTTTTTTTCTTAAGTAGGCCTTTGTACAAGTGGACTTTTCATTACAACCCCACCCCAGGGGGAGGCCTCTGGTAACCCCAGAATTATTGTATCCAATCAGAAAGTCAAGTTATGATTTCACATATCAAAGGTTATTTTTCCCCTATAAAATGTCTTGCAGGTGAATTGAAATGAGGTGAGGTGGGACTGTGCAAAGTCACCAGTGTTATTCTTTCCTCCAGGGTCATCTGAGTCTGATGGCAAGACATAGGTCAGGACAACAGGAGACCTTGTCACTTTTAAGCTAAGATCTTTCCCAGGTCTCAGTTTGTCTCAAGTAAAACCAATCTAGTAATTTAAGGCAAGTTAAGAAATGAGGCAAAAGATGATCTAGTTTTCCTATTTAAAAAAAAAAATCAAACTGGCAGGGGAAGACTCAGGATTTCTGATCAGAACAAATTTCTATTTACACTCACTCTGAACCATTGAAACTCAATTAAGTTAGGCTTGAGCTAGGACCTGTTATTGGCCTAGTAAAAGAGTGATTTGGATATAAGGAATGGTCAGTAGCTCTATTGAGTATCAATGGGCTTTATCAGAGTCTAGTTTTCTAGAGCCCAGCTTCTTAAACTGAATTGTGACCCCCATATGGGGTCTCATTGTTGAATTTGGGAAGGAGGAATCCCAAGAGTTTGTCCCAGACCAGTGTCACAAGGTGTGTCTCAAAAGAATTTGCAGGCTTGATCCTATTTCCTAGTCAAGGGGCAAAGTTTTATTGCAATAGTAATTATAATGCCATTACAAAAAGCAGGCTGGAATTCTAAGGGAATTTCAGTGGAGAAACATTAGCAAAGAGACATATTTATACAGCTTTCAATCATAGATATGATAATTCTATGGCTCATAGGTAGGAAGGAGTGGTCTTCCAAAGGAGTAGTTCTCAGTTGACCAGATTATTACTGACAAGATTACCAATCAGCCATGAATTGAGGAGTTGTTTTATTCACTATTATCTCAGGAGTTTGACCTGTGGGAGTTTTCTGAGGCCAGAAGCTATCTGACTAAGGAGTGGTCAGAATCAAATAGATTGGGTGTGGGAGTTTTCTGAGACAGATTCCAAAGCTAGAAGATTTAAGACTACTGAGTTACTGTTTAGAACAGAAGCCACCCTAAAATCAGGGGACTACAAAATCATATTACATCATTAAAACTGAACATAGAGGATTGTTACATTATAATCCATTATCTGTAAATATCCATATATCTGTTTTATGTTACTATGTGCCCAGGATCACATAAAAGTTTCTCAGGCAAAAAGGGATTGCAAGTGGAAAAAGTTTAAGGAGCCCTGTTCTAGAGTTTTATTTCAAGAAATCATAAAAGAAACTTTACAACACAAAAAGAGTTATTTTTTTCCAGGTTTTTGAAAAAGTTAAAATAGATGAGTAGGGAAGAGGGAAAAAAAATTAGCCTCAAGCCCCAAGATATGGAGATCAAAATTATACAAATTGGTTAACAAGAGCACAAGCAGAATGTTAAATTCATAAATGAACAGCAAACACTGATTACAAGCTTTCAAATTGCACTTTAGATACAAGAATGATGCTTGCTAATTATCACAAATTCTCTACCACTCAAAGTCCATGAAGGAAATAATACACAATGGAATGAAACCAAAATCACATCACTTTTCCTTCTCTGGTTAGTTAGATGCAAATGAGGGAAGGAGAAGAATTCTGGGCAGGTTAGAAATAATACTTCCAGTTCTACTCTTTCCTCCCAAATCCTTGTTCAGTGAGCTGACTGGATTGAAGAAAAATATGGATCAGGATATGAATCTTCATGTGGTGTCTTCAATTTTTACTTTCATTTCCAGAGGATAGAATCTTCAGGTAATTTTCATAAATTTGTTCTTCCTTTTATTCAGATAAATCAAAGAAAAAAATATGATCATGAGAATGAAAAAATCATATCCAATATTGAAAGCCCCCCCTTTCCAATGAGTGATCCCTGACCTTTCTCTCTCAAGTCTCCCTTTCCTCAAGTAGAGAAATGCAAAGCTCATCAACCAAAAGTTCCACAGAATCTTGCATCTTAGAGGCAAATGTAGTTCTATCTGAGAGGAGTAGCAGTGTTTTTACAGTGTTATAGTCTTCTTTGGACACTGGGAATCCAGTGCTTCAAAGAGTCTTGAACAGGGGACTCAGGCTCACTATATCTGGCAAAATATTAACTTTATGCAGCTGTACCCCATAAGAAATAATTAGGTTAAGTTGTACATCATTCAAACATAAAAGGATATTGCTTTGCTAATACCCAGTTTGCATAACCCTATGCCTAACATGGAGATACGTGATGATATGAATAAGACCTTAGTCCTTCGTTAGCTAGGTGGGCCACAGGGAGGGGTATTAACAGAAGTGGGTCGAAGCTACTCCCTAACATAAGCAGCTACTCAAGTATTGGCAAGATCATCTTGTTCTTTAGTGAGTCTTTATCGAATTCCTTGTCAAATTCTTCAAATTGACAAAATGATCATGACCCTATTATAATCAAAATTTATTGTAACTAATCAGAATGTCAAGCTATAGATAGCTTCCCATGTTTTGGGGGGATATTTGTATATTTGTTCTTATTTTTCATTGAAATAAATATTCCATTGTAAAAGCTAATTTGACTTAAATTAAATGGTTAAATTCTGTCTTGCTTTATATAGCACCTACGTATTATCTTCATTTAACATTTGGGGAAATTGAGGTAAATAGATTTGATTTGCCTAGTGGCATATACCTATTAATGCCTAAGACTGGGTTTAAACTCAGATCTTTCTGGCTCCAGGCTTAGTGTTCTATCCATGGTTCCAATTAGCTGCCAAGATAAATGGAACTGAGAAGCAGGGAACCCCCTAAAATTGAGAAAATATAATCTACTAGAATCAATAACATAGATTGAGTAAATCCTTAAATTCTCTTAAGGGATTTTTTGTGAACCCTACAGGAGGGACTGGCCTTCCAGTGGTGCCAGCCAGGGCAGTACTGTTATGCAAACACAATCATAATTCAAATTCACAAAACCTGGTAGGTGGTACACTGTCTGATTTTGACTACACTCAGCCTTCTCTTTACCTTACCATATTAACATTTGGAGTAAATGTTGACCTTTGGGACTCATAGATCCTGAAAAAAAAAAAAAGAAAGAAAGAAAATGAAAAGTGAATTAAAAAGGGGAGAAAAGAAAAAGCCTTCCTCCATTAATATTACAGGTAATAATGATAATAATAGAGAGCAACAGTTTCCATTCAGGAAAAGGTCGACAAAAGCAGTAACTTTCTACTATTCAAAAATGGAATAAGAAGCCTGAGTTTTTTTCCTACTATTTTCACCACAAATAATAGCATTAAAGCAACAGAGCTTTGCTGGTGGGAGACACATATGATAAATACAGGAATGTAGACTAAATGAGTCGAGACTGTTGACCTGGATTTCTAAAATTACCTTTTGTTCTGATTAAAATTCCTTTGGATGGTAAACCAGAAATGACTTTGGGAACAGCTGAGCATCTTAGTCTAAGTAGCTATTTGTCACACAGGACTTAGACATTCCAGAGATTAAGAAAGGAAAAAGAAAGGCATAATTTTAGCCTGACAACATGCTGCCTAATTTTTGTTAGCTGGCTGTGGTAGCCATCACTGAAGAGCTGTCAGTCCACCTATTGTAAGTTGGGCCTGAATCTGATGACTCAGGTACTTTCAGTTACAGATTGGAATTGGAACAAAATGAACTTAGATGAGATCATCTAAGAGTTAACAAAGGAAATTTTCTTAACTAAAAAAGACAAAGGATATTCAGCATGGATACAGCACTGATTCAATAAAGCACAGCTTCCCTTACTCTATTTACCACACTGGTCTACAGATCAGAAGACTGGGTGAGGAGCTCCAACAGCTTTGTTCTTAAGCCACCAGAAAGTTATAGTCATAGTTTGAGCATTAATTGAGCCTAAAGATGGTTTCAATATCTTTTAAGGAAAAACTAACCTAGCTTGCACAGTGTAGAGCCTTTGGGCTATTATATCAGAGTTCTAGACACTATGACCTAGGAAACTGAAACTAAAATGGCTTGAGTTGTCCCCACAAAAATGAGCCCAGAAAGTAGTGGCAGGGACCAAGAAAGTAATGAGACAACCAAGACTTTCAGAAGAACATGCCCGCAAAATGATGTTCACAACAATTGCCACAAGAGCAGCAAAGGCTACGTGGTAAAATCAGCATGGGCCAGTGGACTGAGCAGAATGCCATGCCTAGTGAGGAGCAAGCCAGTGAACTTAGACCAACACACTCAGTAGAGATAATGCACTTATTAGGGAGCGGAAATGTTAAATTAGAATGGAGATATCAATCAAAGACATGAGTCCTATAGCATTGGAGGTATGAGCTGTTCCTCCATATATATTCTCATGTGTGGACCCTTCATACATGTGTGACATTTAAAAAGATTGGAGAGAGAATTTCTGTGTAATTTAATCATTTTATTAATAAGGCCAGCAAGTTATTAACAAAAGGATGATCATTTGGCTGTCTCTTTTAGACCAAAGGCCCCTAATAGAGGTAGGGTCAAAATTTATATTCCTTAGAAGGTATTCCCAAAGGATGCCTACTCATATCTGACTGGTTAATCAGACAGGAGATGGGCTATTTTGGGGTGTGTGACTTAGGTACTCAAATCTTGGTTAAAAAGACATAAATTTCCATATTACCTCTCTTAATAATAGAGTCAACTTTTTCCCAGACCTGTCTGTGCAAACACATTGAACAGAAATCCACCCATTGGCCTAAAATTAGAATTTCTTTTACTGTCTGATTAGATTTTGGCTGGGTAAATCTCTTTTTTTTAATTGTATTAAATCTCTAAGAGAGATTGATATCCTGTTTGGTTTCTGGATGCAGTAGAAAAGGGGGAAAACCTCAGTTCTAATAAAATAATTACTTATTAAATATGAGAAAGAAATATTTATTTCTCACACAAGAGCTTTATGCATGCTCACTGTCCCCAGTGATATTTGGGGGAGTTATTATGGAGACTCTTAGAGAGAGAAAGCTCTATTGTATAATTTCTTACTATGCTATTTTATTAAATGTCCTTTATTGAAATATTGTGTCTTCTGATTAGAGAGAAAAAGTAAACAAATCAGTAGAAGCTCACAAGCTTTCTTTTTGAACAAAATTGGATGCACAGAGAATATTGAACATGGATAGTTATTCTGAGGGGAGTGCCCAAAGTACCAAACGTAAAAAACAATGAGTTTCATATCATCAGAAGTGTTCAAAAAAAGGGTCAGGGATGCTAGAGGGAAGATTGTAGCTTTGAGTGGAAAGGAGATCTAGGTGACCTCTAAAAAATGTCCCTTTCAAGATTTTATGATTACTCATTCCTTTCACTGTCTCTGGACATTATCCTTGCAAGAGAAAGTTTTATTTTTTATTAAAGCTTTTTGTTCTCAAAACATATGTATTGATAATTTTTTAACATTAACCCTTACAAAATCTTGTCCTCCAATTTCCTCCCTTCCCTCCCCCTTTCTCCTAGATGACAAATAATCTAATATATGTTAAACATGGTCAAAATACATGTTAAATGCAATATATGCACACATATTTATACCTTGTCTTGCTACACAAGAAACATTAAATCAAACAGGAAAAAAAATTGAGAAAAAATAAAATGCAAGTAAGCAACAACAAAAAGAGTGAAAATGCTATGTTGTTAACCACACTCAGTTCCCACAGTCCTCTCTCTGGGTATAAATGTCTCTCTTCATCACAGATCATTGGGACTGGTCTGAATCATCTCATTGTTGAAGAGAGTCATGTCCATCAGAATTGATCATCATATAATCTTGCTGTTGCTATGTATAACAATCTTCTAGTTCTGCTCATTTCACTTAGCATTAGTTCATGTAAGAAGAGAAAGCTTTTTAAATGCTTCTTATGCCTATAATAAAAATAATCATGATACTACAAAAAGGAATTAATTTATCTCCAAATTTTTAGCATCTATGAATAATGATGGTATACATATAACCACATCACATTTCTGTAAATCATAACAGCTAGCATTTATATAGGTAGCTAGGTATTCCAGCAGAGTACTGGACCTGGAGTCCAGGAAGATGAGTTCAAATCTGTCTTTAGACACTAACTGTGGGAACCTGAGCAAATCACTCAATCTTAATACCTATGTTCCAGGGATGTTATGAGGATCAACAAGATAACATATAAAATATTTTTCAAACCTTAAAGTACCATATAAGCACCATAATTGTGTATAATTTTAAGTACTTGCAAAGTACTTTACATATTACCTCATTTAATCTTTACAAAATGCATAGGATGTAAGTACTATTTTTACAGATGGGGAAACTAGGAAGACAGTGGTTAAGTGACTTGCATGGGGTCCCACAGCTAGTAAGTCCCTGAATCAGAATTTGAAATTAGATCTTTCTGACCCTGAATTGCCTACTAGCCACTGAACAATATTCTATTCTAAATAACAGGAATTTAATATATTTAGAGGGAGCAGAGCATCCTCCCTGAAAAGAAAAATTTGCCCTGAGGAAACTAGCCTTTCTTCACAGTTTAATTTTATTACTTATTTACATCCTTGAAGGTATGTTCTCAATGAAAATGATATTTGATGCCTTCTTTGAAAATACTTGTTTTATTTGCTCTATTCTCTAGTGCTTTTTTGTGACATTTCCCATAACAACATTAGTATAAGACTAGAAAAAAAAATCTTCATGTTATGATTTAAAGATATGGAACTATGTTGTCAATGAGATCAAATTAAGAGAAAGTCTTCTAATCACCATTCTCCTTAAATTCTTTTTGGTAAAGTCCAGGATATATTTACTTGACATTAAATTCTAAATTTTGTTAGGACATGTCATTATACAGTGGTCAGAGCACAGGACTTTGAATCAGGAAATTCTGGCCTCAGACACTTTAATAACTATGTGACCCTGGGCAAGTCACTTAAACCCTACTTGCCTAAGTTTTTCATCTGTAAAATGAGACACACCAAAGATGGAAATGGCAAACCAGTCCAGAAAACTACTGTCCATGGGAGTCGCATAGTCAGAAAAAACTGAACATTAATAAATAATAACAATTAGTGTAAAGCTCCAATGTACCTTTTCCTTTTCTTACCTACAGGAGATGAGAATTAATGGAATCTCAAAATTCTAATTGATTCATGGTTCACTATGAACAACAGTAATATGGTCAATTTGGAAAAGCATACCAATAGGTTTTCATGAATAGGTCTATGTCACCAGTTTTGGGGAAACCCTAACTTCCTCTAGATGCAAGACTTGGCAATTATTAATTTTTCCAGGTAATGTATCATTTAGTGGCCTGTGATCCATATTAAATAACAAACCTGCAGCAATTAGCTTTCCAAATGAGGATGAATCCCATGATGGTCATTAAGATCAAGAGAACACAAAGGCTGATGTAGAATGACAATTCTGCAGAATGCTTGAGACCTTGAAACATGAACACAAGAATATTTATAAGGGTGTCCCAATATACTTATAATTCTAGTACAGAGAAAGTTACTTGATTTTTTTTTAGATCATCCACATAAAAGTTCTAAGAAGCATATAAGGAGATTAGAAGATATTTTAAGGATCAAATGAGATCACATTTGTAAAGTGCTTACTACAGTTTCTGACATATAGTAAATACTTAAAAAAATACTACCTATTATCATAATTTTTAGACTTACAGTGAAATTTCTCCTAGAGCACAATTATAAATATTTCCATGAACAAAAAAATATGAAAATAAGAAAATGTATAACATTTAACCAATGCCCCACTGGGGTTGGAGAGAAGAGAAGAAGAGTCAGTATATTTTTTTAAAACTGACTAGGAGAAAGGGATCGAGGAGAGTCATTCCATATTCCAGATATAGGCAAAATGTCTTAAGAGTTTCTTATATAGGTTTAGGATAATTATGGAATGGCAAGTTATTGAATTCTCTGATCTACCCAAAGCCTTTCTTTATTATCTTCCCTCTGGGATAAAATGTTGAATAGTAAAGCAATAATTATGCCTAACTTCTAAAATTATATTCACCTCTTTAACATTTTTAGTTTCTGCTTAGATTTGTGATTAGATCTTATAAAGGAAGATTGAGACCTCCCAGTAGTGTAGTTTTGCTATCTATTTCTTCTTGAAATTTGCTTAACTTCTTGTCTAAGAATTTGGACATGACTTGGTGCATATATTTTTTAATAATGATACCACTTCATTATCTATGGTATTCTATGTAGTTTCCTTTGTTGTCTCTTTTAATTAAATCTATTTTTCCTTTTACTTGATCTGAGATCAGGATCATTCTCCCTGCTTTTTTTTTTCATTTCAGCTGAATCGTTCTGCTCCAGTATCAAAACAACAATTATAAGAAAAAATAATTACTTACAATGGGGTAGAAGTTCTATGGATAGACTCTTGTTCCCAGTCAAATGGGAAATAAAGCAGGTCACCTTAGTTTCATTGAGTCCATTCCAGTGACATATACTTCTCATAGTCACTGTCTTGTTGCCATGAGTTTCATTCACACTGTAGCAATATCCCTCTGGGATCCAAGAGATCTGGGCAGCTGGCTTTCCAGCAGAAGCTTCACATACAGCAGACCCATTTCCATCTGCAAACAAGGCTATTTCAGGAGGTACTGCAGAAGATGAGATAGTATTTTTTTCCTTAGCATAAGAGAGAAGTGGTACAGTTGAAATGAGTACTTATCTTTTTGCCCTGGATCTAGTTAACATTAAAAAAAAAAAAACTAACAGAAACTGTTCCTTACCTAATACATTGAGCTGATGACCAGATTGGAAATTCCCATCAGGAGTTGCAATAATGCATTTGTAATATCTATCATCTTCAATGGTCACTGGGTCTAGCTGAAGTACAAAATTCCAATCAGGTCTAAATTCCCAGATTATTCTCTCATCAAAGCAGTTTGTTTTCTTGGTTTCATTCGTATCTGATCTGTAAACCACGATACAGGGACTTTTGTCTCTGTGAGGGATTTGCCATATTGCCATTATAAGATTCTTCATTGAGTTAATGTAGCAGGAGAAAACAGTCTTGGTGTCTATCTGTACAAACTCTGAAGAGTCAAGCAATTATAAAAAAAAACAATAAAAATAATTTTTAAAATATTCACATGCCAATTTAATCCACAGTTCCCTTAGTTTAAGATGATTCCTAATAACTAACACTCATAATTTCCATTATTTCCCATTTTTAACAAGAAACATTAATACTCTGAGAAATATGAGTCTAAATCATAGAATTAGCCATTCTATCTCAGTGTACTTTGGCATAGAAAAAACTAACCTCAAAGCTAGAAAGACCTAGGGTTAGCCTTCCCTAGATCCTCAGTTAAAAACAAGATAAAATATCTTTAATTTTTAGAAGAGAACTCCCATGGAAAACATGTCTAACTCATAGTAACCTTTTTTTAGAATCACATGAATATGTTTAACCTAGTAAGTCTGTGATTTTTTTTTCATTTTGATGCCTGATCAAAATGTTTCCTTGGTAATTCTATGTATTTTATTAAATACATTTTAAAATATTTTTGAGGGACCCATAGGTCTTCCAGGACTGCCAAAAGGATTAATGACTCTTTCCTCAAAAAAAGAAAAAAAAAAAGATTAAAAACCTTGCTTTAGGGGCAGCTAGGTGGCAAGTGGATAGAGCACCAGCCCTGAAGTCAGGAGGACCTGGGTTCAAATCTGGTCTCAGACACTTAACATTCCCTAGCTGTGTGACCCTGGGCAAGTCACTTAACCCCATTTGCCTCAGCAAAAAGCAAAAAAAAAAAAAAAACCTTGCTTTAGAATAAGGATGCAAGCAGATGCTGACTCTACATCACCTAACCATCTTAATGAGCCAAAAACTTTTATTGCATCTAAGTGCATCTGAGTCATAAAGAACCTCTACTGCTCTGAATTTTACCCTGTCTCATGAAGCAATATATGTGTGTACCACAGAAATAGATCCCATCTAAGACCAAAAAAAAAAATCACACAAAGCAAAGTTTTGATATTTATATGTTATACATATAACACTCGATGCTGTGGGTGTTTAGATAACCTATCTTGCTTATTGAGTTTGGCCAACTTTCTTGTTTCAATGACTTTCATCCTTTAGTGTTAACTGCTACATCAGGAAATACATTACCAGCTGCGACGATCTTAATGTTCATGGGTTGTAGGTGCATCTGCTCCTGAGCCAGGACTAAACTGCTAGATACATGGGCTGATGATTCAGCCTTGTATCCTAGAGGTAAAGGAATATAGAGGGAAAGACTGATACACCAGTGAACATGAAGACAACTGCTTCCACCGGAAGACATAAAAAAATGCATTTCTTTTAGGAAAGTCACTCACCCTGAATATCACTTCTACCTGTAGGAAATAAAAATGAAAACTAAATATGTCAAAATTCAGAAAAGAAAATTTCACCTAAAGGAGTGTAATATAAAAGGGACTTACTGGTCAGATTTGGTAATCACAGCTTCTAGTTTCTACCTTTGGCTTTAAGCAAAAATTACCTGAACTCTGAATATTGACCGAATTATACTATGTTTCGTTTCTGTCTTTTTTTGAATTTTCTATCACAAAATAACTACTATGGAAATGTTTCACATGACTGCACATGTATAACTTAAATCAGACTGCTTATCATCTCAAGAGAAGGGGAGGAAGGGAGGAAGGGAGAGAATTTGGAACTTGAAATTTTAAGAAATAAATGTTAAAAATCATTTTTAGTTATAAACAGGAGAAAAACAAAATATTTTTAAAAACTATTATCAATTTCAGTGTTAAACTATATAACATTTTAACAGCTTGGACTAGGCTGAATGGTTTATAATATGGACTGACAATTTCCTGTGTCATGGTTATATGTCAAGCCTCATTTCCTGTAGTCAGACCAACATTGAGACCCAAAGGTAGATAAGAGTTCCCCTTCTACTCTTTTTGTACAAGTAAGTATCCATTGATAGCTTGTACACTATTAATAAGCCTTGTTGTTAGTTTAGAGTCAGTCAGTTAACTAGATTTTATTATTATTATTAGATTTATTTATTTAAAACTTAAATACAATTAACTAGCATTTATCAAATATTTACTAGATGCAAAGTACTCTGCACAATACTAGGGTTACAAAGAAAGTACACATACATACACACACACACACATCAAAATAAAAACTGATCTTGAGATCACAGTATATTGAGGGAAACAACATGCAAAGAGTAATGTACAAGCAATGGATATATAATGGATAAATTTGTATTTCTATTCCTCTAGATAGAGAACTGGATTAACATAGACCATAAAGAAAAGCTATTTTTGTGGGATTTTTCTCAGTCTGGGTTCTTGGAGAGCCCAGAGAAAATTTCACCCATCAGCTGGATCCCCTGACTGTAATTAAACAACTTAAGGGGCAAAATTAAAAAGAGAAACATTTATTAGCATGCTAAGAAAGATTGTTCTGAGGGGCAGCTAGGTGGCTCAGTGGATAAAGGACCAGCCCTGAAGTCAGGAGGACCTGAGTTCAAGTCTGATCTTGGACAATTAACACCTCCTAGCTGTGTGACCCTGGGCAAGTCACTTAACCCCAATTGCCTCAACAAAGGGAAAAAAAAAAGATTGTTCTGGCTAGTAACAGGGTCAGTTTCCTAGGTACAATTTAGATACCTTTTTCAGTACTGCTTAAATTACACAATCAGCAGCATTCCCCTACTACTTGAATAGACCTATTGGATACAGTTCGCTCAAAGAGGAAAGTTAATCTGGAATGGTTTATGTTGAATATTGGGTGCAATATCTGTGGACTGAAAATAGCTAAAGTGCTGTCTGTGTGTATATGCATGTGCATATGTGTGTGGGGGGGAGGCATTGACTATTTAGCCTCAGTAGGGTAGGGGTAATTTTGTTATTCAATCTAATGCAGACTGGGAAACAGTTTGACCAAACCACACAATCTTATAGTTTTTTTTTCCACACTACTTACAGTAAACATTTAAAAAAAAAAAAAAAAAGACATCAGAGGTGCTAAGTTCTCTCACTGAAATCTTCAAGTAAAGATGTTGTGATGTCTTATTATTATGTTTTTAAAACAAAATGTCAAACTCACCCATTGCTGCAGCAAAGCAGAAACCACATTAAAATAGAATTGAGAAATATTTAACAAAACAAATGAAAATATAATAGCACACAGATAAATGATTAACTGTAATTTTCTAAATCAGAAAAGGCCAACAAGGATTTTAGTGTAGTTTTTAGTGGTCCCTTTTCTATTTGAATTTGATATCACTGTTCTAGAGAGTAATCTTGTTCAAGGATATATTGTACTAGATATCATTGAGGTCCCTACCAACTGTAATTCTGTGACTACTAGCTTTTTTTTTTTTCACCTTTTTTTCAGTCAAAGACTCCTTTGGCAGTCTAGTGAAATCTATGGACCCTTTCTCAAAATAATTATCATAAATGCATAAAATAGACAGAATCACAAAGAAAAACAATTCTATTTGTAACCAGGGACTCAGAGCTTATTTGCATAAGATTCTCCTCATTAATGAAGATTGATTATTCAATGTTCTGAGGATATTTAGGAGGAAAACTTGATCAGAATTTGAGAAAGATCTTGGTCTCCTGGTTTCTCAATTTGAGAAAATATTTTCTTTAGAGAGAGGTCTCTAAAAAAAAGGAAAGACTCTGGAAAGAAGCTAACTTAGAGGAGTCAATACTTCAATCATGTCCCTATCCTGAGTTTACTACATGAAAGGCTTTGGGGAATTTCCTTTTGGATGGAATCTGGGAGTCTTTTGCTTGAGCTAATCCCAAAGAGTTCCTTCACTCTGTGTATTAACTGGTATATTCTCATCTGTATACTTTCACTGATTTGTGTTTACTATTAGTTTGGATCTATTCACTACCTGTGGTCTTTGTATAAATGGCATTTGACAGAAAAAAGTCAAGTCTTGGGGCACTTCTTTCCCAGTAAAAGACAATGATCAGGAACATAGCCTGAACCTTAAAATTATTTCCCTTATAATAAAACAACATATGGTGGGACAGAAAAATATAATTCTAGTCCAGTATCCCCTTTATCTGAATATAGAGTGCCAGCCTGTAGAATCAGTCTCCTGTTTCTGCTCATGGTAGGAATCAAAGCCTCCCATGAAGAAACATATTCAGAGGGAATTCTAGAGATATTTATTCATTCTTCCCTGTGAGAAACCTATAGGGAGACCCAAATGATCACATATAATCTATTTGAGCAATACAGCATATACACAGCTTACATTTTGAAATAAAGTTATAAAAAATTTTAGAACCCCTAAGAAGTTAAGGAAGGGTGTGAGCATGCTGTAAAGCATAATCCAGAGAGACATTTGTCATTCATTGTCATGAAATACCAACCTAGTTACAAAGAAAGAAAAGTGAGTCAAGAAATTCATATAGTATAGGTTCCTTGAAAGGAAAGATTGTTTCAGGCTTTGTACTTTGATCTTCAGCCTCTTGGTAATGAGTTTGAATGAAAAAAAAAAAAGAGTGGGTATAGACAAAATGGAGAGTTTTCCTTTGGTGGTCAAGGATCTGATAGGTGGAAACATCAGTCCATTCTGAGACAGATGAAAAAACAGAGACCATATACAACAGGGTCTACTCAAGGCAGGCATGGGAGGGGTAAGCAACTTCCATGGCAATTTCAGGAAGGCACAGAAGCTTGACAACCCTTCTCCCCCCCGCACCAGAGCTCTCCTTTTTTCCTAGACTGATGCACATGACCAGAGGGACAGAGTAAGTTATAGCCAAATACTGAGGATATCAACCACTTACACCAAGCCCTTCTCCATGATGTTAGCCTGAATATTTTCTGGAGAACTTCATCACATTTTTTGAGGGAATATTATTTACTGATCTTCCCAAATGCCACCTGGATAGGCTCAAAGCCAAATATTAAAGAACCCAGGTTTTCTCATTGGTAACACAAGATAGATTTTACAATATTTTACTTATTACATCAAGGATTGTTGTGTTATGATCCAGGACCCAAGTGAAAGAATAATTAAAGGTAAAATGATGAAGTGGTTGGGATATAAATATTGACTGCTCATTCTTTTCCCTAAGGCCCCTTACAATAGATCAGACAGCATTCAGAATAGACAAAAGATGAAGAGTATTCTCAAAAGATCAATTTAGTGATAGATCCATTTTATGGGAAAGGAAACTGAGACATAGAAAATGAGTCATCCAATCTGTCAGTAGATCATAGTTGGAATCCATCCTCCCTACTTCCTCAATTGTTCCAGAGCAATCCTATAGCTTATATTAAAAAATGAAACACACATAGACTCACACAATCACACACACAGAAACAAAACCCAACCAACTCTACATGTGTGAAGAATCAGATACAAAAGCTAGTAAAAATGGTTCTAAAGCATTTTAAATTGCAATATAGCCTTAATAATTTGCTGTTTGGTTATCTTCCATGGTAATTGCTTATTTAAAAAAATGTCAGACTCCTACATGTGCAAAAATATTTTTAGTAGTCCTTTTTGTAGTGTCAAGGAATTGGAAACTGAGTGGATGCCTGTCAATTGGGGAATGGCTAAATAAGTTATGTATATGAATGTAATGGAATATTATTTTTCTATGAAAAACAATCAGCAGCATGATTTCAGAAAGGCCTGGAGACTTATATGAATTGATATAGTAGAACCAAGAGACATTGTACACAGTAACAATAAGATTACATGATGATCAACTCTGATGGATGTAGCTCTTTTCAACATAGTATAGGATTACAACATAGTATTTTTACCTTTTTGTTGTTACTTCCTTAGTTTTTTTTCCTCTTTCTCATTTTTTCCCTTTTTGATCTTATTTTTCTTGTGCAGCATGATAAATGTGGAAATATGTATAGAAGAAGTGTTTAATCTATATTGGATTATTTGCTATCTAGGAGAAAGGGGCAGGGAAAGGGAGGGAGAAAAATTGGGAACACAAGGTATTGCAAGGGTAAATGTTGAAAACTATCTTTACATATATTTTGAAAACAAAAAGCTATTATTAAAATTTTTCTAATTAAAAAAGGTTAGACTTACCAAATAGCAAAAGAACTATAATGATCCACAGTCTCCAAGAAGTCATCTTTCCAAGAGATCTTGTTGCCATATTTTTTTCCTCTCCTTTCTTCCCTGTAACGTCTTTTTCAATTTACTAGAGACCAAACTATTGCTAATTAGATAGAAGATCTTTCTTGTTCTACCCCATCTTCTCTAGTTTGGATTATACCAAGCCATTATTACTGATAAATTCTTTTGTTCCTCTTCTTCTTGTGTGTTTTACTTAAAAGCAGCCTCATATGAAATATATCCTGTGTGTAATTTGTCTGGGGTGCTGGCTGACAGTAGATTTCCTGTGTTATACTTTCTATTCAAACTCATTTACCATTTCAGGCATGAAAATATAAAATATTTAATCCAGGATAACATTAAAGCAAAATCATGTACCTACTTTCAGCTCAGATTTTTGAACTATTTTTGTCACAAAATAAGTTTCAGAATTTTCAGAGGTTTTTTTTTTATTGTAAGGAGGTAGTTTGATCTGTTCGTGTGATTGAGTTTAGTTTAGTTTGGTTGTTTTTTTTTTCATGTAAACATTTTTCTTTCCTTTGTTTTTTTGGTCAACAAAGAACAAGTTCAATTTAACAAATGTAATATTAAAAGCCTACTCTATGTCAAGCATCATGTACTGGTTAGTCTCTTATCGAAGAGATTATATTCTCTGTAGTCCAAAGCTATTTAGAAATACTCAGAGCAATAATTGAGACAATCTTGGTATTGCAAATGGTAAAATTAATACAATAATGAATGCCTAATCAGAAAATAATTATGAGACCTGAAGTACAGAGAGTAGCCATGTTATCAGAGTAACTATTCTGTCTTCTCCTCTTAGCCAGCAAAACATGGAAGAGAACTAGGAAGAAGGATCCTACCATGAATTGGCTGAATTGCAGATTACAATTTGTTGGATTTCATTCACGATTCATTGGGGTTCAAAAATATTTGTAACAATTTTGCCTACCAAGAACAAAAGAACTGATTAACAAGAGCATGGATTCCTCCAGGAATAACAGTGAGAATATCCAAAACCAAAAAAGTTTTACATTGTTTTTACTAAAGCACTAACTTCTGATTGTAAAGAAGAGAAAATGTTGAAGATGTCAGACATATCCTGAGTTGTTTTTTTGAGTCAGATTCTTAATTTCTGAAGAAATATTTCTTATCAATATAATTACTTAAAAATCTCAATGATTGGGAATTAAGTGAAAAGAAAATATTCACTTAGAATAGAATCCTTTACAGGATTTGTAGCTAATGACCTTTTCTGGTGATGGTGCCATCAGCAGCCAAATTTTTAGCAGTTGCTTTTCCTATTAGACCTATTGAGGGGTTTCTGAATTGGGCTGGGACTGGTAGGGTTATATAAGCAATTTCACATGTTCCATAGCATCCTGGGGGAAGAGAAAAGTAAATTAGTTAAAACCGGCCTGAGGTCATTAATCACCAAGTAACTCTCTGATGTCTTTAGGAACCAAAGTAAAGGTTAAAAAAGATCCTGTTTGTAATACCAGTAGTAGTAGTAACATTATTAAGGCAGTCTCTAGCATAGATAAAGTGGTCCAGTGAATAGATTGCCAGACCTAGAGTCAGGAGGCTCATCTTTCTAAGTCCAAATCTGGCCTCAGACACTGTATGACCCTAGCAAGTCACTTAACCCTATAGTTTAGGATTAACCCTCAGTTTGCCTATAGTTTCCTGTAAAATGCCCTGAAGAAGGAAATGGCAAACCACTATAGTATCTTTGGCAAGAAAACTCCAAATGGGTTAACAAAGAGTTGGATTTGACTGAAAAATGACTGAACAACAATAACAGTACAGATAAATGAGTGTCCTCTAATGATATCAGAGTTTAGAAAAGTAAAGTTATATTTGTTATTATATGTCTGTGTGTATGTGTATATATACATTTACATACACATGCACACACATTGTGTATATACATATATATGTTTATGAATATATGCATGTATATATATGTATGTGTGTATATATATGTACACACACATACCACATTATTAGTTTTTGAGCTATTATTCTATTTTACAAGAGGTCAAAGATTAGCAGAAAATGTGGAACTGGGAATGGAAGTGGAGGAAGTCTTTCTTTTAAAATCACTTCAAATAAAATACTAAGTTACTTAGATATGAAGATTCTTGAGAAATTTAAACAATTACATTCACTGGCTATGACTAATTAATTAGCTGGATTCCAGCTACAGCTACAGCTACAGCTAGTCCTACAGGCAGCAAATGGGAAGTTTACAAAGAGTAATAATGGACAACAGCACGAGGATTGTTAGAGACAAAGAGGTCTACCAAACCCCTGCCCCCAAAAAGTGCATACCAGGAAGCCAGATACGATCAATTACCTCAAGAAAGTGTCAAGCAGGCATCCTGCTTCAAGAAGTCACACATACACCCTTACTCAATTTCCTGACAAATGGTCAACAGATGTTACATCCTTTGTTATATGAAAGTTTACTTTGATACACAATGTATATAAACCCTCTACTATGCCTCAATAAACGAGCTATTCTGCCCTTATACAGAATGGTCTCCATTCTTTCCTTTCACAGCCCATCCCCAGGTTGAAGCCTCCCCAGCCTTCGGCTCACAGGCAGATGCGAGATTTCAGGCACCCTTAGCTCGAGACCCGCGGGACGGGTCAGAGGATAAGAAAAGGGACAGTGAAAGACTACTCTGGGACCTGATACTGCTCTGTTTATTCTACACATTATAAAGCCAGGACAAGAAGAAGGCACAACGGATAGAGCTCCAGGCCTGGAGTCATGAAGACAATACATACTTCATGAGGTAGTCTCCATGTTCCCTAAGTTGTTCTCAGTCTTTCTGTTTCTGAGGAGTTAACCAACTTGATACAGTTACAAGAAAGTCATAGGTAACATTTGAAGAATTAACAAAGTAAAAGGTGCATTATATAACAATACATGGTGCTAATTTTACATGGAAGCAGTGAATCCAGGAGTCCTTTTGGCTGATCTTAATTACGGTTGGAATGGTCAGTAGCACTTAGAACAGATCTTCCCAGTGAAATTGAGTTCTGCCAACTTATCAGAAATTCTTGATGTAGATTGTCATCAGGTTAGAAGTTGTATAGTGAGAAGTCCAAATACTCCATCTATTCTGTGGTTCCAGTCTTGCAAAATACTTTGTTTGTTATACTTTTCATATATAGGAAGCAAGAGATGTATTTCTTCCCAACAGTGGTGTATACACTGGAGCAAAAGTTTGTGCTTTAATGGGAGGGTAACCAAACAGTATTTCAAAAGGAGAGATATGTACCTCTCCCCTTCTTCCCTCTGTCCCCTCGATCTACTTCACAGATGGAATTAAGCAAGGAGAAGTATATCTGCCCATTAGAAGTGGGTTTCAAAACTAATTTGCCAAGGAAAGCTTTAAATTCTTTGTTCATGTGTTCAACCTGACCTGAACTCTGAGAGTGTTAGGGGAAATGAGAATGAGGGGTAACAGCTAGACAGGAATGCACTTGAGATTGTATTGGATCAATGAAGTGGGACCCTCAAACAGAGAGTGTGTAAGAGGGAAAATCAAAACGAAGAACAATTCCTTTAAGAAGCATTTTAGAAATAAAAACAGCTGTGCTTTAAAACCAGGAAAAGCTTCCACCCAACAAGGGAATTGGTCAACAATAGCAAGACAAAAACTGTATAATCACCAGATTTGGGCATACATGTGAAATTGATCTGGAGATGTTCAAATGGGGTATAAGGTAAAGGGTAACCCCCAAAAATAATGTTTCAAAAGGCATCTTGGTTATATGTCTAGCAAAAAGTATAGGTGGCAATAATATGAAATACAACTACATTAATACCTCAGGTCACCCACATCTGTCATTTTGCATCAACTACTTCTTGAGTGCCAAAATGGCATCCTCTATGGACAGAAAAATATACCTGTTGATAGAAGTTCTGGGAAAAGGAGTAGCTTGCCTTCCATAGTCACCCAGACCCCATCTACCTTCTTAGTCTCAAACTACGTTTCCATTTCTCAGTTTCAGAATCATTGTAGACAAGATTCAAATTGTCTTCATCAGAAAGGGAAAGATTTTAAAAATACACAGGACCTTCTAGGGTAACACTCTTCCCAGCAGCATTAGTGTGGTTGTTCCATTCTGAGACAGGATCAGCTTCATTGGTGTAGGAGGACAAAAAACAATGGCTAGAGCCACAGACAATTTCAAGACAGACAAAAGATCCTTGATCAAATCTGCATTAGTTATGACTTTTCCAGCAGAGGTCAGGGAGCACTTTTGTAGCCATGGCAGCCCAACCATGTGCCAAATGAAGAGTCAGTATGGATGGTGGCAGTTTCACTGTCAGCAAGGTGACATACTACTGTAAGGGCTCCTAGCTCTGGGGCTTAGACATTAAGGTTGTTAGGAAACAGAGATGGTACCAAACAATATTATGGTTAGAGACTATTGCAGGACCAGTTTGTAATAAACACCATATTTCATAAAAGAGAACTCATCAGTATCTACAAAATGATCAGAATTGAGTAAAGAGGTATCTAAAAGGTCATCATGGGGTTTAGCAGTTATGTCTACTACAGAATATAGTCATGTAATGACTCCCTAGAGATTAGCAAACTGAGGGGAAGTATAGCAAGATTGAGGATAGCATATCCTTTAAGAGTAATATTTTCTCTACTCAATAAAGTCAATTCATACTTTGTTAGTCATTGATTTTTTTATGATCTCTTTAGGATACAGGCCCAGTAGAGATACTGCTGGATCAAAGGATATGTGCAATTTCATAGTCTTTTGGGTATTATTGAACTCTTATTCTGTAATCTGTGAAATGTCAAAAGAGTTTGAATATCGCTTGAAGGCAAAGTAAAACCATTGAAGATTTCTGAGCAAAGAGAGTAACATGGACAAACTTGTGCCTTAAGATTAGTTTAGTTAGAGCCATGATCCAATTGACAAATAATCAAAAAGTATTATATATGCCCAAAGAGCTATAAAATCATGCATATTCTTTGACCTAATAATACCACTCTAAGTATGAATTAAAAAAAAGATTTTTTAAAAATAAGAAAAGGATCTATATATCCAAAAAATATTAGTAGTAGCTCTCTTCTCAAGACAAAAAATAAAATGGAAATTGATAGGGGACACATATCAATTGGGAAATGGCTGAATAAATCATATAAGATTATGATGAAAAATTATTGTTCTAAGGGAAATGACAAGCAGGATGCTTTCAGGAAAACCTGAAAAGTCCTCCATGAACTCAAGCAAAGTGAAATGTGTTGTGTACAAAGTAATAGCAATATTCTGGGATAATCAGCTGTGAATGACTTTAATATTCTCAGAAGTACAATGATCCATGACTACTTTGAAGGAATTATGATGAAAAATCCTATCCATACCCATAAAAGAAACTGATTGTGTCTGAATACAGATTGAAGTATTCTCTCTCTCCCTCTCTCCCCACCTTCTCTCACTTCTTCCCTCCCTCTCTCCCTCCTTCTCTCTTTCTCTTTCTCTCTCTCTCTCTCTCTCTCTTTCTCTCTCTCTCTCTCCTTTATTTCTTCATTTTTCTTGAGGGTTGTTTTTAGGGGAAGGGGATCTATGTTTTCTGTCACAACATGACTTTTATGAAAATGTTTTGCATTATTTCACATGTTTTCTTAATGGAGGCTTGGGATGGAGATAAGGGAGTGAATCGGGAACTCAAGAGTTTAAAAAAAATGTAAAAAATTGTTTTAAATGAAACCTGGGGAAAATATTAAATAAATAAATTTTTTAAAAAAGATTAGTTTGGTTGCTAAGTGAAAAATGAATTGGAAAGAAGGAAGAAAAGGATTTCAATTAAAAGGTTATATCAATAGTCCACTTAACAGTGAATAAGGGTAAAATCAATAAGATATGGAAATCAATTAGATATGGAGAATGAGGGAGAAGTCAAGGATGGCTCCAACTATGTACACTGGGGTAACTGGAAAGACATGATGCCTTCCAATTCCAGTAGGCTTGTGATGTAAAGTACCTTGTACATCCTGAGAGACTATGGAGACTGAATGTGGATCAAGGCATAGTATTTTCACCTTTTTGTTATTATTGTTGGGTTTTTGCTTATTTATTTTTTCTTATGTTTTTCCTCTTTTGATCTGATTTTTATTGTGCAGCATGTCAAATATAGAAATATATTTAGAAGAATTGCACATGTTTAACCTATATTGGATTGCTTGTTGTCTTGGTGAAAGAGAAGGGGAAGAAGGAGAAAAATTTGAAACACAAAGTTTTGCAAAGGTGAATATTGAAAACTATCTTTGCATATATTTGGAAAAAATAAAATACTATTTAAAATACTAGTTTAAAAAACCCAGCATTTTGCCTTTAGAGGGGAGTTTGGAAAACTTCCAATAGGAAATATCCAGAAGGCATTTGGTAAAATTTGGTTAGGAAAAAGATTAAATATAGATTTATATTTTTTGAGATAATTTGAATAAAAATGATAATTTAACATATAGAAGTTAATTAGATGAGAAACAGAGAGATAAGACAAATAAAGAATAGAGAGGACTACCTAGAAAGAGTTGTTAGGAGTAGAACTTGGATAAAGGTCCAATAATGGGAAATTGAGAAAGAAAACCAAGAAAATCATGTCACAAAAACCACAGAAAGATAGAATATACAGAAAAATATGCTCATCAACAGCATTAGACCTGCAAATAGGTCAAGAATAATGAAAAATCATCATTTTTAGCAATTAAAACATCATTGGTAACCTTAGAGAGAACAGTTTCAGTCAAGAGGTAGAGTAACAAGACAGATTTCAAAGGAGTAAAAAGTGAATGGGGATTGAAAAAGTGGAGCCACTGAGTAGAAAGGCTTTCTAGGAGTGACTTTTTATAGAATAGTAGCTGAAGAGAATTGTACTTTTAATGCTATCCTAGATAGTGTCACAAGTGAAATTGATTAAGACCAAGAAAGTAAAATGAGAGTAAATCAATTTATTAGCAAGGCTAGCAATTGCACAATAAATTGGATCCAAGGCCCCTCAATTGGCACAAGGACACTAAATGTTAGCTAACAAAGTTTTCTTATAGCTTATAATGAGGATTAAATTAGGTTACATAACCTTGAGCAACAAAGGCACTTATTCTTTCTGACTGGCCAAAGTATGACAAAATCAAAAGGTACTAACCATAAGTTGTACCATTATTTCCTAGAACATTTGGCAATTAATGCTATCTAATTTCCAAAATCATATGGACAAAGTTTTTACAGAAATATAATACTTTAAGTTACAAAATGAATGTTGTTCATAACATAGAAATGGTTTAGTTCTTTCATCAATTTATGAAGAAAATAAAACATGGTCCCTGTCTACCTCAAACTTGCTCAGACAGTACTAATGTGGAGTATCACATTAAAAGGTACATTCAATTTACACAGATGACTAGGCATTTCTCCATCTAATTCGTGTCAGTCAAATGTTTCTAGCTCATAAGCTCAACTTTATTCTGTTTCATTCTCTTAATTATATTTCTATCTAATGAACAACCTCAGATAAAGTACTTCCCTTTGACACAGTCATCAAATAATAATAATAACTATTATTATTGTAATTATCCTGTGTAGATTGGAGAACTGCAGTTAGGTAATCAGATCAATTAAATTTACACTAATTTGACCATGATTTCTCTTAATGCTATGAACAAACAATAATGTTTTTGCCTCTATGTTAAGTGGCACATAAAGAATATAGCACTGGTGAGAATATAGCACTTTTTAAGAAAATATTCCATAGTGAGTTGACTAGGAAAATTAAAGGGCAAGGCTGAAAAGAAAGACAGCAGATCTATAGAACGTTATCACTCTCAGGGATGGAAAGGGGAAAGAAAGAGGATAAGCTCTTATTAAGCATCTACTATATGCTAGTCATTGTGCTAAGCACTTTACAATTGTTATCTTTTTGACCCTCAAAAAGAACAATCAATACAAGGTGACAATTTAAATTGAATCTATAATTCTGAAAATTAATTTTTCTGAAATGCCATTTTAATCACATCACTCTCTTGCTTGAAAACATGGTCCCTATTTCCTTTGATATCAAATTTCAAGGAATGAATGAAAAGTCTTTGTTAAAAATACCAAGTTACTATATTATTACCATTGTTGTGGTTGTTGTTATAGCTACCTAACATTTCTAAAACACTTTAAGATTTGGGGCAGGGGGCAGGAAATGTCGACCATTTATTAGATTCCAAGGTTTAGTGATACAAATAAAATAAGAAGAAAGTTTCTACTCTCAAGGACCCTTCCTCTAATTAGGGAAGACAGCACTTATAGGAGAATTGTTCAGCTAAAAGGTGGATGGAAAAACCCAGAGGTCCTAGCAGAGTACCTATAAGCAGGGGTATGCTGGTAAATGCTTTGCAACCAACTCTCTAAGGGGAGGATGGACAGCATATAATCTGGACACACTTTTAAATTTAATTTGCATTATTAACATTTTCTCCATCACTTTCTTAAGTCTAGACAGTTAACAAATAAACCAGACCCTGATTTGTAGTATTTGCTAATTTCCAAGGTATAGATTTTGCAATGAATATTTGATAATAGGTAAAATGAAGTTCAATGGAGCTGGTTTCAGCACACCTTAGACAGAGAATATAGCAACTGCAGAAATCCTTACAATCCATCAAAGTGTCTAAAAGTGGGCTGCGACCACTGAGAAGGGAAAATTGTACCTATGGGTCAAAATAAAAGGAGTTCCTTTTGACAAGGGTAGGGATGATGGATGGGAGGAAAAGAGATGATTTGGGGAGGGTGTCCATTGTTTAGCGAGGAGGGGAAAGGGGAAAGTGACATTGATGGAAAAGTTGGAGATGGGCTTCAGAGTATGAGGAAAAGAGAGCTGGATCATTCCAGGTGCTAGTTCCAGCTAGGAACACCAGATTAATCTGAGACTTGGGTGTATTGCTGGTGGGAGCAGGGGAAAATATTAAAAAGATCTATATAATTCCTGTTTGAATTCTCTCTTCACTGTTTCTCCAAACATAACTTTCATTTCAAGTTTCAATTTCTGAGCCCCTCAAAAACTCTCATGATACCAAACATTGTATGTATGCATGTGTGGTATATACACATACACATATACATATTCACATATATGTATACATATATAGATTTAGGTGTGTATACACATATACTTCATAACTACTCAAAAAAGATAACAATCCAGGAATTACTAAATTAATGGCTAAATAAATAAATGATTAAATAAATGGTTCAATATTTTATTATGTTAGCTAAGAATATGAATTTAGTTAGTCAAGTGAAGGGGAATTAGGAAGTATGAGTGCAGGAATGTCTCTGAAATCCATCAGTTTATAAAACCACCAAGTAGTGGCCACTGAGTTTCCCAAAATCTCACTTCCAGTGACTATTAGCAAGTGTGACTTTTTCTTTCAGTCTCTGATGTTGAGAGATTTCAGAAGGGAGTCTTCTATTCCCCAGAAATCCCATGAAGATGACAAGCAGCAGTAGATTTCTATTGCACCTGGATTATTCTATCCTGACTGGTAAATCCTGCTTGGAATTCCAACCCAAAGTTTTCACTTTATGAAGTTGTAGAAATTTTCACCTCAATCCTACTATCATAAAGTGGATTGCTCTTCTCTGTGTAGCTGGCATATGGCTCCACTTCATCCTAATTTCATATAGAAATCAGAGTTAAAACCCCAAATACAAAGAACAAAAAATCATTGCAGAAACTTGCTCTGTTGTTCTATTAAGGCCAAACTATTTACAGATATTCATTACTCTCAAGTCCATATACAATACAAGTCATTGATCTCGTAAATAAATAAACAGAAACAAAGGGATGTTCCACACGTTGGACAAACATTTTTAGAATATCTACAATCTGCATAGCAGGCGTATGCTATAGGACTCTTAAAGAAGCATACTATCTGTATAAATTAGCATTGTTAGAGAAGGTCTCAGACTAAGACTAGGTCTAGAATGATGATTTGAATAGTTAGGGCAGAAGGGGAAAGGCATACACAGTGCTTCATAAAATATTTGTTTATTTAACCTTCAACAAAGAATTATGAGAGAAATGTTCTAATGAAAACAGCTTGGCTACAGTACAGATATTTTTGAAGTTAGTGGTAGATAAAACTGGATAAGTATAGATGGGGTCAGACTTTAGGGAATTTTGAAAGCCACATGAGGAGCTTGGATTTTATCCTGTAAGCAATGGGAAGATTCATGGAGATTAATATCATGTAGTGACATGATGAAATGAGTGATTAGCCAGATTAAAGTAAGAAAAGTTATAGAACAAATCAGAACAAGAAGAGATTCAAGATATGAAATTACTGAGCATGTATCTATGATAGACAGAAAATTATAGTCACGTGATACTATGTTTAAAGATTATTATATTACAAGTTGAAGCAATGATGGTTTGTATTTGAATGGATAAAATATGAATGAAGAGGAAGCAGTAGATAAGAGACATTTTAAAAGAAATAATAATAATTGAAATTTGGTGACTATTGCTAAGAAATAAATCTCAAATTTTAGGCCTTAGTGACTATAAGAAAGGTGATACCATTAACTGAAGTGGAAACTGGAAGTGGGTAAGGTTTGAGGAAGATTATAAAAGAGAGGATAAGTTCATTCCCCCCAATGATTTTGAAAATTTGGGAAAATATCAAATTTTATGTACTTGAATATGGAACAAGGTGGATTTCAGTTCAACTTGGTTTGAGAAGGTTTGCCTAAAAGTTGACCACAAACAAATTGGATCAGTCCAAAGTGATTAAAACAAAACGTATGTTTTCATACAAAACACCAATCTTAATATAAAATGATCAGACTGAAAGATTAAAGAAAAGAAAGATTCACAGAAATTTCCCTCTTTATCTTACCTCTCTAACTCCTGGAATAGCTTCTGGTTTAGGACATTTCCTGTAAACAAACAAAAACAAATATATATGTGTATGTGTGAGTGTGGGGGTATAGGTGTATAAACAAAGTAAAGCAGGATTAAGTACAGTAAATTTCTATTTAGGCTTCACTAAATTCCTGATTGTGTACTATTTTCCTATGCTTGCTATAATAGGAATGAGGTTTTCTGAAACATAAAAACCAAGAAATTAATACCTACTCAGTTACCAGCAGTCCCTGAATGCTAGTCCTAGGCACACACACAGATCTCAGTTCAGGGAAAGCTTAGTATGTGCAAGAAAGTTGAAATATTCACACTAAGGATGTGGAAGATGGGTCTTATTTCATGGGCTTTATTTCAAAATAATAAGGGAAGGTTATTAATACCTATCAGAACTAGATGAAGATTATACATGATAGTATCTCTTCTTGTAAATATGAGGCATTGCTGTAATTAATTTTCCAGCACAGATTATCGGCAGACATTCTTTCTTCTAGGCCCCCAAACCCTGCATGACTGAATTCACCATACTTTTACCTTATTTCCCATAATATCTTTATCCCTGGAAGATCCTCTAATTTCTCCATCAGCTAAAAAAATTCCTTCTTTCATTTGACATTAAGCCTCCCAAATCTAACTTTTCCATGAAATCTTTCCTGATTTAATGGAACAAGGTAGCTTGCCCTCCCTAAAGTTATTTGCAGTAACCAAACCTGCCTTCTCTCTACTAAAATTTAAAAGATATATTAAAAAATATTAAGCAATACCTGCACCAACTGGGTTTCTTACAAAAAAACAATCCCACGAAGCCCAAGGGAATAACAGAAAGGATCCCATATAGGTATTTTGAAGAAGGCTGGAAACCTTTAAATAAAGATATAGATAATATTTTAAGAATGTCAAGAATTTTTTCATGACATCTTACAAATCTAAAAGTTATAGGGAATCTAGATATAAAGTTGATTTATCAATAGTCTTTGTAACCTCATTGGATTCTTTAATCCAGGTTAGTTTTACAGCTCTGTTCTTTATACATGATTCTTCTCCCATTTCAATGCTTTTGCATCTCTACATCATAAAATTCCTCTCTTCCTTCGAGATGTAGCTTCTTCTACAACTTCTACATGAAATCTTTCCTGATCTCCTCAACTATTAACACATTTCTTCACTCTATCAATCAATAAACATTTATTAAGCACTACTATGTGCCAGACACTGTGCTACACACTTCTCCAACTACCTTTTAACTAACTACTTAGTACTTATTTGCATTTATTCTCTTTATTTTAAAACTGTCTTGGCCATTAGAATGCAAGCTCCTAAGGAGTAAAATTTATTACTTTCTTTGTATTTGTATCTCAAAATCTAAAACCGTGTCAGAATTAGAATAAGTGTTTAATAAATGTGTGTTGATTGTTTGATTCTAGGCTTACCATTTCCTTTTTGGTTTCCTCATTTTTTTAAAACATATTTTTATTTTCCCCAGTTACATGCAAAACAAGTTTTTTACATTTGTTTTTAAATTTTTGAGTTCCAGATTCTCCCCCTTTCTCCCCATACCACCCAATGAGAAGGCCCATGAGAAGTTGTGCAAAACATTTCCATAAAACTCATGTTACAATAGAAAACAGATTCCCCTTGCCCTCAAAAAAAAAAAAACTTAAGGAAAAAAATATTATGCTTCAGCCAGCATTCAGGGCTTACTATTTTCTAATGGCAACATTTAGAACCCTTACTGATGCAGAGAACTCTGCACCTTCTAGATGGACTAAATGAATGGTGAATTACTGATGCTTAGAATGAAACTAAAGAGCTTTCAGGAACACTAATAACTATGCTAATTAATAATTAGCTATTATTTAACTAATAGCACTTATAAGCTACCCAAGATTAATCAAGTACCACTTACTAAAATTCAGAAATAAAAGCAGTATGTAAAGTAATTGAGGGGGATAAAAGAATCCTAAGAATTGTAATATTTATCCAGCGTGAAATTTCTTTCCACAACTTACTACATAAGACCCACAGAGTGTCCTAAAGCACAAAGAAGGTAAATAACTTGCTTAGGATCACATGGTTAGTATAAAAGACAAGACTGAAACCCAGTACCTTCTGACTCCAAGTTCAGTACTTTTCTGTGATGCCATGCTGTTTTATATTCAAAACAATATAAAGATTTAAAGGGGGGGGGGAGAATGAGCAGACCTACCAACAACAGAGCTGAACAAAATAAAATGAACTACTTTATTATATGTATAATTCTGTATCCCTGGAAATGTTCAAGGAGACTCTAGGTAACCTTGTCTCAGGGATATTGCAGAAAGGAGCATTGCACAATAGACTAGACTTCATCATGGTTGGAAATACCATAAAATACTCTACAAATACAGGTCAGCACCATCACTTCACAATTAAAATACTTTGCTGTTTACTAAGTGCTTTCCTCCAATAACCCTAAAAAGTCATGGCATAAATACCAACATTATATCCATTTTATGGATAATGGAAGCAATAGGAATCATAGGAGAAAATGATCTTAGCAGTTCTCATACTAGCTCAAATTATAGGTCCTTAACTTGAGGTCCCTCTATCTTTTCAAAATAATATTTTGGTAAGTATCATGCAATGATTAGTTTCCTTTGCAATCTCATTTTGTGCTTTTAAAAATAGTATTCTGAGAAACAATCCATAAGCTTCAAAGGAGTTCATGACAATAAAAAATCCTAAATGATATACTATCAAGGGATATCATATAGTTGTTAATAATCTCTTGATCTATAAGACCTTCATAGTCAGGATACTTTCCTAATGCAAGTTATGGGTGGAGTAGAAAATTTTTTCCCTGGATGTTTCTGATGCAGTATAGAGTGCATTTTGGATATGTGGAGGGCAGAAATATCTGGCCTGAGTAACTGCATGTTACTCAGAAGAGAGAATTAGTATTTCATACAGAAGATGAAGAAATGTAAATCATTATGTTAAATTTATAATATGTTCTTAGGTATTTATCCTTAGAAAATTTGTAGGTACATTGGAAGGCTTTGGGTTCAGATCTCCAAAACTCTTGGGATGTTTCCTTGAGTAAATTTCTATTAGGGTACATAAGATTATTGGAATTAAGACTTTGCACTGACAAAAGGGCTTCTAGTTTGTAAAATTGAGAGTTACGTATTTTTGTATTCAACTATATAAAGCAATTCTGGTATTTGGGAATTGTAATAATAAAGGCCTGACAAACAGAAACAGCACAGTTCTCTGCCCTGGTGATCTCTGCTCTGGGAAAAGAGAATGCTAACGCGGTAGCAGCTTGTAAGCTTTGTATGTCTGTGTCACAAGGAAGGACATGCTGGTGATAATCAAACATGTATCATAGAATTTTGAAGCAGGTTTAAAAGCGTTCAAAACCTCCTGGTTTCCACGGCTTCCTTTACAACTTCCTGGTCACTTAAGGGCATAAAAAGTTCCACTCATGCAAAGGTGGAATACCCAAATACCCAAAAAATCACCTATCTTGCCCTGCCCAGATTCAAATGCCTTTCTGAAATCCAGGTTTGTTATATCTACAGTAGTCCTCCATTCTAACAATATAATATTTTTGCTCACTGAATGTGTTTCCATATAGGGATATAGGAGAAGCCATATTAGTAGATGCTCCATATTTCTATATTCTTGTAGCATG
Organism: Myrmecobius fasciatus; assembly: GCA_023553655.1. Classification (NCBI taxonomy): domain Eukaryota; kingdom Metazoa; phylum Chordata; class Mammalia; order Dasyuromorphia; family Myrmecobiidae; genus Myrmecobius; species Myrmecobius fasciatus. Next base: position 377,113 of record JAJPUD010000564.1, on the reverse strand, counting down.
TTCTTTCCATATTTGGGCAAAGTAAGCACCTTTTGTTAAATGCTCTAGGACATGACTATCTCATTTCATCATCAAATCCAACCTGACCTAATAAGGTCTTGGTGTAAGACCCATCCCCAACGCCCTTACCTGGTTTTCAAACAAAAGTTAGATGACCATTTGTCAGATATCTTAGAGAGAGATTCTTCTCTGGTTATAGGCTGTACTAGTTTCCTTAAGTTCTTTCTCTCTCTGAAATTCTGTGGTTCTGTTGATTAATGTACTATTGACAATCTGGAGGACTCAGATGTAGTCAGATTGCCTTATCAGCCCCAAGGAGGCCATCTAGTGGCTGGCTTCAGAGTTGTGGCCTTGGTTTTGATCTAGTTAATGTGTTTACCCATGTCTGGGGGAAGGAGCTCAGTTAGGAAGGAGTTTTGAAGCTGTCACTGTTCATTATTTGAACTTTCAGTCTACTAATACTATGGATGTTTTCATAAGTTTCTATATACATCTCCTCTTTCTTTGTGTGTTTTAGCCCATCAGTTGTTATTTACATTTATTCCTATTAAATTACATTTTATTAAATATAATTCATTGTTCCAACCTTTTTGGATCCTAGTTCAACCATCCCATGTGTTCATTATGCCAACTAATTTTGTGATATTTGCAGAGTTGATTAATGTGTCTCCACTCAATGTCGTTAATAATAAGCAGAAAAAGAAAAAGGACAGAACCATCCAACAGTGGTTCGGTGTATTTGTTTCCTTAAGTTCTTTTTCTCCTATTTTGTACTCATTCTTTTAATTACCATGCTTTGAACCAATTCATTGGTTCTATCTAACTGTGCTACCATCATGCCCATTGCTCCTCATCTTATACAAAAAGAAATGCCAAGAGATATTCAAATGCTTTACTGAAGTTTTTTATTATGTTTATAGTAGTCCCCTGACCTATCCATATAATAATCTCATTGTTGTTTTTCAGTCATTTCAGTCAATCTTTATGTCCCCTTTTGGAGTTTTTTTAAGCAAAGATACTGGAGTGATCTGCCTTTTTCTTCTCTAGCTCATTTTACAGATGAGGAAACTGAGGCAAACGGGGTGAAGTGATTTGCCCAGGGTCATTAGCTAAGAAGTGTCAGAAACCAAACTTGAACTCAGCTCTTCCTGACTTTAAGCCTAACACTTTATCCATTGTGCCTCCTAACTCACTTCCCCAAAAAAGGAAAGGAGGTCTCAGTCTCCTTCTTTGCCAGTGACTTTGCAGTAGAGGGCAGAGCCTGAGCTCCAGCCACAGCTGCAATTTGGAAGAAGCTGGTAATTGTGGGGGAATGGTGCTTATGGGAAAACTTGCCTCCTCCTTGTCTTCTTTGAGGAGCACTTCCCTGAGGTCTATGTCCCTACTATCTTTGACACTGAAATGGAAAGTAAGCAGGGAGAGCTGGCACCATGGGGTACAGCTGGGCTGGCCGCTCTCTTACCCCAACACTGATGCTTCTCCACTGGCAGCCCAAACAACCTTGAAAACCTAAGAAGTGAAGGAATGAAGGCCTTCTGTCCCAATGGGCCCATCAGCCTTATGAGGAACAACAAAGACTGATGAGGAAGGAGAGTCGGCCAAGATGAAGCTGGAACTTGTGAGGTTAGAAGGGGGGCAGGATATGGCCAGCAGGATCACTGTCTTTGGTGATCTTGAATGTTCTGCCAAGACCAAGAAAGGAGTCTAAGAAATGTTTAGATGGCCACATAAGCTGACCTGCAAGTCTGAAAGAACATGGCACCAAAGTTGTCTTCTTCTCTGAGTTCCTCTCCACCCCCTACCATCCAAAGTCTATTCACCATAAGACTATATTGCTAGTTCTTGGTCCCTTCTTGCCCAAGGCTGCCTGTGTCCTAATCATCTCCTCCTGATCTTGAAAGTAAGGAAGATTTTTTATGGAGAAATGGACCATCTCTCATCCTCATAAGTGTCAAAACTTAGCCTTTGCTCTCATCTGAAATAGGGTTGTGCTTTTCATATTCAAAAAAGAGGGGTAGAGAGTGAGGGGAAGTGGTCTGTACTATTTATCCTGCCCCAGGACACCCTGGATTCTGGTCCTTATATCACTCCCTTGTCATGGTGGAGGGGTTTGTGAAATGAAATTATGAGCTATGTCATTCAGGGTTACCAAGATAGATAGGTCATTGTGGAGAGTTCTGACAAAGGGTGATTCACTAGAGAAGAAAATAGCAAACTACTCTGGTATTTTTACCAAAAAAAATCCACAGACATTGTGGAGTACTATGGTCCATGGGGTCACAAAGGATCTGACATAACTGAACAATTGAACAACAATAGTGTAATCCACCAGCATTTTTTTTTACATTTCCCCTAATTTAAGAATGTATTTTACCTTTTAGCCGGAAAGACTTCCATAAGAGGTCTATATAGATTGAAGACTCCCATTCCAACATTACGTTGTCTCTATTATGGTGACCTATAAAATGAACTGATCATCTATTTACAGTATCTGTCTAGGTGGTCTGTAGTATATTCCTTGCATAAGACTGATTTTGCTTATTCCTCTTTATTGATCCTCACCAAATGCTTTTCACCAATTGCTTCCAATTATTTCTGCAAATTTCCATACAGATTTACATTTTATTTAAGAATGCAATCATCCTGAACCTTCCATTTAATCTATTATCCTCAACATTTTATTTTCACTCACTTTATATAGCTGATCTATTGCCAAATATTGATTCTATCTATATAATATCTCTTTTATACATGTCCTCTCTACTCACACAGCTACCACCCTCGTTTAGACCATCATAACCTCTCACTTGGACTATTGAAATAGTTCCCCTAAATGTTTTCCCTCAAGTCTCTCCCTATTCCAAAGAATCCTCCATATAACTGCCAAAATTATTTTCCTATAGTGAAGATTTGACCACATTACTCCCTCCAATACACTCTAGTGATACTCTATTCTTTCTAGGATTAAATGTGTTTTTAAAAATTTTCACAATCAAGCCCCATCTTATCTATCCAGTTTTCTTATACATTACTCCTCTCCATACATTCATTGTCCAGCCTTACTTAGCTACTTGTTGATGCCCCTCATTCATGAAACTTATCTTCCCTCTCAGTGCCTTTATGCTGGCTAACCACCTGCTAGGAATGCTCTAGCTCTTCACCTCTGTCTCTTAGAATCCAAGGCTTCATTTAAGACTATTCTTTCTGTAAGAGGACTTTCCTGGTGTTTCCCTTTTCTCCCCGGGTTGTTAATGTTTTCCCCTCCTCTGATAGTTGTTTGGTCTTTTAATTTGATAGGTCTTTTAATATACTGCTATATGTACATGTTGATTCATTAAAATGAGGTCTTTGGAGGCAGCTAGGTGTCGCAGTGGTTAGAGCACCAGCCCTGAAGTCAGGAGGACCTGAGTTCAAATCTGGTCTCAGACACTTCCTAGCTGTGTGACCCTGGGCAAGTCACTTAACCCCAATTGCCTCAGCAAAAAGCATAAAATAAAATAAAATGAGGTCTTTGAAGGCAGGGACAGTTTCACCTCATCTTTATATCTGAAATTCCTAACAGTGTCTGGCATATAGTAGACACTTATTATGTGATTATTTGATGATTTCATATATATATATGTATACATACATATATATATATTTAAACATGCATGTATATATTCACACATATATTTACATATATATGTGTGTATATATAAATATATTCCATTACTCTAATTCATTCATGAGTCACAAACCCATAACATCTTAGTGATACCATGAGTTCATATTTACCTGTTTTTAATTGAAGTCTCTATTGATTACACTATCCAAAACATTGTCATAAGAGCATGAATTCCATTTTTAATCATTTTCCTGGTTATTATCTCTTGTGCATTATTCAGCATCCCTTCTGCTCTTCTCCTTATGTCACAGCTGCTGTACTCTATGATATCAAGGCTAGTAGTTTTAAGTGGGCAGTCCTACATGTCACCTTCAATTTTCAGTTTAATACTCCTTTAGTCAAATGAAGCAAATAGATTTTTCCCTCAACCATATTAAATGAGCTATTTTTAATTTACCTGTAAAAGGAGAATAAATAGAAGATAAAACTAACCATCATTGTCAGAGGAATGAAAAAAGAAAAGATTCATTGCATTCATCCCATTATCTTTGTTTTGTGTTTAGTCATTTTTATTTGATATTGAGATAGTTTTAAATGTACAGTTTTATTCCCCTTAGAACACCACTTTTCTCTCCTAATATTACTTCTCTGGAAGAGTGAATGGTGAACCAAGCACAGTATAAGAGAGAAATGCTACCTACTATGGACTTGAGGGTTTGTGGACAGAGTCCTGTTCCCAGTCAGGTGGGAAATGAAGCAGCTGACACTAGATGCATTGAAGCTATTCCGGGTACAAGTGCTTTTCACAGTCACTGTACTGTTATCATGAGTTTCCTCCACAGTGAAGCAGTCTCCCATTGGGACCCAGGAGATCTGGGCAGCCGGATTCCCAGCTGTAGCCTTGCACACAACAGTCCCATTCCCCTCCTCAGACAGGATTACCAGAGGAGGCACTACAGAAAAGGAAGAGAGATTTAGAGAGACTTTAGTAGTTTTAAGCAAGTTACCTGTTTTCCGGTCCTGGACCTGGCTGCCCATAAAAGCCTGACAGAAGCTGTACCTTACCTAACACATTGAAGTGATAGACAGATCGATAATTTCCCTCAGGTGTTACAAAATCACAATGATAATCTCCATCATGATGAATAGTCACTGGCTCTATCTGAAGGCTGAACTTCCTCTCAGGTAAAGATTCCCAGATTATTCCTGCACCAGAGCAGTTTGTTTCCTTGGTGATATTCTTGTCTTTTCTGTAAGCTGTGATACAGGAAGTTTTGTTTCTGGGGAATATGGTCCATGTGACCATTACTAATTCCTTTATTGGGCAATGTAAGCAGGAGAGAACAGCTTTGGTATCCATCTGTGCAGACACTGAGTAGGTAGCTGGACATAAAAACAAGAGAATAATGAAGGCTTTTCTGAAGCAGCTCCTGCATCCCACATGAGGCAGTACTTGCTCCTGATCTCACTCCCAGCACTGTGAACTTACACATTCATGGTGTGAACACTTAAAAATAATTACAAAGTTAATTGAGGGAGTGATACAGCTGATAAATCAGCCAATGAGGTATTAAGGCATTAAAGGAAGTACAAAGACATGTTCAGGTATTACTGACCTCCCTCTAAAGGAGTTCTCCCTGATAGAAGTAGGATAGCTGGTTTTAGCTAGATGATTAGTCATGGATAGGGGAGAATGAGGGGTGGGAGGTATGAAAGAAGGAAGAAATTGGAGAGAGAAATTCTCCTCTCCCAATCCAATTTTTCAAGCCATAGTCTTGCATCAGAGCTAATTGCCCAGTAGGAGACACTAAATCCAGCAGACACAGGAATGGAGAAGAAAGGGGCAGGGAACACCTTCAAGGAAAAGTAGCCTGGATAGCTGAGAGTTGAGAGTGGTGAGGAGGAATAGACTCAGTAATACAAGCTGAGTGCCCCATCCTCAAACAGAAGTACCATGCCCAGGAGAGCAGGAACATATGAACTCCTTGAGAAAAGAAAGGACATGGGAACTGCTGCATTGCCTGTGGGTGTCTCCCTGCCATAACTACTGAGGAAAGAACATTACCATTGGTGTGACATTTTTGGGACACCTGCTCAGCTGACATGTTTGCTGGTGGAACTTGAGTCTGTCCTTCTGTGCTTTTATATTCTGAAAAGAAGAAAATACACATTGATACATCTTCATTGAATCTGAAACTCTTTTATTTTTGTGATCTACATACTACTTTTGAAATGGAGCTGCCAATGAGGTAATGGAAGCAAGGGATGCAGCCCTAAAAAACACCTCAGAATCCACAAAATGTGTCCT
>JAJPUD010000564.1:281805-363261 GCA_023553655.1 Myrmecobius fasciatus | reverse complement strand
AAGAGAAGAAAAAGAGATTAAAGGAATTAGAGTAGGTAATGAGGAAATTAAATTATCACTCTTTGCAGATGACATCATGATATACTTAGAGAACCCTAAAGACTCATCTAAAAAACTACTAGAAACAATTCACAACTTTAGCAAAGTTGCAGGATACAAAATAAATCCACATAAATCATCAGCATTTTTATATATTACCAACAAAGTTCAACAGCAAGAGATACAAAAAGAAATTCCATTCAAAATAACTATTGATAGTATAAAATATTTGGGAATTTATCTGCCAAGGGAAAGTCAGGAACTATATGAACTAAACTACAAAACAGTTTCCACACAAATAAAATCAGACCTAGTCAATTGGAAAAACTTAAAATGCTCATGGGTAGGCCGAGTGAATATAATAAAAATGACAATACTACCCAAAATAATTTACTTATTTAGTGCCATACCAATCAAACTCCCAAGAAATTATATTACAGATCTAGAAAAAATAGTAGCAAAATTCATTTGGAAGAACAAAAGGTCAAGAGTTTCAAGAGAATTAATGAGAAAAAAAAGGCTGAAGATGGTGGACTTGCTGTACCAGATCTAAAACTATATTACAAAGCAGCGGTCATCAAAACCATTTGGTACTGGCTAAGAAATAGAGTAGTCGATCAGTGGAATAGGATAGAATCACAAGACAAACTAGGCAATAACTATAGCAATTTAGTCTTTGATAAATCCAAAGACCCCAGCTTCTGGGATAAGTACTCACTATTTGACAAAAACTGCTGGGAAAATTGGAAACTAGTGTGGAAGAAATTAGGGCTTGACCCACATCTAACACCACATACCAAGATAAGATCTAAATGGGTTCATGATCTAGATATAAAGAGTGATACTATAAGTAAATTAGAGTAACATAATATAGTTTACCTCTCAGACCTATGGAGATGGAATACATTTATGTCGAAAGAAGAACTGGAACTCTTAATTGAAAACCAGACAGATAACTTTGACTATGTCAAGTTAAAAAGTTTTTGTACAAACAAAAGCAATGCAGTCAAGATTAGGAGGGAAGCAATAAATTGGGAAATCATCTTTACATTTAAGGGTTCTGATAAAGGTCTCATCTCTAAAATATAGAGAGAATTGTCTCATATTTATAAAAATTCAAGCCATTCTCCAATCGATAAATGGTCAAAGGATATGAACAGACAATTTTTAGAGGATGAAATTAAAACTTTTTATAGTCATATGAAAAGGTGCTCCAAATCAGAGAAATGATTTGGATCAGAGAAATGCAAATCAAGACAACCCTGAGGTACTACTACACACCTGTCAGATTGGCTAAAATGACAGGAAAAGTTAATGATGATATTTGGAGGGGATGTGGGAGGGTTGGGACACTGATGCATTGTTGGTGGAGCTGTGAACATATACAGCCATTCTGGAGAGCAATTTGGACCTATGCTCAAAAAGTTATCAAACTGCGCATACCCTTTGACCCAGCAGCATTTCTATTGGGCTTATATCCCAAAGAAATCATAAAGGAAGGAAAGGGCCCCACATGTGCAAGAATGTTTGTGGCAGCCCTTTTTGTAGTGGCTAGAAACTGGAAACTGAATAGATGCCCTTCAATTGGAGAGTGGCTGAATAAATTATGGTATATGAATGTTATGGAATATTATTGTTCTATAAGAAATAACCAGCAAGATGATTTCAGAGAGGCCTGGAGAGACTTGCATGAACTGATGCTGAGTGAAATGAGCAGAACCAGGAGATCATTATATACGGCAACAACAATACTATATGACGATCAATTCTGATGGACATGGCTCTCTTCAACAATGAAATGTTTCAAACCACTTCCAATTGTTCACTGAAGAAGGCCATATACACCCAGAGTGAGGGATGTGAAATGTGGACCACAACATAACATTCTCATACTCTTGTTTGATGTTTGCTTACATTGTGTTTCCTTTATCTGATATGTCTTTTGTGTAGATAAGATTTTTCTTGCACAACAGTGATAAGTTTGGAAATATGTATACATATATTCGATTTGTCAAGTATTTTAACATAATTAACATGTAGTGGATATCCTGCCATCTAAGGGAGGGGTGGGGAGTAGGGGGGAAAATTTGTAACAGAAAGCTGTGTAAGGGTTAATGTTGAAGAATTACCCACACATATGTTATGCAAATAAAATAAAATTTAAAAAATAAATAAATAAAAGTTCTGATATTAGTTGTTCAGTCTTTTGTTTAGTGTCTGATTCTTTATGACTCTATTTAGGGTGCTCTTGGCAAACATTATAAAATGGTTTGTCATTTCCTTCTCCAGCTCATCTTATAGCTGAAGAAACTGAGGCAAACAGGATTAAGTGACTTGCCCAGAATCACACAGCGAGAAAATGTCTGAGGCCAGATTTGAACTCTGTTTTTCCCTCCAGGGCCAGCACTCTATCCACTGTGCCACGTCCCATGGTCCTTATATAAGAATATTAATTTTGATGAATATTTTATATCATATTTATATTATGCATATATGCTACAATTTGTTCAGATATTCCCTTATGATTAGACACATGGATTGTTTCTCTCTCTCTCTCTCTCTCTCTCTCTCTCTCTCTCTCTCTCTCTCTCTCTCTTCCTCTCTCTCTCTCTCTGTCTCTCTCTCTTGGCTATTATGAACACTGCTGTTAATATTTTTTTGTAAAATTAGATCTCTTTATTTCTTGTCAATAAAACAGGATATTGGGGTATAGTCCTAGTAGGAGGATCACTAGACTAAAAGTTATGAGCAGTTTTGTAGTTAGTTCTTTTTTGTATAATGCCATATTCCTTTTCAAAAGAGATTGAATCAGTAGTACCAGTGATTGTAGTGCTTCTAACGTGCAGTGATGTGTAATGAAAAAGCTATTGAACAAAGTTATCTCAGTGTTTATGCCTCTAAACGAATGCTGAATTTTAAAATAAGACTCACAGCTACACAAAATATACTCACCTAGCAATCCATACAGGAAAAATCAAATGGAAAGATGCCTATTGTCCAAACTGTAATAGGTATGAGAAATGAGCTAAGTAGCATTTGTCTATTGTGAGAGCAAAAAACTAAAAAGTTAGTAGTCATCTATTGTAGAATGTTTAATCAAATTCTGATATATGAAAATTATGGAATACTATTGTGTAACAGTATTATAACACTAATATCTGTGAAAGCAGCTACTTTGACCAATATGATTTACAACAATTCCAAAGGACTTCTGATGAAAAATACTATCTGCCTCCAGAGAGAGGACTGATTAATTCTAAATGAGATCAAAACATATTTTATCACTTTATTTTTTCTTGTTTTTCTCTACAAAATGGCTGAAGTAGAAATATATTTTTCATGACTTTGTATGTTTAATGGATATCATATTTCAATGCATGAGAGAGGGGGTGGAGAGAGGGAGAAAATTTGGAAGTTAAAATATTTTGTTTAATGATCCTTTATTTGAAACAAATTTAATTGACTCAATTGGAAATTGAATTAAAATAGATAAAGCTGTATTTTGTTCTAAAAGCAATGGGTTTTTTGTTTTGTCTTTTTGTTTTAATAATCAACAAACAAAATACACAGAAGAATCTTAATTCCCTATTCCTTTCAAATGATTTTATGAAGAGAGGGTCTTCTGCAGCAAATTATCTAGAAAAGTTTGTCGGTACTTTTCTCATATTTTTTTCAAGGATACCCTTAATTATAGACAAACTATTTTCCTGAAGGTTTTTTGAAAGTACACAAATGGATCAACCAATCAAGCATGTACCAAGTTCTGTACCAGGTGCTAGGGATATAGATATAAAAATGAGATTGTCCTTGCTCTCAGGAAACACATATTCAACTACACAAAAATATTCACAGATGAAAACAGGAAAGATATAAATGAAGATGATGTTTGTTGTTGTCATTCCATTTTTCAGTCATGTCTAACTCTTCATGATTCTATTTGGAGTTTTCTTGGCAAAGATCCTAGAGTGGCTTTGCCATTTCCTTCTTCAACTCATTTTACAAATTAGGAAACTGAGGCAAACAAGGTTTAATGATTTATGGATCACATATCTAGTAAGTGTTTGAGGCCAGATTTTAACTCAGGAAGATAGGTGTTTTTTACATCAAACCTAGTCTTTTATCCCCTTCATCATCTAGTTGCCCCTATATAAATGTTAGATAGATATACAGATACACACACACACACACACACATACACACACATACACACACACACAGACAATCAGAGGCTTTTAGAATAAAATTGTATTTGGGGTAGTTAGGTGGCGCGAATTTACTTAATAAATGTTTATTGTATATTTATTGTAAATGTGGGAACTTGGAGCATCTAGGTGGCGCAGTAGATAGAGTACCAGCCCTGAAGTCAGGAGGACCTGAATTCAAATCTGGTCTCAGAAAGGTAACACTTCCTAGCTGTGTGACCCTGGGCAAGTCACTTAACTCCAATTGCCTCAGCAAAAAAAAAAAAAGAAAAAGAAAAGAAAAGAAAGGAAAAGAAAAAGAAAGAAAAAAAGAAAAGAAAAAAAGAAAAGAAAAGAAAAAAGTTTAAAAGAATAAAGTTGTAATTGAGCCAAACCTTGAGGTTTCCAAGAAATGAAGGTGAAGAGACATAATTCTAAGTAGCAATCAACAACTGGTGATTTCTTCTTAGTAATTTTTTTGGAATATCACATGATATTTTTCATTCTTTTTGAATTAAGAATTTAAGAAATCTTGAAAATTAATCCATGCATACTTCTAAAATTGTATTACCTTCAGCACAAAGTTATTCAGTCAAGTTGAACTGTTTTTCTCAACATATTATTAAGTGGTATTCTTTATATAATGCTTCCATTATAATCACTGATGAGGCTAGATTGTCACAGAAATATTGAATTTATTTCTTTCTGAAGTTAGAAATTGTATTTATCAAATTTTCCTTGCCACTATTAAACTCTAAATTTATATTGGAGGAGTACTCCCAAGGAATTGCTGCTACCATTGGTTCTGAGTTTGATCCTATGGATCTGCATTCCTAACACTATAGGAAGTGTTGGGGGGAGGAGGGGATTACAATTATTACCTTACACAATTGTGAAGTAATTCTATATCTCCATTTGTCAGTATCTTTCTTTACTCCTTTAAATATTGTATAAACATTTTTTTCTTTGTGCTTTACTTAAAATCATAGACCATTAGAGCTGAAAGAGACTTTTGAAATAATATAATCTAACTTTCTGTTGTGCAGATGCAGGAAGTATCCCAGAAAGATGAAATGAGTTACCCTAAATCATATAATTTTAGTTTTAGAACTGGAACAAGAAAATCAATCTCACAAATCTGGTTGTTTTCTTTCCACTCTAATTTGTGAATTCCTTTTAGCTTAAGTTCAACTATTCTTTAGCCATGTAATCATGAAGGCTGTTATGGTACAATGAAAAAAGCACTGAATTTGGGACCAGAGAAATGAGTTTGATTCCAGTTCTATTACTTGGCTTTGGGCAAATCAAGTAATATTTCAAAACTTTAATTCTTTTACTGTAAAATGAGGGAATCAAACAAGATGGCTTCTTTCTAATCCTTTTAAGTCCTAAACATATGATCCATTTTGTCTATCAATTTATCATAAATATATTTTATGTTAATATATCAGTTATATATTATAATAGATATCAATAGTATATTATGTATCTGTGTTTATATTCTATTATAAAATAAATATTGTTATAATTTATATCAATATTATGTTTTATATCAAGGTTATTAACATATTCATGATGTCTTTAATTCTCTAGAATTTCTTCTAATTGTTGCTTTGAAAATTACTTAAAAATCCTTTCAGTTAAAAATCTATATCAGAAATATTAGCCCCTTGCAATTATGATGTTCAAAAACAAAACCACAACACCAAAAACTATAGTTTCTCAAAAACATATATAGTTTCTTTATCTAGGACAAAGTCATAAGAAGCATAATCACTTTCTTATTTTAGTATTATTGAAACTTCTTACTCACTTTGAACACTAAAATTTTCCTTTCCAAAATTTTCATTACCATATATCTAAATGAGAGCATACCACCCACATTATAGATTTTGGACAGGCATGACTCTGCAAAAACCTGACAATGCAAAGATTTCCATAATTGGGGTGCTTCACATCATGGAAAATGGTTATCAGAAATAGCACATCGCTTCCTTATGAGTCACTCGTTAATCTGTGTAAATACAATAAAGTTCCAGAAAACCCCACTTTCAATATTTTCTCAAAATCAACCACCAATCCAGTAACTGATACTAATTGAAATTACAACATGGATTATTCTTGGTTATTATTATGTGACTAGAGTTTTATTACTTAGGTTTTCTTTTCTTCTATTTGCTGGGAAGAGTAGGTGGAAGCTAGACCAAGCTCAGAAGATTTCTACCTGTGATAATCACCCTTACTGCTTTTTGATCCATTCACAGGTAATTATGGAGAAAGCTTTATAAGGAAGAACTAAGCACCTAGGTTATTATGAATTAAGATGACAATTTTGACTATCCAAAATATTTCATTTTGTCCCCAAATTTTGGATAAGAAAAGCAAAGGTTTAAACTGAAAAGTTGAGGTCCTAACTTGCTTTCTTTCCTTTTTTTAAATATTAATAATTATAACAATAGTTCTGACTTCTTCCTATATTTTTCTGAAGAAAGTGAGAAATCACAATTTTTCTTTTTAAAATTCTCCTCTGGCACAGGTTTTTTTAGGTATCCATATAAGTCACTAAACTTCCTTAGATTTTATTGCCCAAGTTTATGATTACCTTATTGTACCTTCATCAATTTTTAAAAAGGAACTTGAAATTTTTAAATATAAACTTAATTTAGGATAGATTTCCAACTCTATTCTGTTTGTCTAAGGTCCTTCCTTCTGCTCCCTTTTGTGCATTTTTTAAAATGCTTCAATGATGTTCTTTATCCCAACCCCTATACTACCTTCCTTAACCTGTAGTAATTAGTCAAACATTCAATTCAATTAGCCATATTCATTTCAATCAAACTGAGCTATCCTACTCCTTATTATGGTATTCTGATAAAATTCATTATTTTCAATTTTTTTCCAATTATCAAAAATAAAATTATATTGCTCTGGTATAATCTATATATACCTCCTCTTTTGGTTCAACTATTATGAAATTTACTACTATTGTTTTCCTGACATCTACATCATTTAAAGGAAGTTAAAACCTCAGGCCAAGCCCAAGAAAAATTTTTTTAAATCATCATAAGTTCTTTGTCCTGGACATTGGTTACTGATTCCAATGATGCATGATACTTCATTAAAATTTAAATTTTCCAGACAGAGAAATTAGACTTACTTTTGCATGGACTCATCCACTTTTATAAAATAATACAAAGCAATATCACTTTCTGCTTATGATCTGTGGAATATACAGATTTTAGAGGAAACAAATCTCATAAGTGCCAATTTTGTGTGTTGTTGTGTCAGACTCTTTGGAAGCCTATTTGGGCATCTTTTTTTTTCTGGCAAAGATACTGGAATGGTTTGGAGTCTCCTTCTTTAGCTCATTTTACAGATGAAGAAATTAAGGCAAACAAGATTAAGTGACTTGCCCAGCCAGTGTCATCTAACTAATAAGTATCAGAGGTCAGATTTCAACTCAGGTCTTCCTGACTCCATGCCTGGCTCTCTATGAACTTTGACAAACAATTTTGTATAATCTGTCACTAATATCAAGTGCATTTTTTCCGCTAACATTGGCTTGCTAATTTTCTCCTGCTTGTGATCTCCCCAAGTCCATTTTCACTTCTACTTCCCATCATCCACTTCAGACCTCTGTTTGGTTAGCTTAACTACAAGTGCTAAATTATTTAACTCAAAGCTTTATGAATGAATTTTTATTCATTCTGAATAATAGTCATCATTATCAATAAATTATTATTCATTGTGGATAACAATTTTAGCATAAGCTACATTTCTAATAAAGTCTCAGCTTTATTATCTATTCTTATGGCTCCTCAGCTCAGTGATCCTATACTTCAGAATCAGTGATTCAGTAGAAAAACCTTTGACTTAAATGTTGAAGGACCTGGTACAATTCTGTTTACTGTTTGCTAGTTACCTTTATTGCCTTACTAGATAAGTAAAAACTCTTCTGGCTTTCAGTTTTCAGTTTTTCTTGTTTGCAAAGTAACATGATTGAACTAAATAATTTCTAAGGTCTTCTCTGTCTCTAAACCTATGAACTTATTGCTTTCCCTATCTAGAAGTTCTGGATTGCCTTTTTAAAAAATTGTTTTTATTGCTCCATCATGTCATATGGGAGAATGGATAAACAAGATTTCTGTATACCTGATTGGAGTCTCTCTTATAACAATGAAAAAGAATTAAGAAAAAAAATACTCAACAATGAACCAGTCTGAAGGTGTATACAACATTCAGCTCTGGTAGTCCCCTTCCTTTTTGATGAAAGAAGGAAGATAAGACTTCATTTTCTATTGTCTGGGGCTATTAGTGATTTTTTTTTAATTTTACTTTAAAGGGGGCAGCTAGGTGGTACAGTGAATAGAGCACCAACCCTGAAGTCAGGAGGGCCTGAGTTCAAATCTATTCTCAGACACTTAACACTTCCTAGCTGTGTGATCTTGGGCAAGTCAACTTAACCCCAATTGCCTCAGCCAAAAAAAAATTACTTTGAAAATTTTTTCCTTTATATTATTGTAGCATTTTAGGAACTTTAAGGTCTGCTTAATTTACAACAAATCATATAAATCTTCCCATCTCTAAATTTCTCATATTTGTCATTTCTTACAGCTCAATAATATTCTAATATATCCCTAGACCATAGTTTTTCCAGAAATCTCCTAAGTGATGGACAACTACTTTATTTCTGGTTGAACTTGATTTTAAAAACCAAAATAACATAATAGTATTATGTATCCAAAATGTTTTTATTCTTCCACTCAAAATTCTCTCTTCACTTGCAGAGATAAGAAAACTTGGAGCAAGGCCTTTATCTTTTATACTCACAATTTAAAAGATCAATTTAAAATGCCTTTAAATATTGAAGTGGATTTCATTACATCTGCCATTTTTTAAATGTCTGTAAAACAACTGGTAATAATTCAGCTATTATCCTTTCTTCTTATATTCTTGGCAAGGAGGAATAATATTCATGATTAGCATTTTAATTTGAATTCCTAAGGATTAAATAACTTGCAAGTAATTTGATGCTAAGTATGACATGGAGCAATTGATGCTTACTAACTGTGGCTTTGGGCAAAATGCTTAACCTTTTTTTGTTTTCAATTGTCTCATTCATAAAGTAGGAAAAAATACTTTATTGGTTTGAAGGCAGAGGACTGAACCTGGGGATTTTTAGAGGTCTCTTTTAGTATCAAAAATTTTATAATTCTATTATGGAATTTGATCAGTAAGTAAATGCTATATAAGCTGGCACTTTTAATGATTAGCATTGTGGAGTTTATTGCCTGATGACAAAGATAACATATTGGATTTATGCAATAGCATAAACTTAAATTCTGGACCTTTAAATCCCCTTTCAATAATCAGTCCCCTCATCATTCACCCTGGGGTAATTTCTTCTTTCATGGGACTACTAGGGGAAATGGCAACATTTGTGGATGTAACATTTTTGGATTTCTATTGCCTGCTACCATTAATGGTTTCTTATTTATTCAAAGGTCAGCTTCCTTTGAAAGCTTTTTTCTTTTACTTGTTATAGTCATATAAGAAACTACATCTATATATAAGTTTACATACTATTTCAAGGTGTTTCACTTGTTTTCTGGGAGTTTCCCATATTAACACTGAAAAATTAAATGAAGCATTTGCCTACCCATTACAGCACAACATGGGCATCCACATTGATAGGGTCAAGCATCTACAGAAATATCTAACCATCACTTTGTCCATATTCTGGTTGCCACAAAAAATTGAATTAAACATATTCTCTCCTTTTCAAGTTAAATATTTAACTGCTTTTTTGACTCAGAAAGACAGAATCTAAAAATATAAAGTGAATTCTAAAAAGATTCTAAAAAGAATCTAAAAGATTCAGATAAATTATGACAATTTCCAGGTTAAATACCTAGAAGTTAGGGACTGTCTTTTGTTTCTTTTTGTATCTCTAACACTTAGCACAGTGTGTGGCACATAGTAGGTGCTTACTAAATGCTTATTGATTGATTGATTTTTGTCTTCATGAAAAACAAATATCTGAATGGGTAAGTACAATTTTTCAATTTTCATCAAGACATTTTTAAATTGGTGAGCCAGGGTTACAGACTATTGATTACTGGGTTTTTTCCTCATTGATTTTTTCCAATTATTATTCCTCCCTTTTTTGTTTTCAGTCATTTTAATCATCTCCAACTTTTTATGACCCCATTGGGGTTTTCTTGGCAAAGACACTGGAGTAGTTTGCCATGTCCTTCTCCAGCTGATTTTACAGATAAAGAAACTGAGGCAAAGCTTCATGTAGCCAATAAGTGTCTGAGGCCAAATTTGAACTCAGGAAGATGAATCTTCCTCACTCCAGGAGCTTGGACTCTATGCACTGAGTCACTAGCTCAATTATTCCTTTTTTTTCTTTTCCCAAATAAATCACCATTAGACAACATCTGCTTCTTTTAAACAAAAATTTCACAGTTAGCGATTTTCAATGAATAATTAAAAATATTTGAAATGTAGTAATAAAGCACTACAGATTAAATAAGTGAAATAAAAGAAGGGCTGTAGACACTTCTTCAGTTCTATTCATCAGACATGAAATTGAATTTACACAATTCAATTAATCTATGAATTAATCTATGCTCATTTTTTAAATGAAAAATAATGCTTACCAACCTCCATGTATACAATGAGAATTGTTATGAATGTGACATATAATGCCTTCCAAAGCATTACATGAAGACTAAAATGCCATAAAATCATACAACACTTTTTCCGAGTTCTCTAAGCTCTGAGATCTTATCTCAAATTACTAATACATTTTGGTTGAGATCTTAATCAGTGAAGCAAAATCCAGGAAATTCAAACTCTACATTAAAGCAAACTTTCTTTTGTAACAATGTACTGATGACATTTTCTGGACATTCTCACAATTCTTCAGTGCAAACATGTACTCTGACTCAAGGGCAGTGGCTAGGGAAGCTGTAATCTAAATTTCCTGACACTTGAACATTTGAAATATCAACCTTAAGGAAGCAATAAACAGGGAAAACATTTTTACAATCAAAGGTTCTGATAAAGTTCTCATTTCTAAAATATATAGAGAATTGACTCAAATTTATAAGAAATGAAGGCCATTCTCCAATTGATAAATGGTCAAAGAATGTGAACAGACAATTTTCAGATGAAAAATTGAAACTATTTCTAGCCATATGAAAAGGTGCTCCAAATTACTATTGATCAGAGAAATGCAAATTAAGACAACTCTGAGATTCTACTACACATCTGTCAGATTGGCTAAAATTACAGGAAAAGATAATGACAAATGTTGGAGGGGATATGGGAAAACTGAGACACTGATACATTGGTGGTGGAACTGTGAATGGATCTAACCATTCTGGAGAGCAATTTGGAACTATGCCCAAAGGTTTATCAAACTGTGCATACCCTTTGATCCAGCAGTGTTTCTACTGGGCTTATATCCCAAAGAGATCTTAAAGGAGGGAAAGATATCCATATGTGTAAAAATGTTTGTGGCAGCCCTTTTTTGTAGTGGCAAGAAACTGGAAACTGAATGGATGCCCATCATTTGGAGAATAGCTGAATAAATTATGGTGTATGAATGTTATGGAATATTATTCTGTATTTCTGTAAGAAACAACCAGCAAGATGATTTCAGAGATGCCTGGAGAGACTTACATAAACTGATGCTAAGTGAAATGAGCAGAATCAGGAAATCATTATACACAGCAACAACAAGACTATATGATGATCAATTCTGATGGATATGGCTCTCTTCAACAATGAGATGATTCAAAGCAGTTCCAATTGTTCAGTGATGAAGAAAGTCATCTTCACCCAGAGAGGATTGTGGGAACTGAGTGTGGACCACAACATAGCATTCTCAATCTTTCTGTTGTTGTTTGCTTGCATTTTGTTTGCTTTCTCAGGTTTGTTTTTTTTCCGTCTTGATCTGATTTTTCTTGAGCAGCAAGATAACTATAAATATGTATACATATATTGCATTTAACATATTTAACAAGTATTGGACTACATGCCATCTAGAGGAGGGAGTGGGGGGAAGGAGGGGAAAATTTGGAACAGAAGGTTTTGCAAGGGTCAATGTTGAAAATTTATCCATGCATATGTTTTGTGAATAAAAAGCTTTAATAAAAATTTTAAAAAGAGAAATATCAACCTTAATATTGCCTCAAAGGCCTAATGAAAAATGTGGACAAACCATTTTCCAGAAGAGTATAATATATCCATAATCATATCATAAATATGCTCCAAGTCAATAATAAAAAGAAATGCAAATTTTAAACATTATTTAGGTTTTACTGCACTCCCTTCAAAGTTGTAAAAAAAAAGACTCAAAAATTTTAAACTATTAATGTTGTAGTGTACTATGAGAAGAAAGACAAGTATATGCTATTGGAAGAACTGTGAACTGGTCCAACTAATGTGAATAATAATTTGAGATTGCATAGCACTTGGCAGAGTATACAAGAAAAGACAAAATCCAGTTCTGCCTGCAAGGAGCTCACAGTATAATGGGGAAAGAACCTGAAAATAAGTACATATAAAAAGCTGAATATATAGGATGTGCTGAAAATAATCAACAGAGGGAAGAAACTAGAATAAAGTAGGATTGGGAAAGGCTTCCAGTAAAAGATAGGATTTTAGCTGGGACTTGAAGAAAACTAAAGAACCAACAGAAGAAATAAGCAAGAAGAGCATTCCATTCATGGGGGTTAGCCAATGAAAATACCAGGAATTATATATAGCACCTTCTTTAAGGAATAACAAAGGAAGTCAATGTTGTTGAATTACTTGAGAGTACAAGAAGGAGATATATGGTGTAAGAAGACTAGAAAATTGGGGGAGGAAGTTATAAAAGGTTTTGATTGTCAAATAGACAATCTTATATTTTATTCTGGAGATGATGGGGAGCCAATGGAATTTCTTGAGAAAGAGAGTGGCATGATCTGCTTTAGGAAGATCACTTTAACAGCTTTGTGGAGGGTAGACTGAAGTAGGAGGAAATTTTTGGCAGGAAGATCAATCAGCAAGCAATTGCAATAGTCCAAGAGTGAGATGCCATGGTCCTACACCCAAGTGATGGCAGTTAATGTCAGAGGAGAGAAGGGGGTGTATGTGAGAGATGCTACAAAATTAATTCAATTGTTAACAGAGTGGATATGAGAGGTAATTATTGCCCTGGATAGTAATAGAGAAGTTTGAAAAAGTGAAGATTTGGAGGAAAATTTAATGAGTTAAATTTGAATATGTTAAATTTAAGATGTCTACAGGAAATCCAGTTGGAGATGCCCAATAGTTAGTTAGAGATACAAGAATGAAGATCTGCAGAGAGGACTGGAAAAGTAGATTTGAGAATCATCGGCAAAGAAATGATCATTGAATCTATAAGAGCTAATGAGATTACCAAGTGAAAAAGGATAGATGAAGAAGAAAAAAGAGCCCAGAACAGAATTATGAGAGCAAAATGTTGTATACATTGTCAGATATAGTCATTGCAGATATAATCACATCTATTGTTTTTGCTTAACAATATTCTTTGTTGTAAGGAAAGGTTCAATTTTGGGATGGGGGTGGGATGGGAGGAAGGACAGGACATTTCCATATCTAGAAATGATTATGGCATAAACAAAAGGTAACAATAAGATTGATTCCAAACAAATAAGATAAATTAAGGAAATCTTTCACTGAACATTTTAAATTCCTTCTTAACATTCATATTTTCTAAATCTCTAAACTTGAGGAGGTAGGAAAAAAACTTCCTGGTACCATTTTTAGACTCTAAGATGAGCTACAGAGAACCAGTGTAGGAATGCCTTTTTTAGAGCTCATAAAAATAAATAAATGATTGACTTAAATGCTTTTATTTAAATACAAAGAAGTAGATTAAATATCTAAAAAACAGTATGAAAGTCTTATTTGGAGACTACTGGTATTTAATAAGGGATTCCCAGATTATCCATGAAATGATTCATGAACTATCAGTATTATATTAGTATTTATTATATAGCCCATGGTTTCTTCAATATGACTCAAGCCTAGGTTCAAGATATAGTGTGAAATCTATATTCATTTTTTAAAAAAACACAGCTCATGAGCTGTGTTTCCCTTTTAGGAAAGCAAACAGGGGGGCGTGTTAATTGGTAATAATACTTAAACTACAAAGCAAATAACAAGGAAACATACACACACACACACACACACACACACACACAAGTGGGATAATTTCCCACAGACTACCACCATGCTACTGGTAAAAGAAGGGACCCATAATCTAGACAATTCAAGTTCCCAGGATTGCAGCTCAGTTGGAATACTTTTCTAGTACTGAGACTCTGCTCTTTGGCTGAGTTTCTAATGTCATGAATTGATCTACTTTAACTGTTTAGCTTATGCCCGCTACTTCTTCACTGAATTGTAGCTGTTAGGTAATCTCTTCCTCACAGCAAAGTACCTACAATTCTTGTATAATATCCCATAGTCTCAAATCTATTTTTTTTTTTGGCAAGTCACACTAACAGCCACATTGAGCTAGCACAGATGTAGTCTTTTAGGTCATCTGTCTTTTTGACTGTCTGTTTCCAGGCCCAGTGATATTTGGGTTTTGTTGAATAAATTTATTTCAGTTCCCCTTCTTGTATCTAGCAATTAGTACCTTCACTATACAAGATTATTTTGGAACTTTATTAACAATCCTCCAAGGGCAGAGCTGATGTAGTAACTTTGGCTCTCATTCTCTTCCCTCCTTTCTCCTATCTCCTTTTTCAAGTCCAGCTCTGAGAATAATTCCTGGCATGTAGTAAGCATAGTGTGTTACCCTGCTGATAAGCTGCTGTAATCTCTTTGCTAATATTTTTTTTTTAGTTTTGCAACAATATTCATTAGGAGATTGGTCTATAATTTTCTTTCTCTGTTTGGCTCTTCCTGGTTTAGGTATCAGTACCATATTTGTGTCATAGAAGGAATTTAACAGGACTCCTTCTTAACCTGTTTTTTCAAAGTTTACATAGTGTTAGAATTAATTGTTCTTTAACTGTTTGATAGAATTCACTTATGAATCCATCTGACCCTGGAAATTGTTTCTTAGGTAGTTCATTAATGGCTTCTTCAATCTCTTTTTCTAAAATGGGACTAGTTAAATGATTTATTTCTTTTTCCGTTAACATAGGCAAAAAGTAAATCCATTCTTAATAATTCTGCTGAGCTAAACAGCAAATAGATGTTTGCAGGGGGCATGATTGACCAATGGTGGTCTTTTTCCTTGCTGAAGCTATTCAAAGCTTCCAAAAGGAGAAAGAGGTTCTCTCCAATGCTTACAATTTATAATTAATTTTTGTGGAGAGGCAATGTACTATGGGAGAAAGAACAATAATTAAAAATCAGAAGAACTAAATTTCTCTTTATTCCTAAACCTTACATTCAATGTTTTCTTGAATTTTTTTTCAAATAACCTTAGACAAGTTACTTAATAATTAATAATTTGAGACCTTTTCCCTCACCAGTTAAAAAAAAAGTGGATTGAGCTAGATGATCTCTGAGGTCCTGCCAATTAAAAAATTCCATGAAGCTGATTATACATATATAACTGCTTACTGTCCTAGGGAGGGGAAAGATGAGAGAGGAAGATAGAACATCTGGAAATCAAAAATTAAAAAAAGAATACTAATAATTGTCATTGCATTTAATTGGGAAAAAAGAAAAAAACTATTTAAAAAAATAATCAAATGAAAAACTCTATGAACCTCTGAATACATAGGTAAAAGAAATTTTTATTTCTTAGCCTTGAAGGTGTATAAGCAGAAAATGGACAAACATCTTAGAATACTATATACTATAATATTATTTTAGAAGGAATTTCCAGGTGGGAAGTTAAAATTTTAAGAAAGTAAAGGATCAGATATTGAGGATAAAAAGATAAGTCAGATCCCACTGATCCAATAAATATTCTCATCTAAATTCTCCTATTTAGTTCAACATACCTGACCTGTCAGGTCATTCAACCACTGCTTCTGCCATTAAACTTCTCTCCCCTAAGGATTTTACATTTTACATTTTACTTTTTTATTTTGGTCCGTAAGAGATGTCTTTTGTGCTACAATGAACTTTTAAATTACTATACAAGAAAAAATAAATTAAGTAAATAAGCTTTCATTTTCAGAGATTACATAAAAGTTTTTTGGGTTTTTTTTTTGTTTTTTGTTTTTTTTAATGAAGCAAACATTAAAACTAACCCTTCTCATCAAAACATCTTGTGACCAAACCTTCATTTACTGAATGTGTTACTTCTAAGTGCTTACTTCCAAAAAGGAAGGAAGCTTAATTACAAAGTGTACAGTTTCCTATTTTAAGTTACACTTAGCAGTTATTTCTCAATAGAATTTTTCCAAAGGTGGCAGAAAGGATTATGCCTAAGAAAAGAGAAATTTTAGGATAAGGCTAAGAAATTACAAAGTAATTCAAAAGAGTTAAGAGAACTATTTATCTAAAATAGAGGCTGTTGGCTGTGACAATATTATAATTTTATCTTTATTGTTTTAGTCCATCCTATTAATTCAGGTTTGTTAAAACATTAGTTGGTCAGGCGACAGCCACAATGGAGGAAAGTTAAACAGCCATTAGAAATAGACTGTTCTCAGATGCAAACATCTTTTTTTTTTTAATGGGCTGTTTAGGATGTTTAAGTCACAAACTCAGAAATTTTTCTGAGTTGTAATTATTCAAATGTTGTATATTTGTGGAAGATAGATAGGTATAACTTAATTTCATTTAATGAAACCTACCAATGTAAAACTTGAAATTTTTTCCCTGAAATCCTTAATGTTTATATATATATATAGTGGACCTAGATTATTCTCTTTGTATGTTGTGATGAATGAATTAAGGAAATAAGATTTTAAAAATAATAATGAAAGAATAATATCTTGGATATCCAAGCAAAATTTATTTATGCTACAGTTTACACTAACATTCTGGATTTCATGCTCCTCTTCAAGAAAGCAACATTAAGGAAATATGATTTTAAAAAATAATAATGAAAGAGTAGAAAACAAAAAACAGAGATAGATATAGAACTCAGCCAGAAGTGTGGAGTGATTGCAATTTACAAGAATGAAGGGATATATGCCCCCAAATAAATGACAGGTCTTTTAAAAAAGAAAATGTAATTAGGATCTGTACTTGAATCTGGGCCCAAATGCTGGTAAAATATAAGAAATGTTTCAAAGGATTCATGCTTGGGTACTGTGGGAACCTACAGCATTAGTGACTTCAAATGAGATATGGTGACTAAGCTTTGGAAAGAAAAAAGGTTAAAAAAAAAAGGAGGCTGAAAGAAATAACATGATGCTTCATTTGTGTATATCTATTTCTTAATATCAAAAAGCAACAATGTTGCTTTCTTGGGGATGGGTATGAAATTTACTGTTAGTATAAATTGTACCACAAATAAATTATACCTGGGTAGCCAAAATATTATATTGTTGTTCTTGTTCAGTCTTTTTAATGATCCCATTTGGGGTTTTCTTGGCAAAGATATTAGAATAGTTTGTCATTTCCTTCTCTAGCTCATTTTACAGATAAGAAAACTGAGACAAACAGGCTAAATGACTTATCCAGAGTCACACAGCTGGTAAGTGTCTGAGGCTGTTTGAACTCAGGAAAATGAATCATCTTAACATTAGGTCAGGCACTCTCTCTACCCAGCTGTCCCTATATATAATTTATACTACTTGTTTTTCTTTCTGATTTTCTGAGTATTGATTCTTGAGTCTCCTTCTTCTGCACTGTATTCCCTCAGGACTCCCTATTATACATACTTGTTCCAACTACTCTCCTCATTCCAATTATTGCTTTCCTTTTTGGAGATTATTCACCAGTCCCTAAGCTTGATTTGTGCTCTTATTTGTACTATGAGTTTGTATTCACTATTATTGAAAAGACACGTTATATCATTCTACCATTACAATTCCAATATTTCTCAAATGAAACTCTTCATTTTGCCCACCACATAGGCTCTCTTTTCCAACTACCTGATTTTTCTTAGTGCTGTCACTCATTCCAGTATCCCAAGACTGACCTTCTAGCTCTGTAGTCAATCTTTATTTTATTCTCCAAAATTTCCACCTCTTTTCTACATTCCCAATGCTGCCATGGCTACCTCAACTACAACAGCAACAATCCTTCACTGATCTTTGTGACTGCAGTCTTTAGCTCATGTAGCCCAGTGACGGTTCCATAGTACCAGTCTAAGGTGGCCAGACCTGCTTTTCTCTGCCTGACTCATTCCTTATTCGCTTCATCCTTTTAATTTACCTTTAATGTATACATAGACAAGCTATTGACTATTATAAACTTTGTAGTTCTCAACAAAACAAGTGGTAAAAATCTTACTCTAACTCACTGTTCTCTAACAAGACAAAACTAAAAGAATTAACAAATAGTAAGTTTTTATTTCCTGTCCCTTTCTAGGCTTATTTGAAATAAATCTAATTTTGATCTTGTTTTTCTTCTTTTCTTTTTTCTATTTAGTGATAGTTAATGAGTACACAGTTCTAATTCTACTGATTTCACTATCATGTAGAACACTTCATATTTTCTTGTGTATTTATCATTGTTATATATCATTATTAAATATATCATAAATTATATCTCTTAATATATATTACCAAGATTGTTTATTATCATTTTATAGAGCCACAATATTCTTTTAATATACCAAATTTTATCCATTTTCCATATTACACCTAAAGCAACTATCAATATTTTTGTATAGATCAATCTTTCTTTTTCCTTCTTAAAATAATTTTGGAAAAAAGTCCTAGAAATTGAATAATTTGGTCAAAAGGCATAATTTGTCTTATGACCCTTGTTGCAAACTGAGATGATGCTCTCTAAAATGTTTATATCTAGCTATAGTCACACTAATAATGTATTAGTTTTCCCAGAGATACATTAATAGTATCATCTCTGCATCCATTATTCTATACTGCCTCTCAATATCCTGTGTCTCTTTACAATCAAGCCCATCAGTTTTGCTTCCAATGATTTTTTCCTACTCATTTGATTAATAAAAGTGTCATTTCTCTGCATAGTTGAGATAAATATTTTATTCTCTTACTTCAATTTGTGCTACCATATTTAAAATAAGATTTGGAATGCTGGTTCTGTCAAACTTAAAGGTGGTGTATAGTTTAAGATATAGATTCAAACTCCATTTTTTTTTTTGTAACTCTCCTTTTAAAAGCTAAAGCCAAGAGCCCAACTGAGGTGTGTGTGTGATCGGCTTGGCTTCAATAATCCTTAAGGTGAAATCAATTAACCAAGGAGTACACAAGATTTATTTTGATAAAGAGCTATTGGAGGGATGAGTAGAAAGAATGCAGTATTTGTTGTCACATGATTCAAGTTTGATTCCTGTATCTTCCATTTTTACAACATATATGAGGGTGTTAGACAAAATAGTTTTTTAGATCCCTCCAACTCTAGCTGTTTGAGTCTGTGATTAACGTCAGAACAAAAACCTGAACCTGATCAATTTTATTAAGAAGTTAAAATCCTCTCAGGGAAATATTACAGAAAGGTTAGTCTTTATATACCCTTTATATCAGTATAGATTATTTAAATAACAATTCATAATTTATATATATACATATATATGTATATATATATATATACATATATATATATACATATATCCTACTAATTGTGGATAATTGTAGTGTAGTGAATAAAGCACTGGGAAGGCTTGGAATCAATCTTATCTGTAAAATGAGCTAGAAAAGGAAATGGCAAACTACTCCAGTATCTTTGCCAACAAAACCTCCCAAAAAAGGATCACAAAGAGTAATACACAACATCATTTCAAGTCTTTTTTTTTTATTGCTGTTATATATTTTCTTAATTAGCTAGCATAGAGATAGTAGTGCAATTAGTATCATATGGGTGCCTGGGGAATTTTCTAATTTTTTTTTAACTTATCCTAATAATAATGACGATAGTAATTTACATTTATATAGGGCTTTGAAGTTTTTAATATTTTCCATATATTTATCTTATCTGATCCTTTCCCAATCACTCTTCGCTCTGTTGATTATCTCCTATGTATCATATAGATAGACAGATAGATAGACAGATAAATAGCTTACTTGCACATAACTATATTTGTATGTTTCCTCATTAGACTGTGAGTTTATTTAAGTTAAGAACTATCTTTTACCTTTCTTCAAATCCTTAGTGTTTGGCACAGTACCTGGCATATAGTAAGTGCTTAACAAATGGTTATTGACTGACTGACAATAACTTTGTAAATAACAGGAGCTACCAATCTAGCTTCATTATTTACAAAGTTATTGTCAATCAATCCCATCCTATTCATACCTCCATTTCCATTTATACAATACTTTTAACACAGGAGTTTTTCACCTCTTATGTCATTGACTTAATTCTGGTGAATCCTGTAGACTCTCTTTCAAAATAATGATTTTAAATACAACAAATAAACCAACCAACAAATAAATAAATAAAATTTGTTATATTACAAAGGAAATCAATTATGTTGAAATAAGTATGTAATTTTTTTCCTATCCAAATTCAAAGACCCTAGGGATTTCAGGTTAAGAATTTCTACTCCAAAGCTTAGTAAATAGTCTTCAAGAGTTATTATAACCAAAATATTCATTAGCCTACAGTCAGTTAAGGGAAGCATCCATCTATACAAATTTATCCTCAATTTGGTCCTCAGACCTTTAAAGGATAAACCACTGTCAGATTCATCCTCCTAAGTCCACCAGCTTTCTACATATCAAGCTTGCCCTGTAATTAGCATACTCTTCAAAAAGCCAGGTTACTTCTCTATCTCAGGTTGAGAAGAATTGGAGGACTTACGTGATAGCAAACATGTTTGCATTTCCCTCTTTTTTTCCTACTTTACTGACCTCTAGTGGAAGTTGAAAATTAAGACAAAAAGACAGACAAAAAAAAAAAAAAAGTAAAAGGGTCTACTAGGATTGTCCATACCCTAGATAAGCCCTTCTCAAAATTACTGACTTTTAAATGGCAATAATAATTGATAATAATAATGAATTTAATTGAAATATGGAACTTCAGTCTTAATACTAAGGAGAAATTAGCTAAAATAATTTATGATTAACTCCTTCAAGGCTATGTTCACAAATTTAGATGTTTAAAACTAGATAAATTAAAATGTTAAAAATATGGGAGATATAATAAACTAGTTAGGTCAATTTTTTTTCAAGACACTCTGTTGAAAACTCAATTCTATTGCATGATACATTGCTTGGGGTAACAAAATTTCTCCTACTAACCCTGGCTATAAGCAACTAACATGATCTGTATCAAAGTCATTAACTCAAAGGCAATGAGAGTTCAGTACTGGTGACAGTATTCTTAAAACAATCTAATTCCACAATAATTTGTTTCACATTTCATTCACTCATTCTTACAAAACTCTACTATAGTACTGGATGGTCTCCATTATCAAGGATATTGGTCTCAGGGACTTAAAAAAAACCCCACTTATTCCAATGAATGTGCATTAATAGGACAGTCCCAGAATTATCTTGAGCACTAAACAGCAAACCAAATTCTCCTACAATCCACACTTTTTTCTAAAAATTATGTCAAGTTTCTGGAAGATCTATTATCTTATAGCATAAAACAGAATCTATCATATTAAGTAACTGCATATGTTTTATTTAATATTAATAATAATTAGAGAAACACAGCATAGACATCAGAAAGCTGACTTCAAAGCCAAGAAGACCTGGATTGTAACTCTATTTTTTGACACCTGTTGGCTTTGTGAGCTTAGATAAGCCATTTTTCCTCTCAGTGCTCTAGACTCCAGTTTCTTAAACTGTGGTTCCCATCCCACATGGGTTTTCAAAACTAAATGTAGGGGCAGCAAAATTATGATTTACAGTTTGATTTGTTTGATTTGTATACCTATATACCTGGGGTCATGTAAAACTTTCTCAAGCAAAAAGGGATCCAAAGTGGAAAAGGTTTAAGAAGCCCTGCAGCTCTATAAAACCATTTAAAAAGTTGCAGAGAAGGTGCTGACCTACATAGGTAGAGGGAGTTTCCTTATCCTGGAGTTCCCTATATTAATGGAATCACAGGTTTAGTTCCTTTCCCTAAAAATAATGCTAATATAGGGCATTTATATCATGTTATAAGGTTTGTAAAGCTCTTATTAGTTTTCTTTAATAGCTCTAAAATAAGAGTCAAATCAGCAAGAGTTTATTAAGCAATTTCTGTGTGTCAGGCACTATGCAAAGTACTATGGTTCCAAAAAAAAAAAAAAAAAAAAAAGGCAAAAGATAGAAGATAGTCCTTGTTCTCAAGGAACCCACAGTCTAATGGGAGAAATAATATCCAAACAACTATGTACAGATAAGCTATAGACTAGATAAATTGGAAATAATGAATACAGGGAAAACACTATTATTTATAGGTGGGTTTTTAGCTGGGACTTGAAGAAAGTTCAGTAAATCAAGAGACAGAGATGAGGAAGCAGAGCATTCCAGACATGAGCGACAACTAAGGGAAAAAATGTGTAGAACAGGAAAATAAAGTATGTTGTGCAAGCAAAGGTAAGGAAGTCACTCTCACTGGATCCCAGAGTATAGGTAGGAAGAAACATGGTAGAAGACATTTGTCTTTTAGCTTCTCTATAATTTAGTATTATTTAGTATTTCTATTATTTAGAATGCAGAAAACATTTTGTAGATTATATTATAGATACACTTGAATTATCGATTGTAGATTAAGGTTTGTAAATTTTTCTAACTCACGGTAGATTTTTTTACCTTAATGTGAAATTTATAGAGAAAAAATGATGAGACAAACTCTTATTTGCAATGTATTTCCTTTCCCTACTCAGTGTTGCTTCTAAAACTTGTTGATTGTGGGAAATTAGGCAAATCATTTAATCTCTCTGAGTCTCAGTCTCCTTATCTATAAAATAAGGATAATAATACTTGCAATTCTTCACAGGAAGGTTGTGACAAAAGAATTTCATAAACCTGAAAGTGCTTTAGAAACATTTTTAAAATGTGATTTTCTTTTAAAAAATTATTCTTATGAATGTTACCATCAAAAATATTTCAATTAAGAAAAAGTTTTGTACATAAAATCATAAGCTTCTGTGATGTACAGTTTGGATTTTTAAAATGTATATTATATTTAACAGAGTGGTAACAAATAACCCTGTTTGCATCTCCTTTTTATTTGTTTCTACACATTTTTATCGATGCTTTTTCCCTTCTTTTTTTTCATTTCTAATACTGCTCACACTAACCCATCCTTATTCCCTCAAAACCTGACTTTTTCATTTAACAAATGTCAGTGAAACTTAACAAAGTATTCTCTGTCAGATACATAAAGTCACAGAGAAATAACTTGAAAAATTATGCAGCTTGATGTCAAAATAAATTAAACTGCTGAATTATCTCAACCTTAAGGATTGTTACGTGGTACTATGAATATGCTATTCTTTGTTTAAAAAAGAAAAGCACATAAAAGTCAGAGTATAAAGTAGAGGAAACCCCTCTGTTCAAAATGCTTACTAAGACAGGTATTCAGGCATATTGTTAATGTCAACTATTTTCTGTTTTTACCTTCAAGCTTCTAAATTATCCCACAACACAAAAGGATGTCTCAAGAAACTGGAAAAGACTTCAGGCTTAACACTTGGGGAAATATATTTTAATCATATTTGATTATTAAATGTAGTTCTCTTGTACCTATTTCTTTCTACTCAAAGTGAAACCTCAAAATCACCTCCTACAGTAACTCCTACCAACCCTTGACAGTGAAACCAGGACTCCTGAAGAGTAACTTCTTGCCCCTCAGAACTCCCACAGAAACCCACAAGTTGAAGAATAGCTCCTCCAACTCACAATTCTCAATGATAATACACATCTCCACCACAGATAAGATGCCATAGCTGTTCAATCATATGAAACAACCGTGTAGTCTGTGCATATGACAGAAAACAGTCATTTGTTTCCAACTCCTATTAAACCAGGAGGCAAAAGTTGTTCAGACTATTTTAGAAAAAAATGAAAAGGCTTAAAGAAAGCATGGAAGGTACTCCCATATATATCCATATGCATGTGTTTGTATACATAAGTCTATATACATTATTTTTTAAAGTGGCAGAGTACTCAAATGAATTTTAGTTTAACGGTTCTTTAGTTTAGCAGTTCTTATGATCAAGGCTTATTAATTATTCTCTAAATATTCTTTCAAAGACAATTCAGACTTACCAATTACTAGGAAGCTAATCAGAAGGGTCAACAGCATCAAATCAAAAGATTTCCAAAAGGAGTTCATTTCCATATTTTTCCCCTTCACTCTGTACTCTCTCGCCAGTCAGCTAGCAACAGAATTACAGACATGGTGAGTCTGTCTAACATGACCCCCTCTTCTCCTTGCTGGTAGCTCCCAGCCCATGAGTTCTCCTATACCCTTTCTCCAACCAGCCTCTTCCTTCAGCAATATGTGTTTCTGACTGATTAGTAACTTGAGGCAAGTTGTGCTCTATGACTTGACAAAGCAACAGATTTCCTGTAAGAAATGCTGAGACGAAAAAACCAAGGAAGCTGATTGACAAGGTTATCTGCATGCTCATTGGTTCTCCACTAGGTTCTGTTGTGAACAGATTAACTTTTCAGTAGGGTACTCAAATGAAGTCAAACCGGATTTCTCTGACTTAGGTTTGACAATTAAACAGGATATTTATTTATACCTGACAATTATCATTGCATTATCCCCAGCAGAGTAATTATTAGAAATTTTTTAAAGTCTGAAAAGACCCATGATATTAATGACAAAATTTAAATAAAGATTTTTTTTTAGCCTAGTAACTCTTTTTCCTATGCAAAATAAATAAATTCCTCAGTGGGGATTTTCATATGTGACTAAAAACATTGTTGATAGTCTCTAGCCATGAATTAGCTTTAAATTTTAAAATGACAATGACAAGAAAAATCTCATTTTAGTTCTTCATAAATATCCCAACTTGTCATGGTACCATCTTTCTAATAAATTCAGTAGAGGCAGTCCATTTAAATTCTGCCCAGTGAAAGATTATATCGTGTATAGAAAGATAAATAATGAACCTCTCTATGTCGGAAATCTCTGACCCTTTATACAGAACTCTTCAGTAAAGCAAAGGAAAAAAAATATTGTTAGAAAAGATAACAACAACAAAAAACAAACAAAAAAATTCTTGCATTTTTGATTTTTAAATTAATCTTGTTTTATTTTCTAAACATTTCTTCAATCTTCCTTATAATACTTTTCCTTTGCACATTCATGAGAAATGTGAAGCTTCTTGAATGCAAGAACTGATAGGTCTATATTAATATATAATAAGACATTTTACACAGAATAAAATAATTTTTAAAAGAAAAAATGACACCTCTTCAATATGTATGTAATACCAAGCATCTAATATGTAAATATTATTAGGCAATAAATGTTAATAGTTAATGTCATTATATACTATATAATATACATATATTATATACTATAGAATAGTTAATAGTAAATATGGTATAAGACATACACATTCATCTAAATAGTCACAAGACCATAACTAGAGTATGATGATCAAGGCTTTGTCATCCTATGACACTGGAATTTAGAAGGCACTAATAGTAAGAATACTTAGATAACTCAATGGATCTCTGATCTCAATGATGTGAGCATACTCTTATCACTGGTATGAGCCATTCATATTTTTCCGTTTTTATGCTATCCTTTTACATAGGACTAGAATGTGCTAAAGGTCTTTCCCTGGAGTACTCTCTCTCTTTTAAAAAAGTTTATTTATTTTTAATACATATTGCTTTATGAATTATGTTGAGAGAGAAAAATCATAGCGAAAGGGAAAAACCAAGGGAGAGATTAAAAAAAAAAAAAGAACAAAGAACAAAGAACATAGCATGTGTTGAATTACATTCAGTCTCCATAGTTCTTTTTTGGGGATTTAGATGGCATTTTTTGTCCAAAGTCTATTTGGATTGCTTTGGGTGGATCTCTTAACCTCACATGGATGCCAATAGAGCTCACGTGTTAACTTTTGGTCAAACTTCAATCGTGCCTATCAGTCAATAAGTATTTATTAAACACTAGATACTATACTAAAGTTGGTTGATTGTTATCCTTAGTTCTCCAAGAGGACCAAAATGACATCACTCTGTGAATGTGACAACTCCTGGCCAAGTCCACCAGATTCCCACTCATGGCATCCAGCCTCAACCTCAAGCCCAGCCCCAGCATCTTTCCCAGCCATCAGCTCAGTCCACCCCAACCCCTGCTCAGCCAGCCCCTCAGCCACCACCTGCCAAAATCAGCAAGGTGAGGACTTGGAAGTGTTCCATTCATGACCAAAAAAAATGCCTTTTAAATATCTCTGAATTCTCATAATGCTTTGACAAAGAGATAATAGAAAAATGTCTGAAATTGTGGATATAATTTGTTGGTAGTTTAATATTTGATAGATGGGAGTGATGTGTATACCAAAATGTGGAGAAGAGGTTTTTTTAATTTAAAAAATAAAACATAGGGGCACCTAGGTAGCACAGTGGGTAAAGCCATCAGTCCTGAAGTCAGGAGGACCCGAGTTCAAATCTGGCCTCAAACACTTAACACTTCCTAGCTGTGTGACCCTGGGCAAGTCACTTAACCCTACTTGACTCAGGAAAAAGAAAGCAAGAAAGCTGTTTCAGCAAAAAAAAATAAAAAATAAAACATGGAATCTCTAGAGAATACAGGGTCACGAAGCAGAACAGAGATAGTACTGGGTCAGAGTTCAAATCCAGTCTGAGATAGTCCCTTGCTATGCCACTGTGGCCGTGACATTTAACCCCTGTGAGTCTTAGGCATCTTCCTGAGCATTATTGACAAATCATAAGACAGCTCCTGCATCAAGAAGCTCACAGTCTAATGAGGGAGATAACATGGATAGAAATATATCTGAACAAACTAGGATAAATAAGAGATAAGTAAGAGAGGGAAGGCACAAGAATGAAGAGGGATTGGGAAAAGCTTCTTATCACAGATCAGTTTGTAGCTGAGACTTAAAGGAAGCCAGAAAGGCAGCAGAAGGAAATGAGGAAGGAGAATATTTCAGGCATGGGGACAGAGAAAATTCCTGGAGCTGAGAGATGGTATGAATGTCTTGTTCATGGAACAAAAACAAGACCAGTGTCATTGGATCAAAAAATAATGTGTTGGGGAGCAAAATATAAGAAATGACTCTTTTTTTCTGGTCATTTATCTCTGAACATCCTTCCTTACACAACTTGCCTTCTAGATTTGGAGTCAGAAGTTTGAGGTTTGAATATGGGCTCTAACAATTTGTGTGATCTTGAGCTAGTCTCATCCTCTATGAGTCTGAGTTTCTTTATCCTCTTCTCTCCACTCATATTCAGGTCTCCATTACCTCTAGCCTAGATTATTACAACAGCCTTCTAACTGATCTTCCTGACTCAAGTTTCTCCCTGTTCTATTTCATATTTCATTCAACCAACGTGAATTCCCAAAAGTGTAGGTCTGCTTGTTTCACCACCCTCATCCTCCCACCAACTCAGTAAACTATAGTGGTTCCCTATTTACCCATAGGATCAAATATAAAGAAAGTCTTCTGTTTAGCATGTAAAGATCTTCAAATGGCCTCTTCCTACTGTAAGGTACTTCCCCTCTAAGATTTGAACAAGTCAGCTGCTGAAAGAGGCAGGGAAAAAAAAGTACTTTTGTATTAAGAAGAAATAAATTAACTTGGGAAATGGATAAAATAATGTCCTTTTCATAGTGAAATAATTTAGTCATTAAAATGGGCAGGAAAAAATATATTAATTTATTTATTTATTTTAAAAACTGCTAAAAATCTATGTGAGAAGTTTTTAGATCAGTGGTTTTGTTGCCAAAAGGAAGAGGAAACAAACTTTTATATAATCATATAGAGACTATGGGATGATTTTTAAAAGTTCTGTTGATTTTATAAGTAACAGAAAATGGGGGAAAAGTCTCACAAGCTTTTTTAAAATTTAATTTTATAAGGAAAAGGTAACTCATTGAATACAAACAGAGACTGATTTGAGTCATTCAAAGTAGTAAAAGATGGGGGGGGGTGGAGGGGGAGTGGTCAAGAAGTCAGAAGAGGAGTATGAAAAGCCAACTTTAAAGGAGTTGTGTGAAGAACATGGTAGCAGGAAAAGAATTATCTGACTAGAAAATTTCAGATAATAGTTCCTTATTGACCAAGAAAAGCTGTTTCTAAAAAAAAAAATTTGAATTACTCTTAAGTACCATCTACAATATGACAGATAAAGCCTTTTACCTGCTGTCACTCTCTCTAGGATGAGAGAGAAAGGCAAAAAACAGAAATACAGTTTTATAATTGATTTGCTGTTGGGTTGAATAGCTGACATGGGGATAGATATCATAGATTCCTGATATGTAAAAAAAAAAATGGCTGGGCTTGTCTATATTTCCCAGAAAGAGGAAGTTGTATGAACTTTGCAGTTTTCTGGACTAAAAGGAATTGCTAGCAACATTTATACCTTCTTGATATCTTTTTAGGGTGACTGTAAGTTTTAAAGAGTTTGTCAGTGTTCTTCAGTTTAATAATAGAAGCAGGGTGGGGGCAGAGCCAAGATGACATTAGAAACAATAACCTAGCTGAATATTCCAACAATCCTTTTCAAACAACTTTAAACTAACTCCTCAAATCAAATTTGGGAGTGGCAGAGCCAACAAAAAGTCAGAGTAAGACATTTTTCCAACTTAAGAAAACCTAAAAAAAAAAAAAAAAGAAAGAAAGAAAGAAAAGAAAAGAAAACCTAAAAGGTCAGCATGAAACCTTTCTGACATCAGGGTGGGAATCAGCTTAGAGCAAACATGCCAGCAGCAGCAGTAGAAGACCCTAGAGGTAGCCATGGCTGGGCAGCTTCTTCAGGAGCTCTCAGCCCAGAAATGGTACAAGGTTAGATAATTGGTCAGAAAGATTATAGGAAATCTTTTGTTGGTTTTGAGTACAGTTGGCACTAATTGCCAATACACAGTTATATGTTACAGTCCAAAATGGAAAAGAGTCTTTATGGTCATTACAACAGAGCCCTGGTCACAATTCCAAGGTAGAAAAGATCATCGTGCTTCTAGCTTGCAGGAGAACAGAAAAATGCTAATTTAAACAACTCTGTAGCAACACCTCACATCTATGAGAAATGATAAATCTTATAGGGGATGAGGGAAAATAGGTACACTAATAAACTATTGATAGAGTTATATACTAATGTAACCATTCTGGAAAACAATTTGGAACTATACCAAATTAGTTAGTCTAATCATTACATTGATCCAAAACAATTCTGACAAACATGATGAAAAAAGTGCTATCTACCTCCAAAGAGAGAATCAATAAAGTGAAAGAACAACTTAATTTTCTCATTTTTGTTTATTTTTGTTTTGTTTTGTTTTTTGCAATATGGCTAATACAGAAATATGTTAGACATGATTTCACATATATAATAGACATAATTTTGCCTGCTTTCTCAGTGGTGTGGGAGGAGTTTGAGGAAGAGAGAGAATTTGGAACTCAATTTAAAAAGAAAAGAATGTTTACAAAAAGAAATATTTAAAAAAAAAAAAAAAAGACAGAAGAAGCCAGTAGGAAAGCAGGGAGGACCTGAAGAACAGTTGGCAGAGAACTGACTTTATGTGTTGCAGATAAATAGATCTATAATAATAAATAGATCAATGACATCAAAGACTAAAATCTAGAGTTATGAGTTACCACTGTTTCCTTTACTCAATTCCATTCCATTTTTCTTTAAGTATATGCCTATCCTTCCTCCAGATAATGAGTTTATAAGTAGCCCAGATTTATGCGTGGATTGTAAGGTATTTGTCATTCTTCCATTTGCTTTATATGAAGTGCCTGTGATATGCTAATTATTATTGCTTTTATCTTGTTGTTAAGTACATGGCTATGTTTAAGAACTAAAGCTCTCATAATTAGAAATGACTGATTTTATATAGTTGGAAATCATACCAGTTGGAGGGAAGAGAGTCTGAGATCTATAACTGATGTAAGGAAAGCATCATCCCCACAACAACAACCATATTGTGTGAATTATTGCACATAGTTAGCACATAATAAATCCTTATTGACCAACTGACTTTTTCCTGGCAGCTGCTCACCAGATAAGCTCCTTCCCAACTCAGCCCTATTTTTCCTACCTAATTGAAAGTCATTCCAACTGGGGTCTAGTAATGTCCTGAATTCTCTTTCTCCACTCCATGTGATAATATCCTAGAGTCTTTCTGACTTCAACCAAATTTGTCTGAAAACTTAATATGAGGCTGTGTTTCATTCTGCTTGTAAAGCTTGCCACAGTGACCACAATTGCTAGTTATAGCTCAAAATGGAATTTATTTGATCATCCATACTAATGAAGAGAAGCAGAGGGAGGCATAAAATATCCAAGATATTTATTATACTAATGACTTGAATTTGGGGAGATATCACTTCTTGATGAGTGTCCATTTCATTACACTACTATCATTTGGAATATAATCATAATCATTTCAGATACATAATGCCTCTTTACTCCTCTACTCCTGCCGTGAAGATCATTAGGCTCTTTCTGAAATGAGTGAGAAAGAAGAGAAGTTATTCTCTGGATCACAAAGCCTTTAGTTGTTTTTTACAAGAAGACTCAAAACAAAAAACAACGAAAGAAAGAAAATTCTTATGCTTCTTTATTCAGACAATATCTTTCTTTGGAAGTGAATAGCCTGCTTTATCATGAGTTCTTCGGAATTGTTTTAGATCATTGTATTGCTAAGAATAGCTAAGTCATTCACAATTCTTCACTGTACAATACTGTTACTATATACAACATTCTCCTGGTTCTGTTCACTTCACTTTATCATGTAAGTCTTTCCAGATTTTTCTGAAATTATCCTAAATTGTGAAGGATTTTCAATTACCAGAGAAATGTATATTTATCCTAGAGGCAATAGGATTCCATTGAAATTTTTTATTGAATAAGAGAGTAACCTTGTCCAATCTGTTTAAGAAAAATCATTTTGACAATCCTGGGTAGGATAGAGTCTAAGGTGAAGACAAAAATAATTAGAAGGTTACTGCACTACCCTCAGGGAGGTATAAACTGAGGTAATAAGACAATATCCAAATTCTTAATCTGTTGCCCGAGTTCCCAAGCTGTATAACTTTTCAGAGTCTTAGTCTACCCTAGACTTCAAGTTTCTGTCTTATCTTTCCAGATGTATATAAATGTCCTGGACTCAATATTTCAGTGTATTAGAAGCATATATCTTGATCAATACTTATTGAAGTGAATCATCCCTTTGGATACCTGGATTTACTTGCTCTTTCAGGATGTGCTTGACTTCTTTAGCCCTGAAAACTGGCCCATCCAACTTATATCCTATAGTACTTCCCTCTCCTATCTTATTCTGGTCCTTTCTAGACAAAATTGTCCTGTTTTCACCTAAGCCATTGTGAGATACCCTATCCAAGAAACAAAATAGCAAGTACCCACTAATGTGGAGAACAGCAGGAAATTAAAATTCCCTGTAGTAATAGGCCATCCCCTATCAAATTCTTGGATTCCCCTGAAACATGTTGATGCTTTTCGTTGTTAAGGAACTGGAGTGCCCTAGTGGAACAACATGGACCTAGTTACCTAACCAGCCCCCCCACCTCACTCCCACACACATACACAGACACACAAACACACAGACACACACACACACACACACACACGAGTCATGAGATTTGAACTCCATTGGATATAATATTCTTCAGGAATATGATATAAGAAGCCAACACTACAATGGTTCCAACCAAAAAAAAAAGTCTCTACTTCCTTGTTATGAGTACTATGACTCATATTCTCCTCTCTCCTCAGCTTTTTTCAAATGAACCTCCAGAAAGATTTCTCTGTAAGGGCTCTAAATTTGCAAGTGGCTCACAAAATGAGGAAGATTTCAGTTCTCTAAATCATCTCATTGCAGAGAATCATGATGTTTCTCTGGAAAGTGACTCATTTGTGTTGAATATTTATCTGGCTAATATTATTTTTCATACATAATAATCTTCACTAGATAGACATAACATTTATACCAAATATGGGCCATTCATTATTCAGTAATTTAGTTTTGACTTATTTGTACCAATGAGTGCTTTTTGAAATAGTTCCAAATACAGTGGGATGCAGATTGAGACAAAGTAAATTAAATTAAATTACATATAATAAACCTTGCATTTTTTTCATCTTTAAAAAGCTTTTAACAGGTGATATCTCTTCTTTTTGTTTCAATATCTTGTTTTACATAATTGGGCATTGAGTTTACAAGATTTTGTCACATATTCTTTAGTTCTTTATCATGAAATCACATCACACTGGTTATTAAGCTCATGTTTGAGGAAATATCTATTTTTCTAGTTAGTCTTCTTTATAATCATAAGTTTTCTGTTCTTAGATAACTGAAGCATTTTTGTCTCCATTTTTAGGTATATTTCTTAATCTTTCATGATGTATGGTATGATGCAAGCTTGTGTTACATATTTCTTCTTTTTTTTCCCCTGAGGCAATTGGGGTTAAGTGACTTGACCAGGATCAAACAGCTAGGAAGTATTAAGTTTCTGAGACCAGATTTGAACTCAGTTCCTCCTGACTTCAGGGCTGGTGCTCTATCCATTGTACCACCTAGCTGCCCCACATATTTCTTCTTTAATGATGAGTAGGCTGGTTTCAAAGAAGTCTAGAAAGTCTTACATGAACATGCTGTGAAGAGAGCAGTAACACTGTACACACAATAACAAGAGTATGTGATGATCAGCTGTGATGGACTTGGCTCATTTCAACAATAAAATGATCCAAGACAATTCCAATAGATTTGTAAAAGAAAGTACCATACATATCCAGAGAGAGAACTATGGAGACCAAATGTATATCAAAGCATAGTATTTTCACCTTTTGTTTGTGTTATTTGTTTGTTTGTTTGCTTTTTTCTTTCTCATGTTTTTTTTTCCCTTTTGATCAGATTTTTCTTGTGCAGCATGACAAATATGGAAATATGTTTAGAAAAATTGCATGTTTAACTTATATCTCTTTGCAAAGTATAACAACAGTCAGAAATTGCATATTTTATATTGGACTCAGCAAAAATGTAGATTGCAGTGGTCATGTCAATGACCAGTCCAACAATATGTTCCAGTTGAAAAGATTCTAGATTTGGAGTTGGGGAACCTGGTATAAAGTAAGATAAGAAAAGATAAGAGGCTCTACCTGTTACTACATGGTTAAAGCAAAAGTCCCTTACCCATGCTAGTCCTGAGTTTCCCCATATATAAACTGATGGAGTTAGACTAGGTGGCCTCGGCTTTCTGTTAACTCTCAATTTATGATACCATAATCCCACTTGAATTAGTACTGTTTTGACTGCATATAGGAGTATCTGTCTGTAAAAAATATAGTATCTCTTATTAGACAGTGACATAGTTCCTGACTTTTATCACTTCATGAAATGAAATTATCTATTTCGAAGGTGTAGCCTTTGACATGTTCATAGGATAGCTAGAATGTTTTAAACTCACATGAATAAATTTAACAAATCTATGGGTGACTAAATCAAACAGATATTGCCTTCTGAACTCAATTTGACTTAACATTTATTAATAAACTTCTTATTAAGACAGTGTACTAGATATCAGAAATATACATACATATATATAGCACACACATTGAAGGAACTTAACATTCTGCTTTGTGGGACTTCTAGTTAAGATGACAATGTAGAAAGTTATAAAGGAATCTAGCTCTTTTACATAGACATCAGCAAAGATCTAATCAAGTACCAGATGATGAAGCAATGATCAAGAAGACCAAAAAGAAATAGCAGTAACCATCCTCTATAGTTCTACCAAAAAAAAAAACAGTCAAAAACCTGGAGACCCTGGGAGAATGGATGCATCAGGAATGGTTGGAAGCCAGCATGAGCTGCAGTGAAAAGCCTGGAACCTCTGAGTATTGAGTGTAGGGAAATGTTGAGGAGGGGTGAACCTGACCTGATCTCATAGAGCCTGAAATGTGTGGGTGTTCTGAGCAGGGTGACACCCAAGAATACAGAAGCTAGAATGGGTTCTAGAAATTTGGTCTGAAGTTAGTGAGATCAAGATCTTAGACTGAAAGAGCAGCAGTGAGGGGTGAGAGGAAAGGAAGATGACAGGACAGAGCAAAATCAAAGCTACAGCAAGAAATAAGGATAATTCAATGACTGGGTATACATAACAGGCGTCCTTACAGAAAGTTTGAATTTAGCATGATTTTTTGTTGTTGTTGTTTTTCAGTCACATCACATTCCTCATGACCCCATTTGGGGCTTTATTGGCAAAGATAATGAAGTGGTTTGACATTTCTTTCTCCAGCTCATTTTAAGGCAGAGTAAAGTGACTTGCTCAGAATCATACAGCTAGTAAGTGTCTCAGGCCAGATTTGAATTTAGGTAGGATGAGATTTTTTGATTTCCAGGCCACTATTCTAATTACTGGCCATCTAGCTTCTAAATATGATTGCTAATATCCAACTGGGACATTTCAGGGCCATAAGAGAAGATGGAACCAATTCTAGTTTGGGATAGGGCAATGTGAAAGAGGCAGAGATGGCCAATACCTTGACTGGATCATCAGGAAAGGCAGCAGAGGGTAGGACATGGTCCAAGCTACCCCATCCAGAACTGCAGCAGTAGCATACAGATTACAAAGAGAACAGGACTAGACAGGGCTTGCTCATCCTAAACAAGATTGTAATAAGGGTCAGAGACTCATTCTTGCACAAAATCCCATTTAAGAACCAATGAGTGAAATATGAACAATCAGAACAGAAGGAAAAACAAAATGAAGAAGTACTATAGGTTAAGAGATTACCAAAAGGCAATCTCAGGAAAAGAGGGTAACTCTACAATAAGCTCAAGTATAACCTCAGAGGAAAGAATGGCTTAGCCACAAGAACTCAAAGAATGAATGAAAGAAATGACACAAGAGATTTTAAAACGGAACTGGAAATTAATTTAGAGTTTCTGAGAACATAGAGCAGATAAAGTTACCCAAGTGATAGAAACCTTGAAAAACAGAATAGAGCAAAAAGAACAAGACAAGAATTATTAGAATAAAATTTTAAAAATAGAACAAAATTTAAAATTAGAACATGGAAGGTATTTAATATAGAAAAGCAATACATACACAAATTACCCTATCATAGATGTACATAAATATGTCCAGGTATTGGCTTGGGAAATATCAACAGGAAAACTCCTTTAGAATGTATTAATATATCAGCATCCTTTGCCACAATCTGTGAACATTTGTGACCATATTCAAGGGAAAGTGGCATATGTGCAAAAGAAAGATCCAGGCAAAGGGCTATGAAAAATTTGAAGATTACTAAGATAACTTTTAGCTGGGAGGTCAGGACAGAAGGTAATATTCAGTAACATAAAGTATTTGAATTGAGCCTTGAAAGAAACATCATCTAATTATAGTTCAACATAAAAAGATGGGGAAGTGTGTCTCAAACATAAGAGACACCATTGGTGAAGGGAGAATAATAATATTCTAGTCTGGATGTAACATAAAGAATATAAGAAGAAAAGTATGAAGACTAGAAAAGTATTGTAGAGCCAAGCCATTTGAATCAAAAAGGGTATCAAAGCAAAAGAACCCTGGGTAGCAGTAGATGTTTATTAGGGCCTCTTCTAGCCCTGCACAATTGTCTGTTGACCTGTCTTATAGATGCAAGACCTCCTGATATATGAAATGCTAAATAAAAGGTTCTGGAAATGTTACCCTATTCACTGTACTTATAGAATGCTCTAAAACAAGTGTTCTTAGCCTATTGTTAGTATTATAGACCCCTTCAGTAGTTTGGTAAAGCCTATGAATCTCTTCTCAGAATTATGTTTATTGCCTTTATTCTTAATAAAAGGAAATATGAATTTAGAGTTAACCTCAGAAATTGGTTCAAATTCAAATACCCTTGGAAATCTATCCATGGATTCCAGGTAATGCTCTTCTCTAGAGTTTAGAATCAGGAAAATTAAAAGTTAAATCATGAACTTTACTTTAGTGATTTCTTTTTTTTTTATATGTGATCTCATGACCATATATCATAAATCCAATAAAGACTATGTATGAAGAGCAGATTCCTAACTTGATGAGAATAGGCTCAAACTTAGGCATAGGTTCTCCCTCCACTTTCTTTTCTCCTTTTCTCCTTTCAACAAAATTTTTGGTCAGTCATTTTTCAGTTGTGTCTAACTTTTCATGACACTATTTGAGATTTTCTTAGCAAAGATACTATAGTGATTTGCTATTTCCTTCTCCAGTTCATTTTACAGATGAGAAAACTGAGGCATACAGGATTAAGTGACTTGTCCACAATCACACAGCTGGTAAGTATCTGAGGCCTTTGACTCAAAAACATGAATCTTCCTGACTCCAGGCCTTCCATTAAATCTGTTGTGCCACCTAGCTGCACTTCAACTAAATAAATGCTCCAAAAGCCCAAAACCTAGATCTGGAAGAATAAACAAACAATACCTTGATTCCCTAGAGCCCCCTTTTTTTCCATCTCCTTTTCCAAAGTGAGAGAGCATCCCTAATACACATCATAAATGGTACTTTTCCTATACAAGTGGGAAAATCTGAGAAGCTATATTGGAAGTTGCCTTATCAACATCTTAATATGGACAAAGACTTAGAGGACCATACCATCAGTTTTCTCTTCTAGCCAGTTTTAATGGACATTATTTAAAAGCATGTCATTTACATAAATTTTCTCTTTTTTCCATCCCTAGTACTGAATTACCATGTAATCACTCATGGAGGCCCTTGCTACCAAATGTAGGAAGTGAAATGTAGGAGGAAATGATCATCTATTTTATTTCAAAACTCTTTGAGTTTTAAATATCTCTTACTAAAATTTGCAGAAATGAGTGGAGCTATTAATGCATCATATGCTATGCAAAAAATCCTAAATTAATGAGCATTTTCAAGGTTTTTTCTTCCCTACAGAGACCTGTCCCTGGAGAGACTCTAGAACTGCTTGTGTGTACTCTTGAGTCCAAAAGTCAGAAAAAGAAACCCTCCTCCTAAATTCTGAGAGCTTTCTATGTTTGCCCAAAGGTTGGCCTTATGCAAAACATGTAATTCATGGTTTATTAAAAAAAACAGAAACAAATCATCTAAATAAGTTGGTAAAAACAACCTATATGACAGATACCACTGAGTGAACTAGAAATATCCACTTTTAAAATCCTATTCAGCATCCTAATATAAAATATACCTTAGTATTTTCAAGACCAGACACAAATTACTCTCTTCATACCAGAAAGTCAAGTAACTACTAAATAGAATATTGTCATGTCAGATTTGCTTAGTGATGTAGAAAATGATTTTGATTATTTGTTTTTCTTTGTTACTAGGATTGATTCAACCTGAAGGAAGTTGAAATGACTATTGTTAAGACAAAATATGAGGACCAATAAAATATTTATTTTTTTAAAAAACTAGATGAGGTAAGATATGAGTAGAAAATTTTGTCCTTGCTAAGTATATATTACTATTCTAATCAGGTAAATATAAAAAATACATACATAATAAAGTGGTATTTCTACATTTTCCTAACACATATCAACTTTAATTTACAAGATGCCTTACTCTTCCAGGC
Organism: Myrmecobius fasciatus; assembly: GCA_023553655.1. NCBI lineage: Eukaryota > Metazoa > Chordata > Mammalia > Dasyuromorphia > Myrmecobiidae > Myrmecobius > Myrmecobius fasciatus. The sequence continues at coordinate 325,220 of JAJPUD010000564.1, read as the reverse complement.
ATCAGCTATCAAATAAAACTCAGCCATTGGAGTTTAATCTTAACTCAGATTAAGATTAAATAAATGGAAGAGAATGGAAGAAAGTAATTTTCAAATCTATGGCTAGGGGAACAATCTTTAAACAAGCAAAGGATAAGAGACAAGAAAAATAAATAATTCTGATAGCATAAAATCATAAAAATTTTGCACCAACAAATTCAAAGCAACAAAAAAAAAGAGAGAGAGAGAAACTATAAACTGGAAAAATGCTAGCATCAAATTTCTCTGATAAAAGTTTGAAGTCTAAGTGATTCAAGAATTGACATACATGGGGCAGTTAAGTGGTGCAGTGGATAGAGCACCAGCCCTGAAGTCAGGAGAACCTGAGTTCAAATCTGGCCTTAGACACTTAACGTTCCCTAGCTGTGTGACCCTAGGCAAGTCACAACTTCAATTGCCTCAGTAAAAAGCAAAAAAAAAAAAAATTGACATACATAAACTTGAGTCATTCCTTTACAGATAAATAAAGGCTAAAGAAGATGAATGCCATTCAGAAGGGAAAATGAAATTATTAGCAACCAAATCACAAACATTTTCTAAGTCACAAATAACTTGAAAAATGAGAATTAAAACAACTCAGGTTTCATCTCAGTCTATGCAAACTGGCAAAGATGGAATGATGGATATTATTAATGTTGGAGGGGTTGTGGGAAGGAGGCACACAAATATAGAATTGGTAGAATTGTAAATTGATCTAATTTTTTTGGAAAAACAACTTGGTATCATATGAAAAAAGTGACTCAGCTTTCTCATATTCTATAGTCCAACCATCCAACTAGTTGACAATATGTGGAACTAGGCCTTAGCAGAAAAGGAATCAAGGGGGCACAGTAGTTAGAGCACCAGCCCTGAAGTCAGGAGGACCTGAGTTCAAATCTGGTCTCAAACACTTCCTAGCCGTGTGACCCTGGGCAAGTCACTTAACCCCAATTGCGTCAGCCAAAAAAAAAAAAAAAAAAAAAAAAAGAAAAGAAAAAAGAAAAGGAATCAAGTCTTGGATATAGTGCTAGAGAAATAGGATGAAGAATATAGCTTGAACATGAAAATTATATCCCCTAGGTTGATAATATTTAAGGAAGTAATTTATACATGTCAGTCTCATATCTCTTCTCTCTGAGAAGAGCAGGTTGGCCAGGTTCTGGACCACCCAATCTCCTGCTTCTATGTCTAGCAAATCTCAGGGGAAATTTTTTTATAGAGTGTCTCAGAAAAGTGTCATATCTCATATACATAGAAAATGAGATCAAATTTATAGGAATATAAAGTTCATATCAAGGGATATGAACAGGCAGTTTTTGAAAGAAACAAATCAAAGCTACATATAGTCATTTGAAAAAATACTTTAAATTATTATTGATCAGAGGCATGCAAATTAGAATAACTTTGAGGTAACATGCCATACCTACCAAATTAGCTAAAATGATAGAAAGGAAAAATGACAAATATCAGAGGGGATATGGAAAAATTAGGATACTAATACACTATTGGTGAAATTGTTAATTGATCCAACCATTTTGTAGAACAATCTATATTTATTTCCAAAGAGTTATAAAACTGTGTATACCCTTTGCTTCAGCAATACCACTATTTGGTCTGTTTCCCAATGTGATCAGGATAAAAGGAAAAGAACTTATATATTCTAAAATATTGACAGCAGTTCTCTTTGTGGTAGCAAAGAACTGAAAATTGAGGAATGGATGAATAAGTTGTGTTATATGATTACTACTGTGCTCTTAAAAATGATGAGCATGGGGCAGCTAGGTGGTGCAGTGGATAGAGCACCAGCCCTAAAGTCAGGAGGACCTGAGTTCAAATCTGGCCTCAGACATTTAATACGTCCTAGCTGTGTGACCTTGAGCAAGTCACTTAACCCCAATTGCCTCAGCAAAAAAAAAAAAAAATGATGAGCAGGTTTTTTTAAAAAACCATAGAAATACTTGAATAAAATAATGCAGTGAAATGAGAACCAAGAGAGCTTTATATACAATAACACAATATTGACTAAGCTATTCTGAGTTAAATGAATATTTAAGTCACCTATGTGTTGTGCCTGTCTCAGTTTCCCTCAGTTACTATCTGTTTCCCTCAGTTACTGTCTCAGTTTCCCTCAGTTGCAGTATCAGTCTCCCTTAATTGCTCTGTCCCAGAATAGAAATCCCATTTCCTGACCTTCAGAAATAATTGGACTCACATTCCAAAGTAATCATGAAACCTCCAGATGGTCAGCCTCGACCTACCCTTATCTATGACCCTGTCTCAGCTTCTCCAGCAGCCTCCACCCCCTTATCTGTAGTCTTCTTTGGCAAGGCTTCTTACTCCTACCTGTCAGAACTGAATTTATGGTTTCCTTGGACACCAGATGTGCTCAGCTGTTCCCATGAGTTCTTTGTCTCCCCTGGGCCATGGAGATATAAAACTAGTGTTCTCCAGCAATGAAGTGCTGAGTACTTTGTATTCAGTCAGCTAACATGGCTGTGGCTGTGTCAGTCTCTGGGCTGGACTTCGTGCTTTGAGACATGAGTCCCACCAGCCTTGATCCATAGCTATGGATTCTGAACTCTCAATTAACATCAATAAAGCATTACCTAATTTCCACTGTGTGATACTGCCTCAGTTTCTCCCTGAGCATTACATATGAAAGATTCAAAAAAAAAAAAAAAAAACGCTATCCATCTCCAGATAAAGAACTGATATATGTATGTATTATATGGTTCCACATAAATATCTATGTTAAATGCTGGCCTTCTCTAACGTGGGACTGGGAGGAAGAGAAGGAGACAATTCAGAACTCAAGATGTAACAAATGAATAAAATAAGTATTTTTTAAAAATTAAATGAGCAAAAATATTAAGAATTAAGGCCTCCTTTGGAGAAGGAAGCAGGGGAAAAAGATACTACAGATGACTATTCTTGCCTTCCTAAGAGCTTCAGCTAGACAGATCAATGTGGATATAAATAGCCTACATGATCAAAATCAGAACCCACACACTACACAAGGGAGGAATCAGTGTGGAGAAAAAGCATATAAGGAAATCACCACAATGTTTTATAACAGGGGTGGAGACATTAATTATAAAAAAAATTTTTCCCTCTGGGGGGAAAAAAAGATTAAAAAATCTTAAATCCATCTCCCTCCTCACAGCTTTTTCATCTTATTTGAGATAACTCCTCCTCCTCCTTGTCTTTTCATTTTTGCAGAGTTCACTGGTGGGTTATTGATCTTGAAAAAGCACTCAGAATTCAAACAAAAGCAAGTGTGCTTGGCCTCTTCTCCATAAGAAAAGTTAACCTGTCTCTGCAAAGCACCTTCTGCAAGCAGTTCTTCATATTGTCCTTCCTAACCCCTCTATTAATAATGGGAAGCTAGATTTGTACCACTTAGTTTCTATTTTCTAATTAAAATATCTATGACTGCTTTCTGGTCTCTTCAACTCCTCAGTTTAGTCACTCTCCTCAATCCATCAAGATGCATCAGCTATCATCATCAGTACCAGAATGTATATAATAAAGAATAAAAATAAATATAATAAAGTCACTCAATAAACTTTTAACTGCTTGATAATTATAAAGAATGAACAAAAACATTTCTCTTATGCTATTTTAACATAATTAACATGTATTAGACTCTCTGCCACCTAGGGCAGGGAGTAGGAGGAAGGAGAGAAAAATTTGGAACAGAAGGCTTTGCAAAGGTCAGTGTTGAAAAATTACCCATGCATATGTTTTGCAAATAAAAAGCTTTAATAAAAAAATTTCTCTTATGCAGTTGTATTTTCCATTGTTTTTTAAATGAAATTTCAGTTTAATGTTCAAAATATCCAGATTTGGAGTATATCCACATTCAAGGCCCAAACAAGTTCCAATTTTCACCTAACCCAAATACAAAGAAAACAAAAACTGACATTAAACTGTCCACGAAGCTCAAGATTGCCATTATTGAGGGGAACAATCTGCCTCAATTCTTTGACAATGTAAATAATGACCTCTCTCACTTAAATCTAATCCACTTGCAAGTCTTAACATCACCTTTCAGACTTTGAAGTCTTCTTCAAGAATAAAGGACAAAATGAAAAAGTGTCTTGCTACAATGCTTCAAGGGTACAATTTATTGAGCAATCAAAAGTTGCTGCTTTAGAAATAGCTTCAGGTTTGTGGTTAGTCAGAAGTTGTTTATTCCTGGAAACTCCCACTCAGCTGAAAGTCTCGAATTGACAATGTACTTACATATATATATATATATATATATATATATATGAAATTTACTCCCACCTAGCATAAATTGCAATTTTTAATAGCTGAAGGAAGCTCTGTTCTATTCTATGAAGAATATTTTTAATTATGTATCTATCTTTTCATCATTCATTCAATAATATATATATTTTATCTTCACTGCTATACTAGGTATTTTTTCTAAGATCTTTGCAGTTACTTTCACATAGATGTATTTTAATATAAAAAATAAGCCTTGTCCCCAAGGAGCTTTTATACTACTTGGAGACAGAAAACAATTGAAGAACAACATATGAACAAGCACAGGATAACATAATCATATAGATTTTAAGGTGAATTAAAGCACAGATAAGATCAGAATGAATGAGTTAATCAGGAAACAACTTTGGTGGGCAGTGATTTTCATTCTGATAATAATGAAATAACAGATGAACACTGGTGTAGAGGAAGGAAGAGCATTCCAGATGAAAATAGCAAGAGCAAAGCCTCATAGACAGGAGTTAGTAAGATATGTCCAGGGAACAGCAAGTATACTGGTTTCCTGGAGCATAATGGGCACATTGGAGAGTGGTGAGAAGTCAGAAAGGAAGAAAGGTTCTCCTAGCTCATAAGACCTAGAACTAAAAGATCTAGTACAATCCCCTCATTTTTCAAAGGAGGAAACTGAGGGTCAGAAGGATTAAATGATTTGCCTCACAGAAGTCACATAAGTGGCATAAATGGCAGAGCCAGGATTCAAAATCAGTTCCTTCTGATACCAAATCCACCATTTTTTCCTTGAACACCACACGAGGAGATTGTCTCAAATTAGATTTCATATTGCAGGCAACTCATCATTGCCTTTTGTTTTTACTCCACAGCCCACCCTTTAAACCACCATCTCCCCCCAGCATCCTACCCACACACACACACAAACACACCAGATACCACTCTTGTAAAATAAAACTAACAAATATAGTGATTGCATCTTACAACTTGTACCAGATTTCACAACTGATAATCCCCCTATTTACTGTGAGGAGAAACTTGGGTTTCATCACCAATTAACTAGATCATTACAATTAATCACAGGTTGGTTACATTATTGTTCTGCATACATGATTCTGTATCTATTCATATAAGTCTTACTGTGCTTTTCTGGATTCTTCATATTCATAATTTATTCTAAGATGCACAATAGTATATTGGAAAGATAACTGAATTTAAGAGTCACAGGAACTGAGTTCAAATCCCAATTCAACTATTTATTATTTTATAACCTTGAGAAAGACATTTAATCTTTCTCAGCCTTGGTTTCCTCATCTATAATCCAGCTTCTTAAACTGTGGTCTTGTAACTGAATGTGGGGGCTACAAAATTATGATTTATTATTAGTAAATGTTTGATTTGTACCCCTATTTTATATATCTATATACCCAAGGTGGTTCATGTATAAATTTCTTGGGCTTAAAGAAATCACGAAGTTTAAGAAAAAGTTTAAGAAACCCTGTTCTATAAAATGAGAGGCTGAACTGGATGATCTCTAAGGCCCTTTCAGCTATAGAAAAGCTGCAATTTTGTAATCCTAATATTCCATTACATGTATATGCCACAATTTATTCATTTGCTCAATCATTCTTTTTTAGATGGGCATCTATTAATGAGCATTCTTCTGCTGATAGGCACCTACATGTTTTCATGCTTTTGTTTTTTGGGGAGTTTGTGCTTTGATTCTACTATAATAAAAGTATAGCTTAGAATATTTTATAACATAATGGGACTTTCTTTTTTGTCTTTTAGCTTTATTTGTATCTCTAGCACTTAGCACTATTCCTGGCACATAGTAGGAGCTAAATAAATACTTGTTGACTGTTGCATTATTGTTGTAACAGATAGAGCAACACTCATTCGTGGGTTCCTGAGAAAGCTACCTGTTTCAAGGCACTCAAATTATAGTTTATAAATCACCAAAAATATATTTACTTTTATCAGAAAACCAGAGAATCCCTTTGTTCAAAACAAAAGATATAATCAAACATCATAGCAAATAAAGTGATAAGAAAATAGACACTTAGGTACACATGGGGTATAGTGTCCCAAAGGTGATTATTATAGCACTAATGGGAAAAATACACAAGTAGTACTTGTGTAAAGTAGAAAGTAGAGAGTACATGTGTAAGTAACATACATGAAAAACAAAGCACCTAATAGTGGCTAAAGTATATTGTGCATGAGTCACATATTTAGGAAACAGATAAATGATTAGCAGGCACTGGTAGTTGGGGGAATCCCCACTTTCAGATATCCTGCAGAGATATTATTATGCTGCTTTCTACTGGGCATTAGCTCTCTAATCTTTTCTGCTTAATAACTCCAATGATTATCTAGTGTGGTCACTGAGCTATGATCTAAACCACTTATAAGCTATAATGAACCTAAGAGCTACCAAAGCACAAGAAATCCCCCCTCAGGATAAAATTAGGTCTCTTCTTTATACAGACCTGTGTCTTGTCCATGATCTGATTAATATTAAAAAATTCCTTTTTCACTCCTGCTACATCCCTATTTGGTACTTTTGTCTCCTAATCATTTGGACAGGCAGATTTCAAAGAATACTCACTTCCCTCCCACCCCCCCAAAAAAAGAAAAAAACCAACCAAAAAAATCCATCAAGTACAAAAATAGAAGAACTAGATACAGAACAGAACAATCAAACCCATCTCAGGAGTGAGCTATACTATTTGATTGGTATGCAAGAACAAAAGGTGAATGAAAAAAGTAAGCTATTCATTTTGCATCCAGCCCCATATTTCTCTTTATTATCTACATCCCTGATTTTCATACTATATTTTGGCCTGCACCAAATCTCATAAGCTCCCTTCCCTGACTTCGACCACTTTGAATTAGTTATCTCTTCTATGTCACAAATTTTCCTATCCCAGTTTTGATATATTGAAAGTTGGCATAAAAAATTAGATGGGAATTTGGGAGAGTTTTTGGAAGTCTCAGACAACATTCGAAGGCCAACAGACAACACAGAGCTATGGCCAAATACTTAACCCAAATTTTACAATAAGGTATTGTAAACACCCCATACAAGAGAAAAGAAAAAAATTCAGCCTTCTTCTCTGGTATGAAGGGTAAGACAAAATATTATCTTATATGGATTTTTCAGACAAAAAGGGTACAGCACCCCTATCCCCCTTCCCCTACTCTCACTCTACCACTGTGAAGTGGAAGGGATAATTGCATATGTTCAATTGTAAAATCACTGAGTCAAATGGCATAAACAGTAGTGACTTTTCTTGCTATCCTCCAAACTGTTTTCCAGAATGGTTGTGATGAGATTCTCAGCAGCTGGATGTGGTTGGCAGAGAGAAACTAGAGCACTGATGGAATTGTTCCCTGGGACAGAGAGAAAAAAAAGGCTCTGATAGAGATCAGTTTTACTCCTTGGTCCCACCCTCTGTGGAGGTCATCCAGTCAGAAATCCAAGTTTTGTCAAATCTCTGAGGTCCACTTTTTATAGCGCTTGTGGGGAGTCCCATTTTGCTGTGTCCAGCCAAGCAAGCCCGGCTGTGTTGCTAAAGTTAAATTTCCCCTATTAGTCTGCTTATGGCCCACACCATCTTTGCTGAACCCTCTTTGGGTCAATCCATCATGGCATTTTGCATTGGGGTATCTTTCCCTTCACCCCTCCCCCTTGACATGTAGTGTTTCTCATCCCTCCATTATTCTCTCCTCTGATTCCCCCACCATGCTTCATGGTGTCTCTTTTCTCAACCCACCCACCATGTTTTACAGTATCTCTCTCCTTATCACTAACTCTTTTAGGGTCCCTTTTAAGATTTAGCCTGCCAGCTAAGGTCATACCCCAACCTTGTGGGGTGTTCCCTTTCTCCCGGCTAATTATGGATTCTACCAGGGAACTTCCCTTTTTCATCATTAATTGTTAAAGCCCCTTTCTTGCTAGCTATGTGCTCTCCCACTCTTATTTCATATTTTTCATTCCTGGTGTCTACTGTATCTCCTCATTTTGTTTGTAACCTCCTGTCCTAGATAAATCTACCTTTGCCAAAGCAAATGGCCATTGTCTTGAGGTTGGGAAAAGGGGGTTTCTCAAAAGGCAACCTTTTCTGACACTATCTTGACTTTTTCCATCTTTGCTACTTTGACTAATATAAGGTTAAATCTCAGAGTTCTTTTAATTTATATTTCTCTTATTAGTGATATAAGGAAATTTTGTTTCTAATTATCAATAGTTGGGAATTCTTTTTTTTTTGAAAACTATTCATATTCTGGGAAATCAGAGTTAACTCCCAAGGTTACTGTTTTTCCATTTGCTTTTCTATTACTGAAAATAACCTTTGATCCTCTTGCTGCTTTGCTGCTTCTCTGTGTGGCTGGCTTACTGAGGGGACTTAGGTTACCCATCTACCCAGAATGTCTGTTCATTACTACCAGAAGAGTGGAGTGAAGGAAAGGGGAGCCCCAAAACAGAAACTCTTCGAGCTGCTACTGCCTCTTCTCTCAAGATTTGGTGTCAATAACTCACCTCAGTATAATTATTTCTGCTCTAACCTTTTAGCTCTTTTTGACTCAGTCAAAACTTCATGAAAAACAATAAACCAATACATAGGCCCATAGCTGATCAGATGGCACAATTATGTAACTAACTTTTTCCTTAATTTTTTTCACTAGATAACTTTTAGAATAAAAGTTCATTGTGTATAATTTAGCCAAATATGAAAATATGAAGAAATAAGAAAGTTTTGGTGGAGAAGGGTTTAGTGTTATTGATCCTATCAAATAAATCCAAATTAGTTATACATTTTTAAAAATACACAATTTTAGCATCAGAAAAAATGACAAAGATATTTACAAGTGATAATGATAATAAATAATTATTTCCATGTATATAGCATTAAGATGAAAGCTATCATTTATATAATACTTTAAAATTTATATAGCCTCACAACAATGATTGGAAGTTAGGTACAATTATTATTCTCATTTTATAGAGAAAGAAAGTTGAGGCAGAGGTCAAATGATTTGCGCAGGGTCACACAATTAGTGTCTTGAGGTAGGATTTGATTTCAGCTCTTCCTGACTCTAGGTCTCATATATATAGTCTACCTATTCTAGCCTAATATGTCACCATCTGTTTGGTGTTCACATCCTTTCTTGACCAAGAGCCTTCTTTCTTTCCAATCCTCTTACTTACACCTTGCTGAAGGCCACATTCTCTGGTCTGATATTCTATCTATTGCACCTCCTAGCTACCCCAATAATAATGATAGATAACATTTATATAACACTCTTAATCTGGTGCTTTATTCACTGTACCACACAGATACTGGTTAATTTTCTTTTAAAGTATGCAAAGTTTGCTGTTTGGCACACTATATCTTTTCTGAACACAAGGAAGTTTTAAAGATATCCATTTCCATAGTGTTCTATGGACTAATTAGAGAACCGATCAGTTAACCAGTAGGAATGTTGATTTTTGAAGTAAAATATTCTCATATGATGCCATGAAACAACTCTAATGTTTCTGTGTAAGTCAACCTTTTGCTTTGACCTTGAGTACAAACCCAAGTTGATGGATTATCTTGTGATATCTCTAAACTCTTGACAAAAGGCCAGGAAGAACACTTGGCAGAAAAAAACAGGCATCTCTCATTAGGCCCTTTTTCCTTTAGTTAAGGTTTTCTTGTTTCCTCCATCCAGTGCATATTTTTAACTATCAGCATATCTATGAGAAACAGAAGGCCAGCCTTTAAAATTTAATATCTTAATCTCTTGAGCAAATCTTGCTGTGAGAATACCTTCAGAGCTCAGCAGAACTTTCTAAAGGTCACACAACTTGCTAAATAGCCTCTCACACCTATAAGCAGGCTTGTAGCCACCTGTCACAATTCACAGCATTATAAATTTAAAATTGAGCAAAACTTTAAAGGTCATTTAGTTGAACCCCTTCATTTTAAGGGCCAGGTCCCTTAAAAGCTTTGCCCAAGGTCAAGTAGATTTGAGATATGAAAATTAAGCCTTTGATTAAATCCAGCGCTCCTTCTACAGAGGCCTCCACTGTGAATTCAAGTGAAGAGGCTTTAGTTAAGAACTTAATATGTGACCATCATTTTGATGGCATTGCAGATGCAAAGAAAGGCAAAAAACCTAAAGAAGCTCATCATCAAATGGGAGAGATACCTTGCAAACAATTATTTACAAACAATTCATAGGATAAATCAAAGATTATTTCAAAGGGAAGGCACTAAAATTTAGAGGGATTGAGAAAAGCTGCTTGTGGAAATCTGGGTTTTAGCTGAGATTTTAAAGACGCCTGGGAAGCTAGTAACTTGGAGATGAAAAGGGAGAGAATCCTTTTTTTTTTATTTTTTTATTTTTTTTTTTTTTACTGAGACAATTGGGGTTAAGTGACTTGCCCACGGTCACACAGCTAGGGAATGTTAAGTGTCTGAGACCAAATTTGAACTCAGGTCCTCCTGACTTCAAGGCTGGTGCTCTATTCACTGTGCCACCTAGCTACCCCAAAGGGGAGAAAATCCTAAGCATGGGAAATAGCCAATGAAGAAGATTCAAATTGGGTGCTAAGCACAGCAAAGGAGGTCAGTAATACTAGGAGTTTATGGAAGGATTAAGTTGTAAAAAGACTAGAAAAATAGGGAGAGATTCTGTTGTGAAGAAATTTAAATGCCAACAGTATTTTATATTGTATATTGGAGGTGAGTGCAAAATCAGCCTGATACTTCCTAGCTGGGCAAAGTCACTTCAGCTCTCTGTTTCAATTTCTTCATCCATAAAATGAGGATAATAATAGCCCTACTCGCAGGGTTGTTTTGAAATGAAACAATAACTGTGAAGTGCTTAGCACAGTGTCATATATATGTTATCTATCATTATTATTGGGGCAGCTAGGTGGTGCTGCAGGTGGTATGCCAGACTTAGTCAGGAAGACTCATTTTCCTGGGTTCAAACCAGGTCTCAGACACTTTCTAGCTGTGTGACCCTGGGCAAGTCACTTAACCTTATTTGCTTCAGTTTCCTCTTCTGTAAAATGAGCTGAAGAAGAAAATGGCAGACCACTCCAGTGACTTTGCCACGTAAACTCCAAATAAGGTCACGGAGAATTGGACACAACTGAACAACATTCTTGGTAATAGTAGTTGTTGACATCGTACTATGAAGGAGCCGCAGGAGTTAATGAAAAGGGAGATGACACCAACAGATCTGCACCACGGGAAGATCAACTTGACGAAAGTGAAGGATGGATGGGGCGGGGGAAGGAGTGAGGGGGAGGCACTTGGGACAAGCTGACTACCCTCAAGCTATTGCCATAAATAGCCCAGTCTCCAGGTGAGACTGGCGTGGCGTTAAGGTCGAAGTCCGAGGAAAGAAGAGGATATAAACAAAAGATAAAAGGTAAAATCCACAAGATTTAGCATTTGATTGGATTTGGAGGAGGGGAGAAAAAACAGCCATTGAATTTAACTAGGCTCCCCTCCAGATTTAGCAAGTTAGGAAAAGGTACAGACTTGGGTAGGATGGAGCTGGAGGAGAGTAATGCTGAACAACTACGACTCCCAGGAGGCAGCGCGAGAAACCTGCGCACGCGCTACAGAGTTCGGCCGCCAGAGTTAAAGATGGGTGTGCTGGGGTTGTCGGCTGCACTGGCGGGGATCGTCCCGCGGCGGACATTGGGGGTGCGAGCGCAAATTGGACCGGGGGCTGTCTCCCAAGTACTGCGCCTGCCCGAGAGGCAGCAGAAGGGGCTAGTGTTTCCGTTGCAGGAACTGGAGCGCTGCATGGTCCCTGGGGCGACTACCAAGCTGCATGTGAGAACGTTCGACCCGAGCCTGGAGGATATCGCGAGAGCCGAGTCCGCCTTCTGTCCTGCCCTCAACCACCGAATCGATTACGTTAGCAGCGCCGAGCGCCTCGACCACGCCCCCGCCTCTTCCCGCCCCGAGGTGAGCGAGGAAAAATCGGAAGGGTAGGACTGCCCAGCCACTGCACTCAAAGGCATGCAACCCCGGTGCCCAGTCAAATGTAATAGGAGAATGGGCATATAGTAAGCATTCAGTAAATAGCTCGCGTTTGTGCAGTGCCCTGAGGTTATGTATGTTAACTCATTTGATACGACACCCCTGGGTGGTAGGAGCTATTATTACCCCCATTTTACAGATCAGGAAACTGAGGCTGAGGTGAACTAGCTTGCCTAAATTCACCAAGCTGTTAAGTTTAAGAACTCAGGTTTTAAAGCCCTGGGCTCCTACGAAGTACTTTAAGGCTGACAAAGCCCCATCCCTACAAAATCCCTTTGAGATGGTCTTCGGGATTACCCCATTTTACATGAAGCAGGGAAGTACTGGGTAGAAATCTGGACTCGGAGTTGGGAAGATCTGAGTTCAAATCAACCCTCAGACACTTAGTTGGCTTATATGATGGGCAAATCACTTATCCTCTCTTGGCCTCAGTTTACTCATCTGTAAAATGGGGATTATTAATACCACCTACCTTCCACGGTGATTTTTGAGGTTCAAATGAGGCGATATTATAAATGCTAGTTTTTGGTGATGATGGGGGGTGGGGAGGGACAGCCAGATCAGTTCCCTGTCTCCTAGACTCAACTTTTTCTTATGTCCTCCAAATGGAAGCCCATTCCAGCCTTGGGACTGGAAGTCCTAAGTGTTATCTCTCATTTTATCTAATTCTTACATCATGTAATTTCATCTGATATATTGGTTGTGGGGCACTGGAGGGGTTGGTTCCCCCCAGGGGTTTGCAGAGGGGACGAATGGATCTGTGTTCTAATCAAATTTCCCTTTTAACAGATGAAGAAAATGAGGGAGGGGGGAAGAGTGGCTGAATTGTTAAGAGACTTCTGTGATCACCCACCTACTAAATGCCTCAAAGGAGGCTGAAGCCAGGTGTTAGGAAACCCAAGTCCGGCTGTCCATCCACTGCCCTACACTACATCTCTGTCACTAAATAATAACTGACATTTATGTAATAACTGAGACCCTTATTGTAGTAGTAACCCTGTAAAAACTAAATTACATTCTTTTTTAAACTTTTAGTATTATTTTATTTTTCCAAATACTGGCAAAGATAATTTTCAACACTCACCTTGGCAAAAACCTTGTGTTCCAATAAATTACATTCTGTACAAAGCACTCCCCCCCTCATTCTACCCAGTCCCCCATAATGTAGGGTTCAAATGCAGGAGGTCACACCTATAAGAACAGGTGGTATCTGACCCTACTTCTTATTGCAAGTCTAGTATGCATTCTGTTTTACCAGGTGTCATATCTCCCCTCCCACTCCCCACACACCCAATTCCCTCATCTCAAAACCTTATCTGCCTTTATGTCCCAGGGAGACAGCTAGGTGGTTCAGTGGATAGAGCACTGGGCCTGGAGTCAAGTTGTGAGTTCACATCCATCCTCAAACACTTAGCCATGTGAACCTGGGCCTATTTCTGCAAATGTAAAATAAACTAGAGAAGGGAATGACAAACCAGTCTGGAAACTTTGCCAAGAAAGCCCCAAGTGATGTCACAAAAGCCAGACACAAATGAAAAACCACAAAGTATCCGGAGACTCCTACTTCCTCCACATCAGACCTTACTTTTTCCTCACTTCCTTTCTTCTATTTGCTGGCTTCATATCTCTCCTGAACTGTAATTATGGGTGTTTCCCAAGAATCTGAGCTGGACCCTCTTTCTTCTTCTATCCAATCTCTATAATCTCATCAGTTTTCTGTGGGCTTAACTCTTAATCTCCATGTATATGACTTCTAGGGGACTACATATCCACCCACCCACCCCACCCCTGCCCCCGCCCCCATCTGTCCTGAGTTTCAGCCTCATATCACTAATTGTCTTTTGGATACTTCAAACTGGATATCCCAGTTTTATTGGTCTTTTAAGAAAATAGTTCTTGGGCAGCTAGGTGGCTCAGTGGTTAGAGCACCAGCCCTGAAGTCAGGAGGACCTGAGTTCAAATTTGGTCTCAGACACTTCCTAGCTGTGTGACCCTGGGCAAGTCCTCAGCAAAAAAAGCAAAAAAAAAAAAGAAAATAGTTCTTTATGTATCAGCTCCATAATTTCTGTTTAATATTTTGTTTATTTACTTTTTGATGTTCAGATGGAAAGGTTTTGATACATTAAGTTTGAAATGTCTCTGGGACATTTTAAATACCTACCTCATACCATGCTTTCTTCCAGACTTACCTCTTTCTGTCAAAGGTTCCACCATGCTTTCATGATCTCTGCTTTATTGCCAGTTCTTCACCCCAAATTATCACTCATTTGCCAAATTTTGCTATTTGCCTGATGAACCAGAAGGAATTCTAGATTTACAATAAGTAGGTTCAAAATTTGGCAAATTTGCAGTGTATCTCCTATCCAGTCCTGTGTCTTCCCTCACACTAAGCTATCTCCATAATTCAGATTCTGATTATCTCTCAATCAGGTTAATGCAAAAGCCTCCTAATTAACTTGTCCTTCTCATATCTCTCACAACTCCAAGCTACCATACATATTGCTACCATATAGTATATATGTCTAAATAGTAAAAATAAGAACAATCTCTTACATTTAGCTTTTTAAGTTTTATTTTATTTTTAATTTATGGAATAAAATAAGCATTTCCATACCATAAAAAGATGATTATTACAAATCTACCATGCACAAATTCTATTCCTTTCAAATATGCAACAAACTTAAGTGAATTTCTTTTTCTCCTCCCCCACTACCATGAGACGTAGATAAATAAGTATAAAATTATTCTATACATACTTATGTTTATCATTTTTTTCTCTGGATGCAGATAATGTCTTTCTTCATCTGTCCCTTGTAGTTAATTTGGGTATTTATAATAGAATAAATAACTTACTGGCTCAAAGTTGTTCTTAAGACACTTTCAGTTTTAAAACCTGATGCAGGCTGGGTTGTATCATCATGCTTCCAGACTATCAAACCTTCTTTCACACAGCTTTTAAAAATATCTTCATCAAGTACAGATATAGCCGCATCTCCCTACTGCTTAGTAATCTTGTGTGGCTCTCTATTACTTCTTGGGTAAACTGTGTGAATCCAGATGGGCAATCTGACTCCAGATATTTTTCCTAGACTTTTTTCCCTTATCACTCTTTATTCACTCTTATGTTCCTTTCTAGATTCATTAGATATTACTTTCCTTCTGGTACTCAGCAGTCTAATTCTGTCTTTTGAGTTCATTTATAACTGAATTACATAGAAATTTGATGTCCTGTTTTATTAATCTTATATTTTACATTTTTATAAATATGTTTTCCATTTGTTTGCAGAAAGGTTTGGGAGCATATAATTGGTTATAGTAGCTGTTTTATTTCCTTTCCATCATAAATTCTTATTAATTTTCACATTTTGATGTTTTTGTTTGGTTGTAATTTTCCCTTTTATTATTATGAACTTGACAAAAAATTTAAAAAATCAACTACAAAGGACAGAAAAAGGAGGTCTGCATAGAATACTGTGAATTTCTATCATGTATGTCTTCCTTTTTACTGTATATTTTAAATATTTTTTTCATATATATATATGGTAATTCTAACACTACCCTACTTATCTCTGCTGTCTTCCAAAATTTCTTCTGCTGGATTTTGCTTATTTTTAAATGATTCAGTGATATTCTGCTTTTTGCAAAGCAATCTGGGTTACATGATTTACCAGTGTCACACAGCTAATAAGTGTCAAATACCTGAGTTTGACTTTGAACTCAAATCTTCCTGACTCCAAAGCTGGCACTCTATCCACTGTACCATGTAGCTGCCCCTCTTTTTTTCTTTTCAGAGCATATCTATAACTATTCCACTCCCTTCATCTCCTTTTTTGGATCAAATTGTTAACAGTTTTGTTGCTCATTTAAGAAAATAGTTCTTTATTTTATATAGCTGTTCAATAGCTTTCTATTTTACTTATTATTTGATTCTCAAAATTTTCCTTTTGTACTTGTTTGGGATCTTTAAGTTGGTGCTTTTCAATTAGATTTTTTAGCTCCATGAACAATGGTTCTCCTTTTTTTGGTTAATATAAATGCTCAGTGTCATTGACCAGTGCCTCTTAAGAAGGGGTAGTAGGCCCTGGCAAGAGCTTTTCCTCGCCTCCAGCAGGAGCAAGGAGGGGAGGGGATCAGCTTGGCCGTAACTAAGCAGTTGGGACCAGGCAGGGAAGGAGAAAACATGCTTTGCTTCCCAGTACACTGGTTTTATACACATATATGTTTGTGTGTGTGTGTGTGTGTGTGTGTGTATGTGTGTATTTAAGCAGTCAAGCCTATCTTTAAATTTGAACACTGGAAGAAAAAAAATCTGTTTTCCGTGAAAACTATTTGCTGGCCCCCGTCTGACCAAAACTCAATTAGAACAGAGCATTTTTTCTCTTTGGGACAAATTCACAAATGCTTCACATTTTGATTAGTGGTTTTTTGTTTTTTGGGTTTTTTTTTGGAAGACCAGGAGCACACCAGTGCTATCACTGCTGCATTTTCTGATCATTTTGGCAATGTCTGAACTGATTCGGCTGACAAAGCCATGCTGGTTTACTGTCATTGGGGAAGGGATCATAGCCATACTGTTTTGGGGACATGTCACCTTGAGCAAATTTCTGAATCTCCAAGAGCCTGAATGTCAGTAAAATAAGAGTGTTGGATAGCTGTCCCAGCTTCTGCCCTGCAGGAAATGGTTTTATACATAGTTTCAGATTCTCACTTATATACAGTGGTTATTAATACTAAGGCAACCAAAGGAGTGAGAAAATAGAGCTCAAGGGATGCTGCTTGCTTTTTTTTTTTTTAAAGACAATTTCCTTGAAATGTGCAGCACCTAGGGGAGTATTCAGCAAATATTTTGAATTGAAATAAATTATTCTGTATAACATATTAGGGACACACTTAAAATACATCAGAAATGCTATAAAGTTACAATCTCCAGACACTTTTTTTTTTTACCTGTAATAGAGTTGATATGTTCTTGAATATTATAATTTTTTTTCTTTTCCAATAGGTTCAGTTAAATTTAATTTTCTCATCCCCTGAATTTGGGAAGGGAGGACAGTAGTCTTTACAGAATGTTTATAACCAAGGGGGACAAATATACAGGTTTTACATTATTATTTTATTCTCTTTTCTGTAAGGTCTGCTTTATAGGAAGAAGCAACATTGGAAAGTCATCTTTAATAAAGGCTTTATTTTCCCTGGCCCCTGAGGTTCAAGTGAGAGTTTCAAAAAAGCCGGTATGTTTAAAATGTTTAAAGTTGAATGGAACAGATCTTTATTAGTAAAGTAAGTGGTAATGGATGGGAGGATGCAAAAACTGGTTCCCATGGGCCATGTTCTTTGATGGTAGCCTCCATTCATTTGTGACATGAGTTAACTTACTCCTTAGACCAGGCAAGAAAGGAATAGCAATTTCATCTTTTAATTACTTGTGTACTTTGGAAAGAAAGGCATTATTATTTTTTAGTATGCTTACCAACAGTTTTATGCCTTTCCAAAATAAGGTAATTTTTTTTTTTCCCTTTTGTATCACTTTTTCCTCCCATGGACATCTTTATTTCCTTTTCTAGGAAAAGTCTATTTATGGTTCCACATCTATTTCAGGGCCTCTGATTTCACAATTTCTTTCATTTCTTAACTTCCATTGTACCATGCCAACTTTTCTATACATATAGTTTAAACTTATATACATATAGTTTATGCTTATGTACATGTAAATATATGTAGTTTATACTTATATACATATGAATACATATAGTTTATATTTACATACATAAGTACAGACAGCCCCAAATCTTATATATCTCTTGTCTTAAGGGCCAACTTGATGACATTAACAGGGTAATTAGGTGGTTATATGGATAGAGCCCTGAGCCTGGACTCAGAAAAACCCAAGTTCAAATTCCACCTTCAACACTGACTAGCTGTGTGATGCTGGGCAAGTCACTTACCCCTGTTTACCTCAGTTTCTTCCTCATAAATTGAGCTGGAAAAGGAAATGGCAAACCAAGAAGCCCCCAAATGGGGTCACAAGGAGACTGAAATGACTCCACAACAACAAATGAGGTTAACACAGGAATTTTCTTTCCTGATATTAATTGGGAATTCCTTTTGTCTACCCTAAAGCAGATATCTTTGTCCATAATCTAGTCTTCACCAATTCTCTTCTCATTTTACTAATTCAACCCCAATTTCCTGATTCTTAGCACCTCACTCCAGTGCCCATTGCTAGAAAGGGCAAGAGAGAAAATCTCATCCAGGTACTTTCAAAGAATTCTTCCACCAATCTTCCTTTCTCCTACCTATCTGGTCACCTACAGAGCCAGATGGAAAATAGAAAATTGCTGTGAGACCTGGTTTCTTCCTTTTCTATAACATAGCTTTTTCAGCCCCAGAGCATTATTGAGAAGGATAAAAGACAGGGTTTCTGAGAGTCACCTTAATGTAATGCCTACATAGTTAAAATGGGTGTGGAGGGTTCTGGATTCTTATTCTACTTCTTTTATCCCTGAGATACTATATGAGCTTTAATATTCAGATTGGCTAGACATTTTCATTTGGAAATTTTCTTAATCCATTTTTTTTTCCCATTTGTTTTACTAGGGACACACAAAGAAAATGAATTTTTTCCAAGTTGGAAAATATTTTACATTGGTGGACATGCCAGGTTATGGTTTTAAAGCACCTAAGGATTTTGTTGACATGGTAGAAACTTATCTGAAAGAAAGACCAAAGTAAGGAAAAACTTTCTAATAATATGCAATTTTTTAGTATTAAAATAACATTTTAAAATTGAATCATGTCTTTCAGTCCCTGAGAAACTAAAAAGTTATGTTACCAATAGACATTTTTAAGATCCTTTTTTGGGGGCGATGAAACGGGGCTGCTTGTAATTTTCTAAAATATTATTTGGGACCAAAGTATTTTCTGATTTGCTTTAGTTTTATAGGTGAGGATAATTAATCATTTTAAGTACTTTCTCGAGTCTAGAAATACTTCCCCTTGGTTTTTTTTTTTTTTTCCGAGTTAGTTGGATTTTTTTTTTTTTTAACATTTTCATAACCAAACTTGATAAATCAGAAAGAGATAAAGTGCCTAATATAATTCTTGCCACATGGAAAGAAACCTCAGTAGTAACATTTCTGGGAGAGTTCTTTTTTGAGTTTCTGAGAGGCAGTCAGAATATAGTTAGTTGGCTGCTTCAAAAGCTAAACATTTTGTGTACATACCACTGTTGTATCGATGAGGTGGATAGTACCATTTCCAAATATTTTTCTTTTTAACAACAGTAACCTGGAAATCCAGTGCTCCTTTATATGTGAGGCAGTTAGGAAGAATATTGGATAAAGTATTGGTGAATCAGAATGGCTTGATTTCAAATCCTGCCTCAGACACACAGTAGTATTGTGACCTTTGGCAAATCATTTAACCTTTTAGCCTCAGTGTTCTCATCCATAAAAATGGAATAAGAATAGCATCTATCTCATTGGGGGTGAAGAAAAAATAATGTGAAGAACTCTCTACAAAGCTGTAAAAATACTGTATAAATGTTAGCTATTATTATGTGTAATAGCCACACTTTAGAAGTATGCTCTGTTATTGGTCATATTTCATATATTTACTAGATCCTATTATCATATATGTTCATTTAAAATTGCAAGCTATTTAACTATTTCTGTAAGTGTTTGGTAGATATTAATATCTTTAATACTCAATGTTATAATGCAGGGTGATTTCCTATTTAATGAGTATAAAGTTATTCAAAAGTATGTATGTGTTAAACAATAGCACTTTTGGAGCCAGAAACCGAATTTCCTGGTGAAACGATATTTTTAGTTTTGAGATTTTCCAAGTGATTGTGGCCTGAGGATAATTTAAGAATATCCTAAGGAAAAATTATGCTTGTTGATTTGAGAACTGGGAGGTTGTGAAGGAGACAGGGGAGATAAATATATTGAAAGTGTTATTGTACTCATCTTTGTTTTTAATTCTTACAGTTTGACCAGAACATTTTTGTTGGTAGATGGTGTCGATGGAATTCAAAAAGCAGATACTATTGCTATAGAAATGTGTGAAGAATTTTCCATGCCCTATGTGGTAGGTGATAGTTATTTTGCATCCTTCTTGCATTCACACATATTCAAATGTTTCAATGAAGATAGGTTTATGCTTCTGACTAAATGTGCAGATCTTCAGTTTTAGAAGATGAGATAAAATTTCTGTTGAAGCTTGTAAAAACACATTCTATAAAACTTGCTCTTTTCCCCTCCTTCCTGCCTGAATCTTTTGATATTAAAACCATACTCAAACTAACATGAAGCCCTTATTCATCTGCTATTCATAGGCACTTACAACATATACACACACACACACACACATACACACACACACAAACATGTATTCCAAAGAAAATATTGTCAACTACTTTTCATGCAAAATTGAAGTTCCACAGTTGATGCTTATCACAGTGATTCCAATTATATATCTTGCACAACCTGCATTCATATTATCTGACTCACATTCTTGAAACATAGAATAGCAAGTTCCAGACCGTACACATTGAATTTCTGTACAAAATAAAATCCCTCTTGAATGTTACCAACCCTAAAAAGACAATCAATTTTTCAAAAACTTTTTTTTTTTAAAGAATAATCTGTCCCAAGTAAAGAAGCAGTTGGAATAGTTCCTAGTAAAATAAAATACCTAAAGAAATATAGTAATAATTCCTATCTCACCTACTCTCTTGCTCCAGTCACTTTTATTAAAGATATACATACAATAGATAAATCACAAAAGGGTTGATTTTTTTTTTTTTTGTAAATTTCACATGCCATCATTATTTACAGCATAATAGTATTCCATCACATTTGTATACCATAACTTGTTCAGTCACTCCTTGATTGACGGGCATCTCTTCAGTTTCCAATTATTGGACACCACAAAAAAAGTTGCTATAAATATTTTTGACTTTATGGGTGCCAGATCCTTCTTTTTTTTTAAATGAAACATATGTGAAAACAATAAAACAAATGTTACAGATGGAGTCTCATCATTTTTTGCTTCACAACAAAATCAGTGAATAATTCTTTAGTTAATTTTTTTTAATAGCCATGTTATATTTAAAATCCTTGGTGTGGTAAACACATATGTTTATAAAATCAAGGTTCTTTTTCAATTTCAACTAAGTCTAAAGAGTTATATAGTATTTCATTTTGAACTTCAGTGTATCTTTTTTTCTTCTTAAGAATAAGCCCTAGGATAGAGAGACAGTAGCATGCCAAAATTCGTAGAGCAGGTGTGGGAAACATCCAGGCCATATAAGACTGACCAAATCATTTGCTAAAGCAACCACGGGTGATATTGACCTGAAAGATAGGTATAACAATCTCCCACTGCTTGAGTTCTATTAGTTGATATTTTTGTATGGTCCCTAATTAATGTTATAAATATCTAAATGGCCTATGGCAAAAAAATGATTCCCCACCCCTAGCTTAGCAGAGATGAGAATAATTCTCAATAAAAGTAGATACACTGATAATCAAAATCTGACACTAAATCCTATGAGACCTTGGCAGTTGATCTCTCAGCATGATTTTTTTTTTTTGTTTGTAAAAGAGGACTAATGATATTTGCATCGTCTAATGCAGGATTTCTGTAAAGAAAATACTATATAAGCATGAGTTATTAGTATTGTATTGTTTTCAATCACATATTGATTCACATTTTTTTCCAGCCCCCATTCACTCTCCTTTTTGAAATGAATTTCTATAGATGGTGTTAACAAAAATTGACAAAGCTTCCAAAGGTTATCTTGCAAAACAAGTTCTTCAGATCCAAGAATTCGTTGACACTCATACCCAGGGATGTTTTCCTCAGCTATTTCCTGTCAGGTAAGTTAAATTGCTATATTTTTCTGTAACTCAATTTCTTTTGAATTGAATGTTAAAAACAAATTTTGAGGAGGCAGCTAGGTGGAGCAGTGAATAGAGTAGCAGCCTTGGAGTCAGGAGGACCTGAGTTCAAATCTAGACTCAGGCACTCAAAACTTTCTAGCTGTGTGACCCTGAGCAATTGCCTCAGAAAAAAATAAATAAATACATTTTTTTTTGGGGGGGGGGGGGCTGGTGTTAGAGAATTAGCTGAAATGGGGCAGTATCAGTGGAGAAGGCTAGTATTACTTTTTAGTCCACCATCTTGCCTTGTGATTGTCAACAGCTTCAGCAACTTCTTACCATTTCTTGCCTTTCCTCCTTTTTGCTCTTTATTTGCTTGTTATCTAATAGCTCTTCACTGTCACTTTATTTTGATCCTGCTTCTTCCAATTGGTCTTGGTAGCCCCTCCCTCCTAACAAAAGGTTAGAGTTTAAGTTTGGACTCCACACTTTCTGATATGGATAGATGATTAATATATGTCTTTTGAACAGCAGGGAAATACTGTTCTACTTTTTAGTGCAGTGTTAGCATATTTTTTTTAAAAAGCCTTCCTGATTATAAAATGCTCTTTTTATTTCTAAGACTGATTTAGCTACTGGAAGCCAATGAAGCAATGAGAGAATTATTATTGATAATTTATATTGATAGAGCACTTATTTAGTACCTGCTATGTGCCAGGAACTAACTTAGATATTAGGGATACAAAAACCAAGGTTAAAAACACTCCCTCAGAGAGGTTACATTTTAAACTGGGGAAAATAGAACACATTCCCTGATAGATCACCTATATATAAAGTACAAAGTGATCTTTAAGTGGAATGCAAAGAAGGGAGGCTACAAGTCAGGAAATCCTAAAGGAAGTGACACTTCATCATTAACATTATAAGAATATAAGATGAGGGCAGGCATTATAGAACAAGCTCTGAAGGAAGCCAGAGGGGAATGTTCTATATGGAAAACACCAAGTATATATAGCAAGTTAACTGGATCATAGAGGGAAGGAGGGAGAATAATTCAGGACAATCGACAAGAGTTTTATTACATAGTTTCTATGGCTAAACAGTGATAAGTTCTGAGAATATAAATACAAGTGAAAAAGAGAGAGGGTCCCAACCCTCAAGAGGCTTACATTCTAATGTAGAAAAGGGAGCCAGAAAGCATGGAGGTGAAGCCCAGAGTCAGAAGTGGAGGTGAGAGGAGTATAGTCAGCCTAAGCCTGGGAAGATGGTCTTGCTGCCAAGTTGTTAATGGAATTTAAATGATGGGGGGAGGAGCATATTTTATCCTAGGTGCAATGTGGGACCAGCTTCACTGATAGGGTCTAGTAGCAAAAAACGTGAACCTTGAACATCAGGTTCTCCCTACCTCATTTCTGCAGAGATTGGAAACCTATAAGACTAGAGGTATTGTAGGTATTCTACCTTCCACTTGGATTCTTTTTCATTCAAAAACATTTATTATCTTTTATAAGCCAGGGACTGTGCTGAGTGCTGGAGATATAAATAAGAAAAAAATAGCCTTTGCCTTCAAGGAATTTACAATCTAATGGGGGAAGATGATAAATAGATAGAAAGATAGATACACACACACACACACAAGGAAGCTGAAAAGGGAATTGGGGGAGGCTGCCAGAGGTACCCGGTTCAGGGACATATTATAGATTATAAACCAAACAAATCAGCTAATGGAAAATAAAGAATATATGGTGAGTCCTTTATAAAGAGAGACTTTAGAAGAAATTCCCTGCTATGCCCTCCAGTCAGGATAAAAGGCAGTTGAGGGCTGAAGAGGTATAGAGGGATCAAAGCTGGATCATTCTTTTGCCTTTCCTTTGGAAGGTAGTTTTTCCTCTTCTGATACTTTTTCATCCTACCCTTAACATTAACTTGGAGACTAGTTTTGTTTAGAAGAATGATATGCATAGCCTTTAAGCCTAAAAAGAAAAGGCATTTTCAAAATCGGATTCTTTGTAATAGACTAAGTAAAACACCAGTTTATAAACAGTTCTAAATGTATGTGTTTCTAAATGTATATTCTATGTATGTCATCTTAGGCAGTGCCAGTCTAGGTCATATTTAAATTTTTATGTCTAAGTTTTCACCTAGAATTCCCTATTTACTTTTATTTTTTATTATTATTATTTGGTGAGGCAGTTAGGGTCAGGTGACTTGCTCAGAGTCACACAGCCAGTATCAAAGATCAGAGACTGGCTTTGAGCCTAGATGCTGGAGTTGGTACTCTTATGTACTGTACCAGCTCGCTACCTCCCCTCCCCCATTTACTGTCAATGTTAAGATAATGATAAAGATTGACAGGAAGATCTCAGGAAGTTGTGAGTTAGCAGCAGAGTAGTATGGGCAAATTCAAGACATGCTATTGAAGGAGGAAAAAAAAAAACACAATCCAAACTATAGTTACAGGATGACAGGTTCCCAAAGGGATCCTGGGAATTGTTGTGATCACCCCAAATATGTTGTGATTTAAGATACACATTATATCTTTGTAAGAATACATAGAGTGTATACATAAAATACTCTGTGCCATTGTGAATAGGCAACTAAAATGACTAAAAGTTTGAAGGGCTACCACTATTAAGACTGCAAACTAAAGAAATATGATCTGGCAAAGGAAGGTCAGGAAGGCATTTAGCAAGGATAGATTTAGTTTTAAAGCTGCCTTTAAAAAGTAGTCAAAAATCTGACATGAAATGTCTTCAAATCCTTTTAGAGGCTGCTAAGGTAAGGAAGCTGATCAAGGCCTATATTACACACACCACCTTTTCATAGTCCCACTCCTCACCCCAACTGCTAGTGCCCTCCCTCCCAAATTACCTTGTTTATATTTATTCGCTTTAGGTTTATGCTGTCTGCATTTTTATAGATACTTGTCTTCACCATTAGAATGTAAGATGCTTGCAACTGAGTGGGATTTCATTCCTTCTATTTGTATCCCCATTGATTTACACAGTTATAGATACATAAGAGGTGCTTAATAAATACTTGTTGGTTGATTATTCAGTAAGTCCCAGTTTTGTAGACCTGAAGAGCATCCTTTAAAGTTTTAGAGACTTTTGTGAAAAATATTCAGTTTCACAAATGGAACTCCCAAGAGATGATACATGCCCTAAAAGGAATTTCAAAAGTTTAAACAAATTGAGATTAATATTCAGAGAAAAAAATATCTAATTGTTCTTTTTCTTCTTTTCACAGTTCTGTGACATACTCTGGAATCCATCTGTTGAGATGCTTTATAGCCCATATAACAGGAAATCTTCACATCAATAGCTCATAGCTTGGCTAAAGACTCAAAAGGCTGGCTGTATCATTTAGAACATCAGCATTGTTTTCAATATAGTCTCTCTCTAACAAGGCAAGAAAACCATTTGCATCTTCCCAAAGTAATCTCTGCCCTAGTTTAAATGCCTGAGAAGTGGCTATGATGGATCTAATCTTGCTGTTCAATTCAGAACAATTATTTTGAAAACTAATTACCTTGCTGCCCAAGAAGAGTCTATAGTCTAATTTTGCTATTCTAATCAGAAGACTTATTTTTAAGTTATTATCTTTTTAACAATCTGAAACTTTAACTTGTTTTGCTCATGACTCAGTTTTTCTGTGTCATGAAAAATCATAGCACACTAATTAAGCTGACCACAAAGAAGGGCTCCCTTCTAGGCTTTCTGATTCCTTCACCCATCTCATCACCCTCTCCCCACCATTTACTTCTCTAGAATTTATAACAGAGTAAACAGCTCTTTATCAACATGGTTGAAACTATCATGATTTCGCAAATTAAGACAACTCTGAGGTACCACTACACACCTGTCAGATTGGCTAAAATGACAGGAAAAGTTAATGATGAATGTTGGAGGGGATGTGGGAAGACTGGGACACTGATAACATTGTTGGTGGAACTGTGAACGGATCCAACCATTCTGGAGAGCAATTTGGAGCTATGCTCAAAAAGTTATCAAACTATGCATACCCTTTGACTCAGCAGTGTTTCTATTGGGCTTTTATCCCAAAGAAATCATAAAAGAAGGAAAGAGCCCCACATGTGCAAGAATGTTTGGCAGCTCTTTTTGTGGTGGCTAGAAACTGGAAACTGAGTAGATGCCCATCAATTGGAGAGTGGCTGAATAAATTATGGTATATGAATGTTATGGAATATTATTGCTCTGTAAGAAACGACCAACAGGACGATTTCAGAGAGGCCTGGAGAGACTTGCATGAACTGATGCTGAGTGAGATGAGCAGAACCAGGAGATCGTTGTACACGGCAACAACAGTACTATATGAGGATCAGTTCTAATGGACATGACTCTCTTCAACAATGAAATGCTTCAAACCAATTACAATTGTGCAGTGAAGAAGGCCATATACACTCAGACTGAGGGATGTGAAATGTGGACCACAACATAACATTTTCATGTTCTCTATTGATGTTTGCTTGCATTGTATCTCCTTTATCGGATTATTCTCTCTTATAGATATGATTTCTCCTGAACAAAAAAAATGATGTGTGGCAATAACTATACATATATTCGACTTAAGTATTCTAACATAATTATCAAGTAGTGGATATCCTTCTATCTAGGAGAGGGGTGGGGGGTAGGGGGGGGGGGAAATTTGTAACAGAAAGCTTTGTAAGGGTTAATGTTTTGTAATTACCCATACATATGTTTTGCAAATAAAAAAGTATTAATAATAAAAAAAAAAAAAGAAACCATCATGATTTCCCCAGTAATAAACCTGGAAGAACAGGGAACCAACCTGAAGCTGTGGTGTGGGTTAAAGCTGGAGAATGTGGGAAGTCTCAAGGTATGGAGATACCTTTAGTGATACATCCTCTGAGAACACAAAATTTGGGATCTTCCAACAAACTTAGGAAGTATTTACTATGGTACAATTTAGCAGGCTAAGCCAGAACCGAACACAATTAAACCTAAAAGAAAAGCTATGTTGTTATAATTTCCATGCCATCTAGTGAAAGGCAAATAAGGCAAGATAAGAAAATCTCATTAACTTTAAAATAAAAAATATATACTTGAAAAAACAAATACAAAATTTTGAATCAAAACTCTCTATGCCCTGTGATAAGAAAGCTCGAAAAGAATAAGTCTAATACACAGTCTAAGCAACTTAGATGTACAATGACACTATTTTGCAAATGACTAAATTATAGCACCTACACTTTTACATAATTAGTTCTCATTGAAAAGGTCAGAGTTCCTTTTGGCCCAGTACTAATCGGAAAGACAAGTTGTTATTGTTCTTAATCAAATACAGTTGTCTGAATCATTTTTGGCATTTCAAAGTGAGATAGTTTAAAAGACTAGATATAGTTGATGAAAATCAAACTGTAAAGTTACGAAACTGACTTTTTCAGAACTCATTTCCCATTTCTTTAATAGTCAATAGTGAGAGATAGAATATGTCCATGTTATATTGACATTGACAAAATGGGCCCATTTATGCTTGTAGTGATTAATTGCATCTTGAGAAGTACTGGTGACCCAGTGCTGTTTAAAATTGTTACCCATTTTAAACAGCAAAAATAGCTTGACAACTTTGAAAGCTATTCTCCTAAGAACTCTGAAAACAGTGACCAACAATGGTTTCAGAAGCCTGCTGCCTACCTCTTCCTAACCAAGGGGTAAATGGATTCAAGATGCAAGAGACATTTTTGGGTACATGGCCAGTGCAAGATTTGTTTTAAGAGACTATTTACCAGGTTTTTGTTTTGTATGGGGATGGAGGAAGAACAAACTGATTTTTATTAATTGGAAAAAAATTGATTAAAAAAAAGAGTTAGCTGTATGTGGTGGTAGGGGTTGTGTGTGTGTGTGTGTGTGCATTTTCATATGGTAATGGTGCAGGTCACCCAAAAAATAAAACTTTTGATGACTAGAACTAATGCTTCCAAATGTCACACTTTTGCCTGTTCTTTTGAAGCTAATTAGTACATTAATCATTTTTCCCCTCAGTGGCTCTATTGTTTTTTGGTACCTTCTCAAAGAAACATGGATTTACCTCAAGATAAAAGTTCTTCTATTATTAGTAATCTGTATATTCAGAAAAGCCTAAGTTGGTGTCTCAATATATTTGCCATATTTCTGTCTGCCAATATTACCACTAATTAAATTCACAAGTCAGGGCCTTATTCAATATAAATTAATAAAAAGAAACTTTGAAGAAAAAAAATGGATTTATCATGTGTCATAAAGGACAACTTATTAGATCAAGACTAATCCTAACTTGCACTGATTTCAATGTTATTTGATTTCAAGTCATTTAACCTATTTTGAAAGAAAATATTTGTTTTAAGCACCTACGTTGTGCCAGGCTCTGTGTGAAGCATTTCACAAATAAGTCATTTGATCCTCCCTACCCTGGAAGTTAGGTACAGTTATTACCCCCCTAGGCACCCCCACCACCATCATTTTGCAGTTAAAGAAACTGAGATAGAGGTTTAAATAACTTTCCCAAGATCATAAAGCAAGGAAGGATACGAGGATGGATTTGAACCATTTTTCCTGACTTCAGACCCAATGCTCTATCCACTATGCCACATAGCTACCTCCTATTTCAATTTTATCATCTGCAAGATGAGAGCTTTAGCTAAAGTGACAGGTCTCTTCCACTGATATAGCATCATAGGCTTAAAGTAGTTAAGGGACCTTGGAGTCAATCAGTTTAATCCCTTCGCTTTACAGATGAAGAAACTTAGAACCCAAACAGTGAAATAACTATTGATCTGTCAACTGATAATAATGAAGATTTGGAATTGGAATAATGGACCTTCAATCCCGTGAAAGTAAAGAGAGACAGCACCAGGGATATATTTTAATGATGAAATGATTTGAAAGCTACTGACAAAGGCCATCAATGTTTATTTTTTATAAGACAAGAAATTGCACACAAATGGGCTGCTTCTAGTCTTTAATTCAGTGATTTTTCAGAAAGGCAACCATATATATTGCTTTGGTTCATAACTGAATAGCCTTTATAGAGACAGAAGAAGCTAAAGCACATTAACTGGCTTTAAAAAAAAAAAAGTTTCCAGTGCAATTCATGGTATCAAGTTTTCAACTATATCAGCTACCTTAGAAAATACAGTAACTAATTTAGAATGGATAGAATCATTAAAAGAAAGTTAAGTCATATTTTGGATGATGCTACTAAGAAAAGGAAGTGTACATGTATTTTAGAAAGACCCATTGAAGAGTGAAAATGGAAAAAGGCCAACGCTTCACTTATTTAGAAAAGTCCCTTATGCAAAAGTTTATTCCTTGATGTGGTAAAAAGATTGGTCACCCTGTCAAGAATGGGGGCACCATGGTTGTGTCTGCAGCTGCAGGGAGTCTACCTTCCTCCCCCTCCTGATGTTCTACATAAGCAGACAATGGCTCCCACATTGTGTGCTGGATGGTTCTTTAGAGTGGCAGGGAAGCTGTTAGCACACAAGGTGGGTGTAGTAAAGTTTGAGTACTTGAAGGGTTGAGGGGAAGAAGGTAATGACAGCAGAAGTTATTCTTGAATTCCAACGGCTTGTTTAACTTCCTGACTTGTTGACAGAAGGAGCATTTCCCAATATTTTAACTTTAAAATAGCTCTCTTTAATTCTTAGTAAAGTTGGTTTTAGTTAGATTTAATAGTCCTAAATGCTTATTTTAAAGTTCAAATGGAAATGACTGGACTCACTCAATAGAGACTTAACCCAAATTAAATACTAGGTAAGTAGGGTATTGTATGTTTTTTGATAGAACTGATGGATAAAGCTTGGATGTTTTGACAAGGACTGAAGACAGGGTTCAGGCAAATGAAAAAGGAAACAAAGAAACAGAAGGTGAAAGGGATGGTAGCAGTTCTTAACCTGAAATCTGTGAACTTTTTTATCATGTTGGTAATGAAATGGACACTGTGAGTAAAATGGATACTCTCCCTGAAACTGCTTGGGCACTCATGAGACAGTGAGAATGTTATCTCTGTGTAAACTCTGTCTGAAGTTAGAACTGTGTCGCCAGCTCTGCACCCCCTAATGCAGGTGATATTCTTTGTTTCTAACCACTGCTCCATACAGCCTCCAGATGTACTGCCTTATCCTTATCTATGACCAAAGACCTTGACACATCCGATGAATATAGAACTTAAAGAAAAGTTGCCTCCCTATTACACTTTGCCACCTGCCTGGGAAAGGAATTTCTAGTGTGATAAATGTCTCTAAACATTCTTGTGATCTTCTCTCATAAATATATGTCTCTGAAACCCCTGGGCACTGACCCCCTAGTCTTGCACTGGTGGGGTTCAGTCGCTGGCCAGTTAATAAACACTCTTAAAATCCAGTTATTTTGGCTGTCCTGTATTTTCTCTTGCCTAGGCATTTCAGTAACTGTAATTCAATATAGCTGGCTTCTTTTGTAATCTTATATATTTTTATGTTGAGCATTTAAAAACATTTTTCTGAGAAGGAAGGGATTTGTAGATTTTGCCTAAAGAGGCTATGACACAAAGATGGGTAAGAATCCCTGGAGTTGAATGAGAAATAGCAAAGGGGGTTAAAAAGGCAGAAACATTAAGTTTTGGAGGTGCTTTTCATGTCTTGTTTCATTTGATCCTCAAATACCCTGGGAAGAGGGTGCTATTATTATCCCCATCCTAAAGATGAGGAAGGAAACTCAAGCACACAGACTGATATACTTAGCTTAACATGGCTAGTTAAGAGACTTGAGGTAGGATTCATACTCAAGCTTCTATGACTCCAAGTCTATTGGACTACCTGACTGCCTCAGTTACAAAACAGAATCCTTCCCTCTGGATCTTCTGGTCATTTGTCCTCTGTTTTCAAAGAGGACTAATGACATCCCAGGTAATGTCCTGACTTGTGTGTGAACTGGATTGGAGAGAGGCTGAGTTACACACATCAGCCTTACTTTTTTTTTCCCCCCTGAGGCAATTAAGGTTAAATGACTTGCCCAGGGTCACACAGCTAGGAAGTGTTAAGTGTCTAAGGTCAGATTTGACCTTAGATTCTTCTGACTTCAGGGCTGGTGCTTTATCTACTTTGCTATCTGTCTCCATCCTTACTCTCTTTTCCAGAGTCATTATATTCCAGTGGCAAAAGTTGTAGCTGAAATGTCAAATACAGCCTACTAAAAAAACTGGAGATCCTTTTGCCTAATTCTAAAAGCCAAAAAATTCATATAAAGAATAGAGGCCAGACATTTTCTACAATCTTTAGAGGAATAAAATTCTCCACCTTTCCTACATTCACCCCCCCCAAAAAAGCTTGTATTCAAAGAAAATAGAAATATAAGTAAAAACATAAGAAAAGTAATGTCCTAACTCCATATACTGAAGAGATTTAACTTTTCAAAACACTTAACCCTTAAGTAAATAGAAAAAATGGAAACTGACTGAATTTGACTCCAATTAAGACCAACATTAATTTTACTTGGTGATCAATTCTATTTATATCATATATAAAATGGACAACATAATCACTTACAACTAGAAATCCTGATGCCCCATGGATGAAAATAACAAGTGGCAATGTCATTGTAATTAAGCCAGTGAATCAAATAGAGAACCTTTTGGATAATACCTCCATTTTCCAGTTTCACAGAATACACGCTGGATCCACTGGAGCCAGCTTAGGAATATGGGTCTTGACCAAGGCGGATTTTTTTAGGTACCTAATTTGTTCTAATACACAGATTTCCTCAAAGCTAATCTACCTAGAATTCTTGGTAAACAGATCAAACCAATCCAAGCTCTTAGGGACCCAGAAACAGATCAAACCAATCCAAGCTCTTAGGGACCCAGAGACCTTCCAAAGTTAATTGAGGACTTAGGTGGTAATTCTGTAGGAAATGAAGGCCAATACTTTTGTTGCTTCTGGGTCCAATGCCAAACTCCCACCACTCAGAGGCATAATATGGAGACCCATTTAGCAGCCACAATTATGAGCTGCTTCCTTTCTTAATAAACTAAAGCGGTTTTACATGTACTTCTAAACTCCCAGTGAAGAAAAAATATCATCAATGTCATCCATGTCTCCAACAGTTTCTGTCTTAGTGTTATTTTCCTTTACTCTAACCAATGTTGGTGACTTCATTGCATTGTTGCAATTTTCAGTAAGATTTGCATTTCTCTTGTCCAACAGTTGGCTCTTTTTTGAAGTCATTTCAGGTCTATGAATTGTAAGGTCTGAGAATGTTCTTTTAGCATCTCCCTCTGTGATAACCTTCTCGGTCTGATGAAGAAACTGCTGGATTTCCTTTAGAACAGCAGGCTGTAACTTTCTCTGTGGTTTCCTCTGCTGCTTCATAAATTTATTTTGTGAACTGATTCGTCTCAGGTGGCACTTTGAAGACATGTTACCCAAGCCATGGAGAAGAAAGTTACAGATGGATGTTTTTATGCAGTTCAATTTCTTGGGCAAGCTTTTAAAAGAGAAATGAAAAAGTTTTAAAACCTATTAGGTAGAGAAAAACCTATCAGAATTTCACATTTTTTCTTTTCTCTCTTCTTTCCATCTTTGTCAATAAAATATAAAAATATAGGGGCAGCTGGAAAATGCAGTGGTTAGAGCACTGGCCCTGATGTCAGGAAAACCTGAGTTCAAAATATAAAAATACACAATTTAATGAACACTGAATGCTTTGTCTATGTAAAGCACTCTACAAGCACTGTACAAGATGAAGGGTAATGAAGACAAAAATGAGAGTCACTGGTTGATGGATTATCTTGTTTTGCTAAACTATTTTTTTCCTTCCCATTCTTCATTACAAGAGATGGCTCTGGGTAGATGAGGAAGGCAGGAAATGAATGATATAAAAACAAAAAGAAATAATGTAATTCAGAGGACTATAAGCTTCTTAGGCAGAGGGACTTGTACTTTTTTATCTTAATAACTCAGCACTTGGGACAATAGAGGGATTTTTTGTTTGTCTGAAAATATTTTTGTAGGCAGTCAGGGTCAAATGTCTTGCCCACGGTCATACAGCTACTAAATGTCTGAGATAGGATTTGAACTTGGGTCCTACTCTCTTCAGGACCAGTGCCCCATTCACTGTGCCATCTACACACCCCTGTAAGCCCTTTTAATAAATATTTGCCAACCTAAATAAGAGTTACAATTTGATTTCCAGATTTCAGCTTTCAGAATGTTACTTCCATATCATAGTACTTATTTTTTAGGATGCAAAATCATTCTATTACATTCATATACCACAATTTTATTTATTTAGATAATCCCAAAATTTATGGATTTTTTTCCTTTCTAATTCTTTGCTATTATAAGAAATACTATTATAAATTCTGTTAAACATGTGAGTCTTTTATACTGTTTTTGATCTCCTTTAGATATATGTTTAATAACAATACTGATGAGTCAAAAGCTATATGTAACTGGGCACTTTTTTTTTTTTAAGGGTATATTTAGTTCCAAATTGTTTTCCAATTATGATTGAACTAATTCACAAATCCACCAACAGAAATATGGAAGGGAACACAAATAAATTTGTTATTACCCTGCTAAACTTAACACAGGCTTCTAAAAATGCCAACAGTCTCTAATAGGGGTCAATAAAATACAGTGAGCTAAGAAAGGCTTTTTACATTTTGAAATACAAGGTATTTAAATACATTAATTCTTAACTCAGAGCTAAACAAAAAGGTAGAGGACTCTTTCATACTTTACTTCATAAACTGAAAGTTCACAATTTTAAAAGGAGGAAAATTTAAATTAAAAAGAAAAAATGCCTCTCTACAATAGCAGTTGTCTGTCCCTAAAGGAAACATAGGCAAGACTGAATAGGGAAAAAAGGGATATGAAATAAAGAAAGGGAGACTCTTTATCAGGATTAACACAAAGACATATACAACTGGACAGTTGAAAAACAGATACATGGCTCCTGAAAAGGAAGGAGCTGGATCCTCTAAGGAGGAAGATGTTCTTTGTCTTCCAAAACTAGAGCCATAGGAGCTTTTAAGTGAGCTCTTACCCAATAAGGTCAAAGGAAGAATTCAATAGTAGATGATGATTCCCAGCTCCCCCAAATATACTAAGGCAACTATCTGTCAACCTGATGTGATGTCAGAGAGTTCTGCTGTCTTCCTGGAGAGAAACTCCCAAACTTACCAAAGTAGAGTATTATTACTCATGATTCACCTAGATGATAATAATAATAAAATTTACATAGAACTTATGTGCTAAGCACTGTGCTAAAGTACTTTGAAATTATTATCTAATTTGATCTTCACAAAAACATGCTATTGTTATTCCTGTTTTACAGATGAGGAAACTAAGACAAACAGGAGTTAAGTGACTTGCCCATCATCACATAGTAAATGTCTGAAAAAGGCCTTGAACCCAGTTTTTCCTGTTTCCAGGTCCAGCATTTTTATCTACTGTGCTGGAGCATAAGGAATTTAGGGGAACTTTAAATAATGGAAAAACAAAAGTTATCAATAAAAATCCATTAAAGATTAGAGAGTGAAAAGTAAGTATGTTTCTTTATTAAGCACTAGTGAATATAAGAAGTAGCAAAATGAACAAAAAAAGCAAAGGAATTCACTGATTATACCCAAAAAGCAAATCTGACTTACCTACAACCTTGAGCTTCCACATGTTTAAGCCGGTTACTTTTTAGAAGTTTGTTACGCAGAAAGGTGACTTTATGCTTCAGTTTTCTGCTTCTACACCAAAAAATAGCCATTTGGAGTTTTTCTGAAAGTTGTATAAAAGATTGTGCTTCTCGGATTCTCAGCACAAGGTTTCTAGTACAAGAAGATCTAATCAGTTGCTGGGATGAGCCAGTGCCTTCTCTTATTCTCCTTTCTGAACATACAGACTTGAAGTTGGTATCCTAGAGGGGACAGAGCAAGAATATGTTAAAGTGATATAGA
This sequence comes from Myrmecobius fasciatus, assembly GCA_023553655.1. NCBI lineage: Eukaryota > Metazoa > Chordata > Mammalia > Dasyuromorphia > Myrmecobiidae > Myrmecobius > Myrmecobius fasciatus. The sequence continues at coordinate 290,068 of JAJPUD010000564.1, read as the reverse complement.
AACTGACAAGTTACATTTGTGTGATGCCCTAAGGCAAGGAAAAGCTTGACTTAAAGACACTACAACAATAGAAAATGTATTTACAAATACATGGTGTTTTTTTTTTTTTAAACTGATACAAATTATTGGTATTTCACTAAATTTTAATTTGGAAACAGCATAACATAATAGATATGAAACTCAACTTGGATTCAAGAAAATGAACTGTCCTCCTTCTGACATAGATTACTTGTGTGACCCTGTAGAAGTCACTTCATCTGCCATGCCTAATGGAACTCTCTAAAGCTAAGTTACTGAATACCCTGTTGATCTACATGGGGGAGGGAGGAGGAAAGGGAAAGGAAGGAAGTTTCTACCACAAACAGAAATCACAGTCTAGAGACAGACTACCTCCCCACCCTTATGCCCTATGAAATAAATTTAATTCCAAAAAATGTTTTTACACTGTTCTTAAATTCAATATGAAGATTTAAGGAGGGGCAGCTAGGAGGCGCAGTGGATAGAGCACCAGTCCTGAAGTCAGGAGGGCCTGAATTCAAATCTGATCTCAGATACTTCTTAGCTGTGTGACCCTGGGCAAGTCACTTAACCCCAACTGCCTCAGTAAAAAGAAAAAAAAAAAAAGATTTAAAGAAACAAATAATTTTTAAGCTCTTAATCAATCTTTCTTCTATATAGTAGTCATTCTTTGGAAAGGCCAGATTTTTCTAATCTAAATCTGGCACACAGACCAGAACATACAACCCAGGACAGACTCGCAGAGGTATTAAGTTCCCCATATGACAAATTTCTGATCCAAGTCATATCCTTCCCACAACTAACTATTTTTCATCAGCACTTCTAGTGCCCTTGTTCAGTATTTAGTCCCTAAATCCTTGTTAATCCCATCAACACTGACCAACTAACTCTAGCCCCTCCATTTCTTTCTCCTCTTATGTCCACTGCCCAGTAAAGCTTGGGCATCTCCAATTTCCACAATATTCCTATTTCTAAGACTGTCAGAAACCATAGAAATTTTAAGAACTAATTCCCCAAGAGGTGAGCGTTCTTCAAGGACTATGAATAAAGCCTAAATTCTGCATGCTGAGAGATACAAGGAGAAATTCCATTTTAAATAACTGTCAATAATATGAAAATATTTGGGAATATACCTGCCAAAGCAAAGTCAGGAACTATATGAACACCACTACATAACACTTTCCACAAAAATAAAGTCACATCTAAACAAATGGAAAAATATCAAGTGTTCATGGGTAGGCTGAGCGAATATAATAAAAATGACAATACTACCTAAATTAATCTACTTATTTAGTGCCATAACAATCAAACTCCCAAGAAATTATTTTACAGATCTAGAAAAAAATAATAACAAAGTTCATCTGGAAGAACAAAAGGTCAAGAATTTCAAGGGAATTAATTTAAAAAATGCAAATGAAGGTACCAGATCTAAAACTATATTATAAAGCAGCAGTCATAAAAACCATTTGGTACTGGCTAAGAAATAGAGTAGTCGATCAGTGGAATAGGAGAGGTTCACAGGACAAAATAGTCAATGACTATAGTAATCTAGTGTTTGACAAACCCAAAGACCTCTGCTTTTGGGATAAGAACTCACTATTTGACAAAAACTGCTGGGAAAATTGTAAACTAGTATGGCAAGAGGTAGGCATTAACCCACACCTCACACCATATACCAAGATATGGTCAAAATTGGTTCATAATTTAAAGAATGATATTATAAACAAATTAGAAGAACATAGGATAGTTTACCTCTCAGATCTGTGGAGGAGGAAGGAATGTATGATCAAAGAAGAATTGGAGATCATTACTGATCCCAAAATAGATAATTTTCATTATATTAAGAAGTTTTTGTACAAATAAAACTAATGCAGACAAGATTAGAAGGAAAGCAATAAACTGGTAAAGCATTTTTACATTCAAGGGTTCTGATAAAAGCCTCATTGCTAAAATATATAGAGAATTAATTCAACTTTATAAGAATTCAAGCCATTCTCCAACTGATAAATGGTCAAAGGATATGAACAGAAAATTTTCAGATGAAGAAATTGAACCTATTTCTAGTCATATGAAAAGGTGCTCTGAATCACTATTGATCAGAGAAATGCAAATTAAAACAACTCTGAGATACCACTACACACCTCTCAGATTGGCTAAGATGACAGGAAATGATAATGATGAATGTTGGAGGGGATGTGGGAAGGCTGAGACATTAATACATTGCTGGTGGAACTGTGAACGGATCCAACCATTCTGGAGAGCAATTTAGAACTATGCTCAAAGGGTTATCAAACTGTGCATACCTTTTGATCCAGCAGTATTTCTACTGGGCTTAAAGGATGGAAAGGGACCAATACGTTTGGGCAGCCCTTTTTGTAGTGGCAAGAAACTGGAAACTGAGTGGATGCCCATCAGTTGGAGAATGGCTGAATAAGTTATGGTATATGAAGGTTATGGAATATTATTGTTCTGTAAGAAACAGCCAGCAGGATGATGTCAGAGAGGCTTGGAGAGACTGGAAAAATGAATGGATGCTAAGTGAAATGAGCAGAACCAGGAGATCATTGTACATGGCAACAGCAACATTATATGATGATCAATTCTGATGGACATGGCTCTCTTCAACAATGAGATGATTCAGACCAGTTCCAATGGTCTTGTGATGAAGAGAGCTATCTATACCCAGAGAGAGGACTGTGAGGACTGAGTGGGGATCACAACATAGCATTTTCACTCTTTTTGTTATTATTTGCTTGCATTTTATTTTCTTTCTTTTTTTTTCCTGTCTGATTTGATTTTTCTTATAAAGCAAGGTAATTGTATAAATATGTATGTATATATTGGATTTAACATATATTTCTATCATGTTTAACATATATTGGATTATTTGCCATCTAGGAGAGGGAGTAGGGTGAAGGAGGGGAAATTGGAAAACAAGGTTTTGTAAGGTTAATGTTGAAAAATTATCCACGCATAAATTCTGTATGCTGCCCTAAGAAAAAGCTGGTAGGCCAAGCTGAGATTACAAGATTTAGGAAGAAAGTACAGCCTGTATTCAAATCAGATAAAAAGTATCTAGTTACTTTTAATTCAGTTCAATCCAATTAAAAAACATTTATTAAGCACCTCTTATTTGGATGACAATGTGCTAAGGGATGGGAATACAAACACAAAAATAAGAGTTCCTCCCCAAAAGGAGCTTATGCAGAGGAAATACAACAAATATAGGAACAAAGTAAACTTAAAGTGGGTATGGGGGAGGTAGGAAGGGAAAGGAATGAGGGAAGATTACAAAAGGACTCCTAAGAGAGGCAGAGGTAGAGCTAAATCTCAAAGGAAAACAAAAATTTCTAAGAGATCACAGAGTTTCAGCACAGGAAGCATCCTGTCCTATATAAAGACACTAAATCAATAAATAGGTAGAGTGTCAAATTCAGTTTTCTGTCCCTAACATCAAGGGAGCTTAAATAGCAACAAAATAAAAATTGCAAAAATTAGCCACACTAGTCACCCAACTCTATCCAGAGGGATTACATAGGAAAATCACCCCTGTGTTCTGAATCAAGTCACCATATGAAAGCGTTAATATACACTCTGGGATCCAGCAGAATTCTCCCAACATTTCCTTCCAAACAACTTTAAGATAATTCCTCAAATCAATTTTGGAGTAGCAAAGCCAACAAAAGATCCCAGTGAGACATTTCTCCAGCCTAAGACAATTTAGGAGGTTCATAGGAGTACAGAACATAGCAGGAACACCAGCAGCTGGACCATGAAAGCATCTGTGGGCCACAGCAGCAGTAGCAGCCTCTGAAGCTCTTGGACCAGAGACATTCTGGGTCACAGTCCAGAATGGAGTGGAGTGCTTGTGGTCAGTTACAAAAAAACAGGGAACCTGGTCACAGTCACAAGGCCAAGAGGAACATTAGTACTTGCACTAGCAACTAGCACTGCAGTACTTGCAGTACTAGAAGAATAGATCAGGTCACAGTTCCAGGGCCAAGAAGGGCACTAACATTTGTTGGCTGCAGAGGAACAATAAACATCAGAGTGCAATCCAGAAAAACTATGACCATACCTTTATCACCTTCAAAACACTGAAAACTTGCAGACTCCCAGCAACCCTAAAAACAGCAGCATGAAAAAGCCTGAAGTTTTGTTTGGTACAGTGCCTCCTCACTTCCAGGAGAGCAAAGCCAAACATTAACATAAAGTCCAAAGTTAAGAAATAGACTAGAAAAATGAACAAACAACAAAAACAAAGAGAATCTGATCATTAAAATCAACTATGGTGGCAGGGAAGACCAATAAAGATATAAACTTAGAAGAAGACAACAATGTAAAAAAATAGCCACAAGCAAAGTCTCAAAGAAAACTGCTAACTGAACCTAAGGCTAGCAAGAATTCCTATTAGAAGTAGATGAAAAATCCCTCTTCTACAAAATTGCCAAGTGATTTTTCGTAAAACACAGGTTGACTAATCCTTTATTCAATAAACTCTTATTGACTCTAGGATAAAAAGTTATTTAGTTTTTTAAAGTTTAAAAGGTAAGCCCTTTAAAGTTTTAATTTTTTCACAAATATAATAGCATAAACTAATACAATTACACATGTATCTAACTTAAATGGCTAAAATAAGTTATGGTATATGAATATAATGGAATATTATTGTCCTATAAGAAATGATGAGCAAGCTGATTTCAGAAAACCTGGAAAGACTTACATGAACTGATGGTGATTGAAGTGAGCAGAACCAGAAGAATACTATACATATTAATAGCAAGATTATGTAATGATCAATTATAAGAGATTTATCCCAAAGGATTTGGGATGGAAAATGCCATCTGTATCCAGAGAGAATTATGGAGACTGAATGTGGATCTAAGCATAGTAGTGCTTTTTCTTTCTCATGGTTTTTTCCCTTTTAGTCTCATTTTTCTTGCACAATATGACAAGTAAGTAAATATGTTTAAAAGGATTGTATATGTTTAATCTAATTGTTTGCTGTCTTGGAAAGAGGGGAAGGGAGAAAAAATCTGGAACACAAAATCTCAAAAAAATACTACTGAGAAAAAAAGAAACAGATTCAATATATATTAAAAAAAAAATTACAATTTTTGTTCTTTTCTTTTTTCTCCCTTCCCTTGAACACTTCTTGAGAAAGCAAAAAATGACATCAATTATACATGTAAATTTATGCAAAACACATTTCCACATTCAAAGAGCATTATATTTATATGCCAACCTGATTTAAAGTCTTCCTTTTAAATAAATTAAATGATTAATTGGTAATTCTCCAAAATAATTAAATAAAATCCCAACTTTTTTCACAATTTCAAATTTACAGTGTTTAACTTTAACATTAGCAATACAAAAAAAAAAACAAACAAACCATGAAATCTTTGTGCTTTGGTCGTTTGCAAAAGGCCTTCAGGTCAAATCCTGATGACGTTTCTGTAGAAATAGAAAAATCACACATGTCAATTTAGTCTAATAGACACAAACCTCACAATATAATTCTTTCATAGTCTTTTTCTTGCTAGACTATTAAAAGGGACTCTGAGAGGAATCACTTGACTATTAAGTGATTAACAAAACCTAAATGAATAAATCAATCAATCAATCAATCAAAATAAATGTTTAAATGCCCAAATTCAGAAGTGTACTTACTACCCTAAACAGGCAAAAAGGTAACTATGCCTCATTAGGAACACCCCATCTCAGGGGCAGTTAGGTGGCACAGTTGATAGAGCACCAGCCCTGAAGTCAGGAAGACCTGAGTTCAAATCTGGTCTCAGACACTTAACATGTCCTAGCTGTGTGACCTTGGGCAAGTCACTTAACCCCAATTGCCTCAGTGAAAAAGCAAAAAAAAAAAAAAAAAGGAATACCCCATCTCACACTCAGAGTAGCAATTCTATAATTAAAATGAATGTGGACAATAAAATCTTACTCAGGTAATACAAATTTATTACTGAGAGCAAATGTCTAGTTTTGACAAAAGCAGAAGGAAACCTGAACAAAAATAACTTACCTCTGTAGATTTTTCTCTTCTGCACAGCCTTCCCAATATCCACATTATCTGTTATCTTTACCTTCATTTGTTTAGCTTTTGGAAGAACTTTTAAAGCTATTTCTTCAATAGGCTTGTTCGATTTCTCTTTTGCTAGAAAGAGTTTGTTAAGCAATTTTGTTACTCCTTTATCTACTATCTTTTTCTTAAAGATATCAAGATAGTCCTCTCCTAAAAATTCTATAAGCTCAGCAGGAAAAATAAAATTTTTGAAGTAAGGCATTGGTTGAATCCTGGATATCTCTTGTAGCAATCGAAACAAAGGCTTATAAAAAAAGACAAGTTTTTTTAAAGCATCTTTATACAGGACCCTAAGGAGGAAAATAGAAATTCATGAGTTAGTCAGAATAATATAAATTTATTAAAATAATTAAACTACTCTCTCTCTCTTTATATATGTAATATATATACACACACACACATATTTCTACATACACACACACATATGTATAACATATATATTTCCACACTCAATTTTTTTTTTTTTTTTGCTGAGGCAATTGGGGTTAAGTGACTTGCCCAGGGTCACACAGCTAGGATGTGTCTGAGACCAGATTTGAACTCAGATCCTCCTGACTTTAGGGCTGGTGATTGACACTCAATTCTTTTTTTTCTTTTTCTTTTTTTTTTTTTTACCATTTTTTTTAATTTTATTTGCATAACATACGTGTGGGTAATTCTTCAAAAATAACCCTTACATACATTTCTGTTACAAATTTTTCCCCCCAGCTCCCCACCCCTCCCCTAGATGGCAGGATATCCACTACATGTTAATTATGTTAAAATATTGGCAAATCGAATATATGTATACATATTTCCAAACTTATCATTGTTGTGCAAGAAAAATCTTATCTACACAAAAAATATATCAGATAAAGGAAACACAATGTAAGAAAACATCAATCAAGGAGTATGAGAATGTTATGTTGTGTTGACACTCAATTCTTATACAATCCTAAGTCTGCAAAATGCTTTTCAAGTAATATTTATAAAAAGAGCTTTTTTTTTCCTTTTCTAATACACTCCAAAGTATTATATCAACTAAGAAAAAAAAATTACTTCAAAAGGAATTTGAGGGACAGAAACATCCTCAAGTATGAAAGACTGAAAAGAATTTGCTATTCAAGAATATGGATGCTATTGGGGAAAAAAATGTAAACATACAAGAAATAGTATAATTTAAAATAGGAAATGTCATAACTTTTATAATAATCCTCTCAAACTCGAGACCCAATTAGCAACCATGTAAACATCTAAACAGGTAACTCTTCTGCAATTGACTTGTTCTCTCAAATTTAAAGATTTTCTTTTAATTTATACATTAATAATCAGCTCACTATTATTCAACTATGGCCAAAAGAATAAATCAAATAAAATAGGAACTATATGTCCAGCCTTGCCTTATATTGTCATTTTCTGGAGGGGGAAAAAAAAAACCCAAAAACCTCATTGGGTCACCTTTTGTCTCAATGATAAAGACTTCCAGTAACCTCCCCAGAGGAATGAAAAGGAAATTCAAACAATGAAATTAGATATTCTGATATTTCAAAAGAATGTACATACCATATCCTGCTCACTAATCCCGTTATAACAGTGTTTAAAATGATGAATTCTTCCAAACAAAGATGCTTCACAGACAAGCTATAGAGTAAGCTAAATTAAGGTCAAAAACCAGAAAGAAATGATTATTTGTAATTTGCGTCAGAGGCATTGACTTTCTAGCCCTCGTCCTCAAAACTAGTCCACTGGAACCAGATGGAAAAGTAACTGAGAAATGTTTAATGAAATAAAAAGAAATACAACATTGATAATGCTAAATTGTTTTTCTAATTTCTAAGTCAATGTGTGGATTGAAGGGATCCATTTCTTATCACTGCTTTATATATGTTAGTGAAAATATTACTAACAAAGGAAATTTATTAACGTTTAAGTTAACTTCATTTAAAAGTGCTCAAAACTTAATAATGCATTTATAATTCATGCTAATGCCATTACAACACTTGTATCCCACAAATATTGAAAGACTATAACTAAAGAATAAAAATTTCTTTGGCAACAAAACATTAAACAGTTCCCAAGAAATGGGAGGCAAAAGGCATTGTAGTTGCAATGCAACTACAATGCCTTTTGCTATTATATATATATAAAATAAAAGAGTTCTAGGGCAACTAC
>JAJPUD010000564.1:249840-281405 GCA_023553655.1 Myrmecobius fasciatus | reverse complement strand
TTTTGCCTCCATTTCTTGGGAACTGTTTAATGTTTTGTTGCATATATATAAACCTACTATTTATAAGCACATTGAAACAATTTCCTACTAAAAAGGAAATATTAAAACTAATTGAAGGATACAGAAATGTCTTGCAGCAACAGTTTAATAACCGTAATATTAATTTGCAGGTTCCCAAAATCTTCATTAATACAAACTCCACCACTGGTTGGCTGGGAATGATGTACTTTGTTGTATTTTCAAGTTTATCTTCTCTAGTTGTCAGAAATAGAAAGACTAAATTATTAGAATATGGAAGCTATTGGGGAAAAAAATGCCATGGGTGTAAATATATTTATTTGTCATATACTTGGATACCACATACATACAAGAAAGTATTGCCCACCTAACACTTTTCAAGTGAAGACTTGTTTTAAGATCATCACAGCAGACTTTCAATATATATTTCATTATACATAGATTTCATTGTAGTGCCAGTGTTGTCTTAACTGTAACTAACAGTTCAAGCGCCAATAGCATGCTTACTATAGATTCCATTATTGCATTTTGTCTTTATAAAAACTAACTCAGTGAAAGGCTTTGCTACAATAATCAATGACAAGTGAAAGAAGGTTTATAAGAGTAATAATAGAAGATCTGGAAAGAATCCTGAGGATACTTTGTTTCATAAATGAGGAAACAAAATCTAAGCACATGATTTGTCCAAGACTACATGATTAGTGACAAGACCAGAATTCATTTCTTCTAATCCCAATATAGTATTTTTCCAACATAATGAATTTATTAAATCTAAACATCCATTAAATTTTTAAAATTCACTAAGATTAAATAATTTTACTATTAGGCAGAGGTGTACAATTTTTTTTCTTCCATCTTATTAAAGTAAAATCATAGAATGTCAGAGTTCATACCAAAGCAAAAAACTTTAAACCTCTAGTCTATAAAGTCTTGAAATAATTACCCTGGGACACTTACTTGGGACACAGCTCGACAAGATCTTGAATGGATCCCTCCAAGTTCACACAATTCATTCGCTTAAGACACTGTTCTACCTGAAACAATGAAGATTAGCATTTACAATAAACAAGTAAGATTGTTGATGTCAAACAAGCCAAATAAGACAAATGAATGCAGGTGTCTTCAGCATAGAAACACACAAGAAACTGTGGAGAGAATGTGTATTTGTTGAGTTGTAGAAATCAAAAGCAAAAGAATAAAATACATGTTACCAAAACCAAAATATTTGCAGAAACAATCTGTTAATTTCCCCAGACAAATATATTTTTCAGTTATTTACTAAGTACCTTCTTTAAGAAGGACATTCTATAAACAGGTGCTGTGGAGGACATGAAAATTACAAAAGACTACCCTCAAGATCGCATTCTAGTTTTTATACAAATAAAACAATGAAAAGAACAGGACAGCACATGATCAAGGGCTGAATGAAACAATTAAATGTGACAGAGGGTCAAAGGAGAGATCAATTCATTCATCTTTTTTTTTCATTCATCAATTCTTTTTTTTTTTAAAGCTTTTTATTTATAAAACATATGCATGGGTAATTTTTCAACACCAACCCTTGCAAAACCTTCTGTTCCAAATTTTCCCCTGCTTCCCTCCACTCCCTCCCCTAGATGGCAGGTAGTCCAATACATGTTACAAACAAAAAGGTGAAAATACTATGCCTTGATCCACATTCAGTCTCCAAAGTTCTCTCTTTGGAAGTGAATGATATTTTCCATCCCAAGTCTATTGGAATTGCCTTGAATCACCACATTGTTGTGAAGAACTAAGTCTATCATAGTTGATCGTCACATAATCTTGTTCCTGTGTACAATGTTCTCTTGGTTCTGCTTACTTCACTTAGCATCAGTTGACATAAATCTTTCCAGGTGCTTTTCTGAAATCAGGCTTGCAAATTTGCAAAAAGAATTGATAAGATTAAAAGGGAAGCAATAAACTGGGAAAGCATTTTTACATTCAAAAGTTCTGATAAAAGATCTCATTTCTAAAATATATAGAGAATTGATTCAAATTTATAAGAAATCAAGCCATTCTCCAATTGATAAATGGTCAAAGGACATGAACAGACAATTTTCAGATGAAATTGAAACTATTTCTGGTCATATGAAAAGGTGCTCCACATCACTATTGATCAGAGAAATGCAAATTAAGACTACTCTGAGATTCCACTATACACCTGTCAGATTGGCTAAGATGACAGGAAAAGACAATGATGAATGTTGGAGGGGATGTGGGAAAACTGGGATACTGATACATTGTTGGTGGAACTGTGAACAGATCCAACCATTCTGGAGAGCAATTTGGAACTATGCTCAAAAAGTTATCAAACTGTTCCCTTTGACCCAGCAGAGTTTCTACTGGGCTTATATCCCAAAGAGGTCTTTAAAGGAGGGAAAGGGACCCATATGTGCAAAAATGTTTGTGGCAGCCCTTTTTGTAGTGGCAAGAAAGTGGAAACTGGATACCTATCAATTGGAGAATGGCTGAATAAATTATGGTATGTTATGGAATATTATTGTTCTGTAAGAAATGACCAACAGGATGATTTTAGAGAGGTCTGAAGAGACTTACATGAACTGATGCTAAGTGAAATGAGCAGAACCAGATCATTATACATGTCAGCAACAATACTATATGATGACCAATTCTGAAGGACGTGTTTCTCTTCAACAATGAGATGATTCAAACTAGTTCCAATTGTTCAGTGATGAACAGAGCCATCTACCCCCAGAGAGGACTGTGGGAACTGAGTGTGGATCACAGAAAAGAGTGAGAATGCTATGTTTTGGACCACACTCAGTTCCCACAGTCCTATTTTAATCCTATCAATTCTTTTTGCAAATTTGCAAACCTGATTTCAGAAAAGCACTTGGAAAGACTTATGTCAACTGATGCTAAGTAAAGTAAGCAGAACCAAGAGAACATTGTACACAGGAACAAGATTATGTGACGATCAACTATGATAGACTTAGTTCTTCACAACAATGTGGTGATTCAAGGCAATTCCAATAGACTTGGGATGGAAAATACCATTCACATCCAAAGAGAGAACTTTGGAGACTGAATGTGGATCAAGGCATAGTATTTTCACCTTTTTGTTTATTTTTTTCTTTCTCACTTTTTTTTTTCCTTTTTGGTTTGATTATTTTTGCACAACATTACAAATATGAAAATATGTTTTAAAAAAATGCACATATTTTCTATATCAGGTGTCTTGGGGAGGGGAGAGGTAAAAATTTGAAATCCAAAGTCTTGCATAGATGAATGTCAAGAACCATCTATACATCTATTTGGAAAAACGAAACTATTGAAAAAAAGTGTAATTTTCTAGAATAAAGAACTCTAAATTTAGGAAACATTAAGTAGACCTCTAATGAATGTCATAAAAGAAACACCAAGGCAATGTCACATGAGTGGCATAAAATATGACAGGGCTACCCAGAGAGACTGCCACAGAGGAGTTGGGGCACAAGCTGAGCATCAAAGGAAAAGTGAGAACTGAAGGTTTAGATCTAGCAATTATTTGCTTAAGCTATAGAAATACTCCCAAAAGGCAAATGAAATCAATTCATATTCCCTCTTTGCCTGATCTTATAACTTCAAAAGAATTTCCAAGCTCAATCTTTGATCTTCTGCTCTTTCTCACACCATCTCCCTCAGACAAGAATATATCTAGTGCCACAGTGGAGCGATTGCAAGAAAGAAAAAAAATGCTATCTGCCTCCAGAGAAGGAACTGATGTAGTCTGAATAAAGACTAAAGAATACTTTTTTTTTTTTTTTGATTTGCGTTTTCTTTTGCAACATGGATAATATGGAAATAGTTATATTATTATAAATGTATAATCTGTATCAAATTGCTCACCTTCTTAGGAGGAAGAGAATTTGTAACTCAAAATTTTAAAAATCAAATGTTAAAATTTTTGTTTCCATATAACTGAGAAAAAATTTAAATGTTAAAAGAATTGGCCCTTGGAGGTTATTGCATCAAAAAAAAAAAATTTAAATCAATAAACAATAAAGGGATCATCTATTTTCTCTACTTTTGGCCCTCTGACTGACCATAAAGATGTGATCTGTTGTAGAAAATAATCATTTGAAGTCTACCCTTCCTCATTTCATGTTTCTATCAGTGACACCCTAGATGTTTATATTATCAAGTCTTATAAAGACTTTATAAATATAAGAAAGTAAATCTATGGGTTAATAACTGCTAAAGATATAACTAAGAGATAACTTGTAATTAAGGAGAGCCAACAGAATGATTCTTGATATTTGACAAGTAAATTTGCTAGTAACTAAAAAGACAATGTTTCCTTCTGACCTGTTTGAGAGCCAAATATGGCTTGTGATGACATAGTTTGTTGTGATTACTGTAAAGGATAGCATATAAGACATTCGTTTCTGTATCCAAGCCTTTTCTCATCAATGACATTCTGACACTGTGGCACTTTTTCATCACAGCTTTAATGTATGAACCTGGAAAGAGAGAAATCAAGCTTATTATACAAGCAGATAGATCTATAGCCACCATGTGCTTTTATGTATACAGAAAGGCCTCCCTTTTATTGAAAAAATCACATATTGTTGGTTGATATAAAAGTACTTCCAGGGAGTTTGTAATACATTTATGAAATAAATACTATAGTAAGAAGTTAGTTGAATGAAACTATTAAAACTTTTCATTGAAAACTAGATTGCACGTACTGAATGGATACACATTTATTAGTAACAATTGTGGGTTCTTGGGTCAAAGATAGAATTATCTCATAACCCCAGAGTATTTGCTTCATAAATAATTATAAGCTCCCTGCAGATACTTTCATATTAGTCAACAAGTATTTATTAGGTGCCAAGTACTGGGAATGCAAAAACAAAAATGAAATAAACTCAAGTTTATACCCTACATAGAAAATCAACCAATCAACATCTACTAAGTGCCAGGTAAAGAAGATGCATGTAAGAAAGCTTATATCCCATAAGCTTACATTCAACTAAGATAGACAACAAATACATGTTTAAGATATACAAAATAAAGTTAAGACTTTTTTTTGTTACTACTCAGTTGTTTTAGTTGTGACCAACTTTGTGATCCCATTTGGGGTAAAGATACTGAAGTATCTTTAGATCACTTTACAGATAAAGAAACTGACATAAACAGAGTTAAGTGACTTACCCAGGGTCACATAGCTAGTAAGTGTTTGAGGCTGAATTTGAACTCAGGTCTTCCTGGTTCCAGGACTGGTATATATACTGTGCTACCTAGCTGCCATATACATACAAATGTGTGTATATGTATACATGTATGTATATATGGGCATGTATAATATATAAATAAATGCACTCATAAATATACACGAAAGGAATTCTTTGAGGAGACAAGGAGTGCATTCTAGGCAATGTAGGTGTTCAATGCAAGGTTACAAAGATGAGAGATGTGTGCCAGGAATGGTGAGATGGCCAGTCTGGGTTCCAGATGGGTTCCAGAAATCACAAGAGCAAATCATGTCCAAAGAGACTGGCAATATAGAATAAATTAGGCTTTGAAAGCTTATATTTTATTTTAAAGGCAATAGAAAGTTGAGTAGGGGAGTCATGAGATCAGATTTATGCTTAAGGAAAATCATTTTTGGCATCAGTTACTAGAATAGACTTGAGGCATGAAGATTAATTAAAAAAGAGACTGTGATAATAATCTATATGAGAGGCAATGAAGACCTGAATTAAGGTTAGATTGCTTCATGAGGAGAGGAATCAGATGCCAGATAAGTTGTGAAGGCAGAAAACTGCTAGATTTGGCAAATGATTAATTGAGTTGAGGAAGAGTTCAGATTTGAAGATAAATGTCAAGAATTAGGTTTGAAAAAGGATACACTTTAGAGGGCAAAGATCCTGAATTTCAGTTTTGAACACTGATTTTAAGATGTCTAGGACACCCAATTTGAAACATCCAATACTACTGGTGATATGAGACTGAAGCTCAGGGGAGAAACTGGAGGTTAGATACATAGATTTGAGAGACAATGGACTCAATGAAACTGATAAGATTACTAAAAGAAAACACATAAACAGAAGTGGATCCAGGAGCCTTATGTGAAGCAAGGGAGACCCACCAGTAGTAGTATCAAGAAAACCCAGAGAGAAAGGGTATTCCAGAAGGGTACAAGGTAGTCAATATTGTCAAATGCAATAGATTGCTCAGGAAGGATTAGGTTTAAAAAAGGTTTTTCCTATTAATTAAGAGATCTGAAGAGAGCAGTTTCAGTTTGGTGATTCCCTTGAAAGCCAGATTGCAATGGGTAGAGAAGGGAGCAAGAATTAAAGAAGTAGAAGCAACAAGGATTTTGAAGGACTTTGAGAAAGGGAGGAAAGCTACCGACTGAGAGTCTGAGGGGACGGCAGACAATATGTTTCAAGATCTTGTTTTTATAGTTTTGGGGGTCACCTGAAATTCTGACTAAAGGGGCAGCTAAAGCGATAGTGCTGGATTTCGGAGTTAGGAAGACCTGACCTGAAATATATCCACAGGCTTAGGCTTAATAGCTGTATGACCCTGGGTACATAATTTTCCTACTTTATGTTCCCGAATTTTCCTAATCTGTAAAATTGGGGTGATTGTAATTTCACTTACTTCCCAGGGTTATTGTGAGGATTAAATGAGATATTAACAAACGGTTTTGCAAAACAACACACTAGAGAAAAGCTTTTACTACTATCATTGTTGTTATTATAAGCTACTGTTTCTTGTATTAATTCCATTGTTACTATTATTATTATTATTCCATATACCATCAGCTGCTAAGTTGGTCTGGATCCAGAAAAGATCTTCACAAATCATCTAGTGCAAGTTTTGTTTTGTTTTTTTCACACAAATGAGGGATGTATGTTTCAGGATATTTAACAGACTCAACCAAGGTCCCAACAGTTGTCAAAAAGGAAAGGATTTGAACAAGATTATCAGGGATCCTAATTTACAGTACGGTAACAGGGGTCAGGGGTGAAGATCGCGTCATCCGCACGAAGCGCATGTGCAGAAGAGGGAGATGGGGTGGGTGAGAGGAAAGGCCACGCCTTCCTTCCTCCCTCTTAAGAGAGGTTGGCCCTTCCAGGGACAGGGTTCCGCCTCCAGGGAAGGAGTCCCGGAAGTGAGAACGGCAGTGTTATCCCTTGGAACACGTGTCTTCATCCCTGTCCCCAAGCCTTAACCGTCTCTGCCCCTGGAAGCGGGAGTCATGCGTCTCCTCATCCGACGCCCCCTACTCACCAATTACTCCATCTCTGTCTTCTACGGTCACTGTGGTCAAACTTCCCGGGCTCGGGATCCGCACCCGATTCCAGGGCTCTTGCTCCAAGCAAGGCGCCACTGAAGCCATTTTGGAAGAGAGAAAGAAGGCGGAGTGGGGGCGGAGCTAAGATGAGACCAAATCTAGCGTGGGGAAAAGGAAGGAGAATCCAAGCGGCCAAAGAGAAACCAAATCCGGGAAAGGGGGGGGGAGGGATTTATAAATGAAGAAGAAGCAAGTGCAAGGGGCGGGATTAATTTCTTAAATTCTGATCTGACTCTGTGGATCTCCAATTCAACCATATCCAATAGTCTCTACTCTAAAAACATAAATTCCCGTATTTAGCAACTTGGTCTAGTCCAATATTATACACCTCATTAAACTTTACTACTCATCCCACTCTGATCCAACCAAACTGACCAAACAATTATTCTCACACACACACACACACACACACACACACACATACACACACGAAGCTAGGTGACAATGAGTCAAACCATAAACTAAATTAGAAGACCTGGGTTCAAATCTCCCCCACAATGACAGTGTTCTGCGTACAGTGGGCTTGTGTTAAGAAAATTATGGGAAAAAGTAAAGCTACCCATGGGCCCCAAATAGTGTGAAAGTAGCAGAAGTAGAAATGAAAGATTTAAGATATATTGTGGCAATTGTGTCTACAGGAGTTGTCTTATGAAAGGACAAGGAAAGGGGAGTGAGTGGATAGCTGTATGACCCCCGGAAGCAAGTCACTTATACCTTTCCTCTACATTAATTCCCTCATCTGGGACAGCTAGGTGGTGCAATGCATAGAACTTCCTGCCTAGAGTCAAGAAAACCTGAATTCAAATTCAGCCTAAATGTGTAAACCTGGGCAAGTCATTTAACTCTGGGTGCCTCAGTTTTCTCATTTGTAAAATAAGCTATAGAAGAAAATGGCAAACCATTCCATTATCTCTGCCAAGAAAATCCCAAAATGGATCACAGAGTAGATCACAACTGAACAATAATAGTTCCTACTTTTTTATGAGGATGCACTGAGATTGTCTAGGTAAGGTTTTATATACCTTAAAACATTATATAAACGCTGCACATTATTCTCTGCATCCTTCCTGTCTTTGTACTGGCCTTTCTTCATATATGGCATACACTCCCTCTTAAAATCTACCCACATAAAATCCCTCTTTTAAGATTTTTGAATCATACCCTCTTCTGCAAATAACTACTGTCCCTCTACCAGAAGCAAGCAACTTCCGAGCAAAGGCCATATCTCAGGGCAACTTTGTATCTGCTTCAACGTTTAACATAATATTCTGGGTACTTACAAAATATTTTCTAGGTGCTAAGTAAAGTTTGTAGTGTTGTGTTGCATTGTGTTAAGATAGTTGAGGCAGGAGATAAAGTCCCATGGGTACCAAGTAGGATGATACCAGTGGAAGTAGAAAGGAGAGGAAAGATCCAAAATATATTGTGGCAATTCAACAGGAGCTGACAGATGAATGAATAAAGAAAGGGGAGTGAGTCAATGAATGTGGTTTTGAAGAAGGTTTTGTGAGAGGAAGAGGGAATTATTAAGAGAAATAGGAAAATGAGGATGAGGAGTCTAAACTGAGGAGTTTGGGCAGGCAGGAAAAGATGAGTTTCCAAGTATTGGCAGGTAGATGAATTGGACAGATGGAAGTTTGGGAGTGGATCTTGAGGGAGATGGGAAAAAGAATTGTCTTGGGAATAATCAATTTAGAAATGGTAGTTTTGTGGAGAAAGGATCAGAAGGGCCAAGGACACACAGATTCCACAATTAGAGGTCAGGAAGAAATAGAGCAGAGTTTCTTAATCTTTTATGTGTTGTGGATTGTACTGTTAGTCTTACAAATCCTTTTTCAGAATAATGTTTTAAAATTATATTAAAATGTAAGCTGGGGTTTACTTTGCATAAAACTCTCTTCATTGGTGGAGAATGATTGCTTCATAATCTTTGCCTAAAGGATAGAATTGGTGAAAGCTTCACAAAAGAACCCAAGATTTCTGACTCCCTTCAGAAAAAGAAGCCCCATTAAATCCAAGGAAAATTCCCTAAAGTCTCTAATATGAAAAACTGGGTTTAGGGACTTGACTAAGACACAAGCTCTTCCTGTCTTCTGGGAATCTTTAATTTAGAGGTTGCCAGTGACATGGTAGATATAGCACTGGGTCTGGAGTCAAGATGGATTGGAATTCAAAATCTTATTTCAGTCACTTAGTAGCTGTGTAATCCAGGGCCTCAGTTTCCTCAACTGTGAAATGAGAATCATAGCACCTACCTTTTTTGTGAAGATCAGATGAGACATTTGAAAAAAAAAAAAAAAAAAGTTCTAAGCATATATCTGACACATTAATAGGCACTGCATAAATGAATATTCCTTCCTTCCCCAGGTACTATATAAATGCTTACTCTTTTTCCTTCTCTTTCCAATTTTCTGCAACAATTTCTCTTCAAAAAGAAAATGGAATTGAATGTGGCTTTCTTGAAACAAGAAAAAAGCTGTCTCCTCTCCTAAGTTCTGGCCATTTCTCCATAAAGGAATAGAGCATTGAGTAATCATCCACTCTCAATGAGAATAGCCTTATTCAAATGAACTTGGATCCCTGGTTAAAAAAGTATATTAAAATAAATTCTCAGGCTGCAGGTTAAAGACATTGAATAGAAGAATCAGAAGAGGCAATAAAGTATGGTCAGAGGCATAAGAGAACCAGGAAATAAGAGTGTAGAAGCTAAAAGACTAGCAAGAAAGTAATTTTGATTCTGTATTCAATTAAATGAAGCAAACATTTATGAGACAAAGTATTATGCTTGTCACTGGAAATACAAAGGCAAAACTGGAATATTTCCTCATCTTCTAGGATCTTCTAGTCTACTGTGTGAATACAAATTGTGTAAATATAAATACAATAAAATTTGAAAAGGGAGACAGCCTTCCTTAAAAAGGTAGGTAAAGATCAGGGAAGCTGTCACAGAGGAATTGGCCCCTGAACTGAACACTGAAGGAACCTAAGGATCCTGGGAGGCAAAAATGAGGAATGAGTATATTCCAGGCACAAGGGATGCATTGTAGAAATGCAAGGAAGCAAGGGAAAGAAGTATCAAGCATGAAGAATGGCCAGTAGTACAATTTAACTAAAATATAGGCTGTATGAAATAAAGTAATATTAATTAGGACTGAAAAAATAGCATGAAGCTAGATTGTGGAAAGTTTGATCTATCAGAGTGAGAATTTCATATTCTCTCCTAAAGACAACAGAAATTACTAAACAAGAGAACCAAAGGGATAGACTTGTGTTATATGAAGATTCTGGCAGCTCTGTGGAAAGGGCTAAAATTGAGACCAGTTCCCAAAATCTACAAACTTTGGAAGCAAACAGGGATTAAGTGATTTGGCCAAGGTCTTGTGCCTAGTAAGTGCCAGAGGCCAGATTTGTACTCAGGAAGATGAATCTTCCTGACACAAGACCTAGCACTCTATCCACTGTGCCAACTAACTGTCCAACTATAGATATCAAAGTTTAAATAAAACTCAGGACTTTTCCTTAAATTAGCTGAGTGAAAATGGATCTTTAATTTCATTTTCCCACATAGAAATAGCAAATCTCTAACTCGAAAATGCTTCTAGCAGCACCTTTTTGTATAAATTATGCCAATAATGGGTAGTTC
The DNA here is from genome assembly GCA_023553655.1 of Myrmecobius fasciatus. Lineage (NCBI taxonomy): Eukaryota > Metazoa > Chordata > Mammalia > Dasyuromorphia > Myrmecobiidae > Myrmecobius > Myrmecobius fasciatus. The sequence goes on along the minus strand of JAJPUD010000564.1, from coordinate 270,411 downwards.
TATTAATCTCTCTCAAATGGCAAGTTCTCTTTTTTTTTTTTTTTTTAAAGAAGGAAGTACTATGACAGAAGGGTTCCCATCTGTGTTATTAAGAGGAATGTCCACACTTTTGAAATCAGAGATTCTTGAAATATTAAGCTGAATCATTTAAAGTACTTAATGCTTTGAGAATATATTTGTGATATCTAGTATGTCTTCATGTCTGAAGTCTATAGGAAAAGTAAAAATATTATAGAAGACTATATAAGGCATATATGTCCAACCAAGTATTCTATTCCTGGCAAAGGGACCAGAGATGTTCTGAAGGAGAACACTGTGCAGACATCATAATAAGCTTTAAAAGTATAATTTGCTTTTCAAGAAAATGCCTTGTTGTGAAAATGAGTGTGACAAGAAAAAATGGAGATGAGTAATAATAGATGAACAGCCTGGAGTCTTCCCTTCTTTGGGGAGAACTTTAGAAGACAAAGCAAAGATGAAATTTTTTCTGACCCAGTATAACAACCTCAAGTGCATCAGCCTATTTCAATACTGACTTTTAAAGTTTTTAAAGTTAGTTTAACTTTGTGTTTTTATTTATTTTATTGTTGGCTATGACCAAAACTTTCATCACTTCTAGTGTATGCATGATGGAAAGATATAGGCAAGAATGACATAAAATAAGATGAGATTGAAAGACCTAGCCCAATGGAATCAGAGAATCAATCTAGCATAAAGTTAATCTTTCTGGTGACTCATGAATATTACTAAAATAAGGAGAAACCATTCATCTGCTTTGAAGACTCAGAAAAAGCATTTTACCAGTAAGAAATGTTAGGTTTTGAAAGGTTGAGTAAGAATTATTTTTCATTTTAATCAATCTATATTTAAAAGTAAATGTGTTTCTTTCAACTTGCACAGAAGAAATGCATCACTTGTGAATTGTTCTCTAGCTTGACAGAAATGTTTGAAGAAAATCATCTTGTAATCACCTCAGGAAGAATGGAAAGAACATTTGTACAAAGGTACATTTCTAACAATATAGAAATGACAGTGACTATGTACTTAAAGTAAAGAAAATGTTGTTTTCAGTTTCCTGAAGAAAAAAAATTGGAGAAGGGTAATGAAAAAATCGCTAGTTTGGGAGCAAGAGAACTTGGTTTAAAATTAAAATTCTACCATTAACTACTTTTGAACTTCAGGAAGAAACTCTCTCTGGACCTCATCATCTTCAAGTATAAAATAAAGGTGTGATTTCTAAGTTTTCTTTCAGCTCTGATTTCATTATTTCTTCAAAGTGTCATGAGCAGATTTAGTATAAATTTTGTGAATTGTCTTCTACTCATGTTTTCTCTGATATAAACTACTGAGTTCACATTTTTATAGTACATTAAGGTTTGCAAAGCATTTTAGAAATATTATCTCATTTGATCCCAACAACTCTGAGAAGTAGGTGCTATAATTATCCTTATTTTACAAATGAGAAAAGACTTGGCCAGCTCACACTGTTAATAAATGTCTGAGGCTGGTTTTTTTGAAACAAGTCCAATGCTCTATCCATTGAGCCACCTGGTGGCCTTTCAGAGTACGAGAAAAAGAAAGTTAAATGTTGGAACTGGAAATAATTCATCGTCATCATGGTTATCTTCCCTTTATGGCCTAATTCCATTGTATTATAGTATTACAGAATCTGCCTGAACTAGCCCATATAGTCCAACTCCCCAACTAATGCATGAAGATAAAGCAGGGTTTTAAAATTAGGATCCAAGGATTCCATGGATAGATTTCCATGAATTTGAATGGGGAAAAAATTACATCTTTATTTTCACTAACTTTGAACTGAAATTTGCTATTTTTTTCAATTATTTCAAAGTATTATGAGAAGGGGTCCATTGGCTTCAAAGAACTTCCAAAGAAGTCCAGTGGCACTAAAATAATTAAGAATCCTTTACTTTCAGGCAGTTGGGTGACTGATCAGGAGGATCTGAGATGAAATCCAGTCTCAGTGACCCATGAGCAAGTCAATTAACCCTGATTACATTTTTATAAAAAGAAAGAAACAAAGAATCCCCCTTACAAATAATAACTAGCACATCTCTTCATTTCTCATCTGGCTGCATTTATTTTGGTCATTGTCTTCTCTGCAATGCTCCAGTAAAGTCGTTACTTGGAAATCTCATCTTGCAAGATCCAATCAGGCTTGTTATTCATATCTCATTAGTATCCTCTGCCCTTCCATTTAGAGGGTAGAGATTTTTTCTTTTAAGGAAGGGAAGGAGGCTGGCATCTCCTAAGACATCTCTTTTCCAACCAACCAACACTCATTATAATCTTTCTTGGTTTCTCCATAGTGGCCAAGTCAGCTACCTTTTCCCCATCTCCTCTTTTTCACTTCATTTTGTTTGTTGACTTCCCACCTTAGATAGTAAAGTCCTTGAGAGCAGGAAGTTTCTTTTTTTATATTCCTATCTCCCAGCCTCCAGTGCTTAGCACAATAGTTGACACATAGTAGGTACTTAAATGTTTATTGACTATTGACTTGACTCACTAAGGTAGGAACAAGAGGGAAAATTTAAAAGCTTGTTGAAAATTAAGCATTTTCCTCTAAGAAAGAAATCAGGGATGTTAGTAAGGCATGGGATGTGAGCATAAAGGTCATATTAGGTTTCTCCCATTGGAGAACAAATTTGATCTTTGATTTCTGAGAGAAGTGGAACAAAGGGTGATGGGACCCAGGTGACACAAGGAAGGGACGGAACAGAGTCTTTTCCTGATAGGAATTAGCCAAGGTGGGCTTACACTGAGCAGCGGTTCAGTGGGCTTTTTCCCTTGTAAGAATCAGCCAAGTTGGGTTTACACTGAGCAGGAGCTCAGTGGGCCTTTCCCCTTGTAGGAATCAGTGAAGACTTGGAGTTCAGAGTCATCCTTTTATTTTGCCTTCTAAGTCTTCAGGCTGGGGAGATTAAGGGCTAGTTTCTGTAAAGGTTGGTGATTTAGCCCTAGGCCAAGATTTCTGATTGAATTACAAATGTGCCTATGAATAGATTGGTGGGCTCCTCCTCTACTGGGCATTTTTTTTTTAGATTTGGGGTCTCTCCAGCCCTCCCCCCAAGATCAGGGAATATACAATCAAGGACAGTTTACATATTTTTTTTTTTGTCTTCTCTTTTTAAATTTTTTTTTCTCAATTATTTGTAACACACACCCACACACCCACACACACACTTTTTTTTTTCTTTTTTCCTTTTTTTTTTGTGAGGCAATTGGAGTTAAGTGACTGGTCCAGGGTCACACAGCTAAGAAGCATTAAGTGTCTGAGGTCTGGTGCTCTATCCACTATACCAAGTAGCTGCCCTGCATCCCCCACACTTTTAAGTTAAAATTACTTTTTAAAAACATTTTCTTATATATAATAAATCCATAAAACAATAAATCAAGCCCTGATTTGTATCCCCATTTCTAAGGTGTAAATGCTCACTCTGAAAATTTAATGTTCTATCAGTGGTTTAGAACTGCCTCTAGGACATTTTTAAATTTTTATTTCCCCCAATTAGATGTAAAAACAACATTTTTTTGTTATACATGTACATTCATTTTTTTGCATATTTCCTTATGAATCATGTTGGAGGATAAAACTCAGAACAAAAGGGGAAAAGTACAAGAGAAAAAAAAAACAGAAGAAAAAGAAAAACAATAAACATAGCATGTGTTGATCTGTATTTGAATGATATTTCCATCCAAAGTTTATTGGAGTTACCTTGGATCAATGAATTGTTAAGAAGAAGCAGGCCCATCATGGTTGATCATCGAACTTACTTGCTGTTGTTGGACAATGTTTTCCTGGTTCTGCTTGTTTTGCTCAGCATCAGTTCATGTAAGTCTCTACAAGACTTTCTAAAATCAGCTGTTCATCATTTTTATAGAGTAATAATATTCCATTACTTTGATATATCATAACTTATTCATCCATTCCCCAATTGATGGGCATCTACTCATTTTCCAGTTCTTTGTCACTACAAAAAGAGCTACTACAAACATTTTTGTAAATGTGGGTCTTTTTCCCTCTTTTTTTGATTTCTTTGGGATACAGACCCAGTAGTGGCACTGCAGGATCACAGTTTTATAGTTCTTTAGATATAGTTCCAAAGTGCTCTCCAGAATGGTTGGATCATTTCACAACTCCATCAACAATACATATGTCCCAGTTTTCCCACATCCTCTCCAACATTTATCATTATCGTTTCCCATCATCTTAGTCAATCTGAGAGGTATGAGGTGGTACCTCAAACTGTTTTAATTTGCATTTCTCTAATCCATAGTGATTTAGAGTATTTTTTCATGTCACTATAAATGGTTTTCATTTCTGTATCTGAAAATTGTTCATATCCTTTGACTATTTATCAGTTAAGGAATGATTTGTATTCATAGATTTGATTTAGTTCTTTATATATTTTATCAGAACCAATGACTAAAAAAAATTTTTCCCAGCTTTCTGCTTCCTTTCTAATCTTGGCTGCATTGGTGTTGTTTGTGCAAAACCTTTTTAATTTAATGTCATCAGAGTTACCCATTTTGCATTTCATAATGTAGAATAAGCCTTCTTAAATTTTTTCTACTTGCAATACCTTTTTGCCCAAGAAATTTTTACATGATTTCCAGTATATAGGCATTTAAATATGTATATAAATCAAACATTTACTGATTAAAAAATAATAATTTAGCAACCCCCATGTTCAGTTATAAAACCTCAGAAAGAGTTGGGAACTACATTTAAGAAGCTGGGCTTTAGAACACCCCTGGCTGAGAAACATCTCCCCAGTTAAGGGTGAAGGGAATCAAGATTGCAGAAGGTAAACGGCACCAGGTCTGGGCCATGACTTCATTTCTTTCCAAGCTGCCCTCCACACATACCCCCGAAACATTCATCCTTGCTGATCACATCAGCCTTGGAACTCCCACCTGGAAGTTCAAAGTATACCTCCGGCTATAGAAGATGAAGAGCCCTTTCCAGAGCCTCCATTTAAGAAAGGCATCCAGGAGAGCCATCTCTTCATTTCCTACCATACTGCACCCTTCTGAATTTTTCTATCATGCCTCCTCATTGGATATTTGCCTCTCTTTATCTTTTTTATGATTTTGTTTGTATTTATATTCTCAATACTAGCACAGTGCTTAGTATTTAGTAAGCCCTTAATAAGTGCTTATTGACTGATAGATTGACTGATTGCCTAAAGTTGCCTCTGCTTTCCTGATACAAGTAGCCTTTTCTTTCTCTTAAATCAAGAGAAAAAAAAAGAAATATATTAAATAAAAGAAAGGATCAAAATATGCTCTATAAATTATGTTAGGACAAAACAAAACCAGAACAGTGCAGAAGTGATCTTTCCAAAAGAGTTTACTTGTAATGAGATGATGTATGGAGAGGCAATGTGGTATAATAGGAAGAGTACTGAAATTGAATTCAGAAAATCTAAATTCAAATCTGGACTCTATTGATTGTTACTTGTCAGACTCAGGCATGTCACTTTAATTCTCCTAAGCCATCGTTACTTCATTTTTATGTAAAAGTTTATCAAAAGCTAAGGCAGCCCTGAAGTCAGGAGGACCTGAGATAAAATCTGGTCTCGGACATTTAACACTTCCTAGCTGTGGGACCCTGGGCAAGTCACTTAACCCCAAATACCTCAGAAAAAAAAAAAAAAAAAAGCTAAGGCAGCTAGGGGGTGCAGTGGATAGAGGGCTAGACTTGGAATCAGAAAGACTAATCTTCCTAAATTATAATCTGGCCTCAGACACTAGCTGTGTCACCTGAGCTAGTCACTTAATCCTGTTTGCCTTAGTTTCCTCATCTATAAAATGAGCTGGAGAAGGAAAGGGCAAACCACTCTAGTATCTTGCCAAAAAAAAAAAAAAACAAAAACCCTCAAATGATGTCATAAAGAATCAGACACAACTGAAATGACTGAACAAAATATCAAAAGCTTTCCGTTATAAGAAATACAAGGAGATGGTGTGATTATCACATGTCACACAACAAATTCCTTTAACCCATAATTCGGGCTTGTTTCCACTGAACACTGTAGTTCTGGATACTTGATGAGACAGGACAGGGTCCCCACCTATAGTGACAGGTAGCTGATAATCCCCCATCCAGTACCTGACTCACTTTTGCCTCAGGGGCTTATTTCTGCTTAAGCCTAGGAGAAGTATTCAGGGGTAGCATGGAGCCAGTTCTAACAAGCTCAGAGCTTGTTAGATTGTCACTGTGAACATTATTAAATTGTCACTGTGAACATTATTAAATTGTCACTGTGAACATTTAAACTTCACAAATGAGCATACAAGTCAGGGCTTGATTTATTGTTTTATTGATTGTCCTGACTTAAGAAAGAGATAGAAAAAAATGTTAATAATGCAAATTAAATGTAAAAGTGAATCCTGAGCACATTTTCCTTCAGAGAGTCAATTGCTATAAACATTTACTAGCTCATCCCTAGATATATCTATCTTGCAACATTATTCTCTCACTATAGGTGCTGGGTTTTTGTTTGTTTGTTTGTTTGTTTTACTGGAAACTAGCATTTGCTAGTATTCATCCATTGTATTTACAACTTTTCAGTGAAATCTTGTCTGCTCTCCCCTATTGCTAAAACAAGGGTGTGTCTCTGGTCCCTCTTTGGAAATACAAACCATTCCCTTAATCTCTACTCATTTCAACATTAATCATAGTAGACAAGGATTCAGTAGTTATTGGATTTTCTTTTATATAAAGGGGAATAGGATGATAGAGGAGGAAAACTTTGTTGAATAGGAAAGAGGGAGAATCAATTCCTAAGTGTTTCATGTCATAGGAAGAGAAAAGAGACAGAACTTCCATGAGTTTGCCATAAATCGAATTGGAAAAGTAATAGGAAAGATGAGAAGGTATCCTCACAAGGTGGTTTGTAATTCTCTTTCCATCATTAGCCCTTGGCATTTTCTTGACACTTTACAATTCTATAGCACAAGATGGAGAAGAAACTATTTTCTTCTTTACTTCTCCCAGAATTCTCCAATACAATGAATTCTAGATAACATAGTATGTCACCAATTAAGATAGTTATCTGTTCCAGTTTCTCATCTCCATAGCAGAACCATCCATTTTAGAAGCTCAGAAACACAGGAATACATCACATAGATTTAGGCTTTTCTTTGTGGTGGGGGAAAGGACAATGTATACTTCAGAGATCTCAAAATGTTTCCTGAGCTTAGCATGGGAAGGAGCCATATTTTGCTGGTAAGCCTCTGCCTCCCCCATCTCCTAGATTTTTCTTTCATGGCTTTTCTTATCTCAGATTATTTAAACTTTCCCTAGAAATGAAAGGTAAGAGTTGGAAGAGGTGAACTTGAGAGCAGAGTATACTTGAAAAATTCGAACTGCTTTCTTCCTTGATGATTGTATGTATGATTTCTTTGGAAGAATTAGTGCCTCCTTGCCCCCACTTTTTCTTGTTCTTCAGGAATCTTATTTGTGTCTGACTCTTCATGATTCTATTTGAGGTTTTCTTGGCAAGGACACTTGCCATTTCCCCATTTCCTTTTCCAGATCATATTGCAATTAAAGAAACTGAGACAAAAAAATTAAGTGACTTGCCTATGGTAACTCAGTAAGTATCTGAGGTTGGATTTGAAGTAAGATCTTCATGATTTCAGATCCAGTGTTCTATCCACTGTACCATCTAACTACCTCTCTATTCCCCTAAAGAAGAACAAATTTTAGCAAAATAATTAAAAGAAATCTATCCTGGAAGTCAGAAGAACTGTTTATAGGATTATAGTGTAGTGAGGGTGGGGGAAGGGTGTCCTCTTTATGGCTTATATTCAAGCACCATTTTTGCTTCTAGACAACTATGTAGAAGCTTGAAGAAATATCTACTTCTTGACAAGGATGATCCTGATTGATTGCTAATAAGCTAGTACATATAAAAAAATGAACTTCCAGATCTCTTTGACTTCCTCAATTCTTGAAGTGTCATGATTTGACTCAAGTGAGGGAAGTACAGGCCCTTTTTTTGAGCCTGAACCTCATGGATGGTAAAGAGGAAAGGAATGGGAAGAAGAGGGAGAAAGCAGGAGTAGTAATAGAGGGTTGCAGGAACTGAGGAACCCTAGAGAACTGGGAAAGTTGTTTGTACCTCCAGAAGGTTCTGGGTCTCTAGTGACAAGGATAACATTACTTTTCACTTTTGAAGATAGCTCTAATTCTGTTGTCTACTCCAGGATTTCTTAATTTTTTTTTTTTCGCTCTTAGAGATCCCTTTTCACTCAAGAAAATTTTGCATGACTTCAGGTATATTGGTATGTAAATTAGTCATACAAATCAAACATTTACTGATAATAAATCATAATTTTGTGACCTCCATATTCAGTTATGGGATCCCATAGGGGATCATGAGCCACAGTTTAAGAAGTTTTGATCTATGGAAGGATGAAATATGGTGAAACAAATATAATGCAAGGTAGAGTGTGATAAGACAAAGAGATCCAGACAATGCTCTAGGAAAAAGTAAGAATGGAACAAGTGGTTTTAGATACTCTAGTCTCTGAAGATTACCCATAGAACTCCAAAAATAATAATAGTACTCTACCCCCTGGGGGACATAATTTGTGAGTTTAAGCACCAGGTTGAGAGGAGGGACACTGAGAGGTATGTGGTTCCTGTCCACAAGGAATTTATATCAACTGAGAAAAATACTACATATAGAACCTAACTTGGAATTTTCTTGGCAAAAATACTGAAATGGTTTGGCTTTACCTTCTCCAGCTCATTTTACAGACGAGGAAATTGAGTCAAATGAGATTAAGTGACTTGTCCCGGATCATACAACTAGTGTCTGAAGTCAGATTTGAATTCAAGAACATGAATCTTCCTGACTCCAGTCCCAGCAGTATCTACTGTGCACACATACTGGTATAAATAAAACAAAGAAGAATGTTATGGAACAAAGGACAGCTATAAACAGAATACTCTAGGAAAATAAAAAGGAGGGAAGAAGTCCTATCATATAACCTTGTATTAGGGAAGCTTTTCCCAGAGACCCATAATATCAGAAGGAATGACCCAGGTATAACATAGACATTCAACATATTTCTAAAATTACCCTAAACACCTAGACAAACATGTATTCGTTTCCAAAAATGCCAAGTGACTACTGGCAGCCTTGATAGTATCCTTCAGATATATTGAGAGTTTAGTAGATTTTTATAGACAATCCCCCTAATCTCATATCTATTTATAAAACTGTTCCTATGAGAAATTTCTATTAGAATTTCTATAAGATGGATAAATAATCAGTTTCCATCATGTTTTAGCCATTCTGAAAAGAATTCCTGCTACCAAAAAAGAAGAAAAATTATTAATAAAAATATTTTTATTAAGCATACAATAGATTTTCAGTTTCATGTATAATCATCTTTTTATGTTAATATATTATGGGAATGCTTGTTTTATTCCTTAAATTAAAAATAAAATAATTTTTAAAAAAATCTAAAAATAGAAGAAACTTTGGTCTACTCTGTCTTAGAACTAAAAAAAAAAAAATGGTGATAATACTACCAGCATAACTTTAAAATATTTTTGAAACCTAAAAACAAACTTCACAGTGAAAAATGCTTAGGGACTACCCACTCGATTATATTCATTTATTTTAATGCCACCTTTGCACTTTCAATTTATATTCTTTTAGTATAAAGAGTAAAAGCTTGGTTTAGTATTTATTTACTTTATAATTTATATATATATATATATATGTATATATATATATTCCATTATTCTTCCACTAGGGGGCAGCAAGAGGCTATAAATGAATTTAATTCTAACTCATTTTTAGCTTTAGAACCAAGCAAAAAAAAAAACTAATCTTCTGCATTCCATCCCACCAATGTAATTCCACTTTCTTTAACTCCAGACAGATGGAGACATATAGACTTATCCCAGGCAAAAGAGACTGCTGATAATCAAAGAAACATCTCCCAGACAAAGTAGATTCACATGATTTGGAGGGTTGTTTTCTGATAATAAGCAATGTAATCTGGGTAGAGTTTAGAATAAGTAGAATCACCTGACAGTTACAGGGATGAGATATGAGGTTTAAGGGGCTACAAGGAGAGTGTTTGATTCAAAAGAAATTAGAATCAGATAATTGTGTCAATTTGCTGGGAGTTGGAAAGTAAACTAACTTCAAAATTTGACTCATAATACTGAGGCAAGATTTCTAATGCTAAATTTATAACTCATAAAATGAATAACCTTTCTTATTGACTCCTATCTTACAAGTTATTTCCTGAGAGTTGAGCACGGATCAACAGGATCCTCATATTGCAGCAGCCAACAAGTCTGTACCTGAGATGGCAAAAGCTTCAGTAAAAGGTATTATTCTCTTTTTCTTTCACCAAAGACTTGAATGGAACATGGTATCTGTGTGTTAATCTTTTTGGTTATTCCCTAAACCATTTCTCAAAATACATTTATAGAATCAATCATATGATAAAAAAGGGGAGTAATTATTTGCAATATTTTCCCCTCCCAAATATGAAATTACATACATAAACATACATATAAAATATTTATTAAATATAGCAATATTTTGGTATGAAAATGAGTTTGATTTCAGGCACTTTGGCTTCATTATTCCCCAACATTCTTTTATCCCAAGGATATTCCATATCCTCATACCCACTCCATTTCTCAAACACTGACTAGAATTTATGGATTTAATCAATATATTTCAAGTTCTAAATTATCCCTTGGCTAAATATGTTTGACAAACTTAGATTTAAATGTGTGCATTAGAAACTAAAGTTTTGAAACTTTTGTGATCAAAAAAGAGGATTTATTTATGGAGAGAAATAGCCCAAATAAACTCATATTCCCTGAGTACCCTAATATATTAATATACCTTTCTAAAGTATTCTAATATACACTTCCTAACACATACAAACACACACATATAGGCTCACAGTTCAAAACACTTATTTTTGAGAATTATTTTAAAGGCTCTCTTTTTTCTTTCATATATCTAAAATTATACCACTCTGTTTTAATAATATATATATATATATGTTATTATGTGATATATCTATATTACACATACATATGTGTGTATGTATTTAGAAATGTAGATACATATCTGTATTTATCACAATGTATTCCAGATGTTGCCGTCTTCAACAATCTTTGTTTCCATAGTTTTGTTTTTGTCTTTTCCTGGAGAAATAGCAAAGTCTGCATATTAATCCAACTCCTACCCTTTGGAAAATTACTTATAAGCAGATATGTTGATCATAGAATCAGAAAACTGTGCCTTACTCTCTTACTCATCTATAGATTCCTTACATTAAGTAGTTCAATAGGCCTCCCTAGAGTGTTAAAAATGTGCCTGTGAATGTATAAGAAAGAGAGTTGTTAACAATTGCACATTTTTATTCCTTGACTCAAAGGAATAAACTAAAAAAACTAGTTTATTCAACTAGTGGCACGAATTAAATTTTTCCTTCACTGTGATGGCACCTGGTAAAATATAATTGCCAGGTTGCTGCTGCTGGTCATCTCTTTTGGACCTGCCTGGATCAGAGGCAGCCTTACGTGAGAAACAATACCGAACTATGGTATTGAGTTGATGGTTAGATACTTAGCCCTGATTTTCTATTAATAGGCCCATAAATTGATCTCAAAAGTTAAATACATGACTTTTAAAACATTGGTGGGACAGACAAATTTAGTCAGTGACCAGGGAAGAAAAGCTAAGAGTTTTCTAATTAAATGAAAACCTAAGTCAAAATTATAGAATTTTTTTTTTCTTAATGAGGTAGTTAGGGTAGTGCTGTGCACAATGTGCCAGAGAAGTCAGGAAGACTCATCTCCCTGAGTTCAAAACTAGTCTCAAATACTTAATAGCTATGTCACTTTGAGTGAGTCATTTAACACTCTTTACCTCAGTTTTCTCATCTGTAAAATGATCTGGAGAAGGAAATGGCAAACTAGTCCAATATCTTTGCCAAAAAAAAAAAAAAAGCCAAACTCCAAATGGGTCATAAAGAGTTGGACATGCCCAAAATGACTGAACAACAACTATATAAATTATGAAATATGATATATATGAGAATTGTTAAGAAAGGAGTCACCCAAAAAATTCTATTTTACAATGATCCTATATTATGTAATAATAAATATTAAAAACAAGGTTTCAAGTTATATCATTTACTATATTTTCTTATAAAAAAAGATTATTTTCCCTAAGGAATTTGATAGAGAATGGTACACAATGAACTTGAATAGACTGACATATTATAAACAAAGATTCACTGAAAAGTGGTATAAATGTTGTAATAAAAAAGAAAGTATGACCCCTCCCCCCCAAATGGGAGTCATTTAGTAACTAACAGTAAGGGATAATGAATAGACAGGCCACATGCTCCATTGGTATCCTAGCATTGTTAAGAGAACATAAAACCCTCAGCATGTTGAGTAGTTGAGAGTCCATAGATCTGGTACTCTAAGGAGTCTCCAAGGCAATCTAGTATGGTATCAATGTTCAAATGATATCAAACTCAAATAGAGAACAGGGCCACTAAATCCTGAAGGCTACACATTGACTTAGAAAACCACATGTTAACATTATTGATATTCTATTGTAGTTTTACTAATTTTGTGAAATATTTCCCAATTATATTCTAATCTGGTTCATTGAGATAGTTACAGACCATAAGTCTATGTTGATGCCTCTGATCTAGTCCAGCCTCCTCTTTACAGATAAAGATACTCAAGTCCACAAGAGTTAAATAACTTCTTCAAGATCATACAGGTAGTAACAGAGATGGTATATAACTCAGTTTCCCTTTCTCCCAAACCAGTGTTCTTTCCACTATACATTGGCAATGAGATACATTAGAATATTTTCTTGTAGTTTAATTAAAAATAGCGCTTTTTTAAACTGACTTCATTATTAAAAAAGGAGGGGTAGAAATGCCCTATAGTAAGATCCTCTGCTATAGAATTTCATCACAATTTCTGGCAGTTATATGAGCTTCTGCAAGTTTTATAAATTGCTTGTGAAATGGCAGATTGTGTGAAGATGAAACATATGAGTGGGGAAAAAAAATTTTAAGTTGATAGAATTCTAAGCCAACTGTGATATGCATTAACAGAATCATGATTTAACTTTTGGATAGGATGGGGCTGGGCTAGACATGAGATTTCACTGATAATGGCAAAACTACTCATGAGTCCCTCTCACTTCCTCAAATTCTCTGGTGCTTATTTCCTCAGCAAGTGGCCTGGGGATACTGAAAGGTTAAATCACTTGTTCAAGGTCATAGTCAGTATGTCAGAGGCAGAATTTGAATCTAGATCTTCCTGATCTTGACATTGGATTTCTATCTACTAGATCATTCTTATTCTGATGAGCTTCTATTATTACTTGAAAAATTATGAAGCCTAGTGAGAAACAATACTTTAATATTGGAGTATTCAGAGAATTTTAGAGTCAAAAATATTTTAGAAATCATCTAGTCAAAAAAAAATCTGTTTTATACATAGTGGAGATTGGTTATGAACACTCCCTATAGGACATGCATAGAGATACACCTGCCAGAGCCATCATATGGGAGTGTGCACTGAGCTACTTTGACTTCTTTTGGCCAAATGTATAGCCCTTCACTGAAGGACTTGGATACTTTGGAATGGGAAAGTAATTCCCTTATTAATCCCTTCACCCCATGATGGCACCAAGGACTGTCTACTAAGCCAGAAGGAAATGATCTATTCAATAGATCTTAAAGGAGTATAATTCTGTACTCTTGTTCTTTCTCATTCTCATGAGAGAGTGAGACTGACAACTTTATGTAAATCTGCCTCACTTAAATCCAATTCACTCAAAAGTCAAGACATCACCCATCATCCACTATTTTTCTATTTTAATACATTGCGCCCAGACTCCAATACCTCAGTGTCACTGGTCCTCTTCAAAAATGATGAATGAACAACAACAATCATGAAAATGTCAGAACTCTTCCAGACTCATCTTGGAGGGCTGGGAGAAGAACAAGTTTGAGTTTTCATTTTCCAGCTATATGGCATCTATGAGCACATGATAGCTGAGATTAAATGATCTAAGGATGGATTTTTTGTCCTTGGCTGCCTTTTTTGCTTTGTGTTTCTTGACTGACCATAGGTGACTGAACAATGATCCTAAAATGGGCATTTCTAACTTAAGAGGCAAATCTGTGAATTTAAGAGGATGGATCTCCTAGGTCCCTCATTTGGAGCTGACTAGAAACAGGAGGAGTTCCTATATTTAAGATGACCACCAAGAGGAGGATAAGCTCAATCCCTAGCTTGCCACAAGACATGGGCCTGGAAGAAACAATTTAGACAATGTAAAGCATGGACAAAAGTGAAATGTCTTTGAAAACAAAATTTAATAATATTTTATTTTTCCAAATACATGCAAAGATAGTTTTCAACATTCACCTTTGCAAAACCTTGTGTCCAAATTTTTCTCCCCCTCCCCCTGCTCCAAGACAGCAAGCAATCTATATAGGTTAAGCATGTGCAGTTCTTCTAAACATATTCCATATTCATCTTGCTGAGCAGGAAGAATCAGATCAAAAGGGAAAAAGAACACACGAAAGGAGAAAAAAAAAAAGACCAAGCAAACAATAATAAAAAAGGTATAAAATACTATGCTGTGATCTGTACTCAGTCTCCATATTCTTTTTCTCTCTGCATGTGGATGGCACTTTCATCCTAAGTCTATTGGGAATCGCCTTGAATCACCTCACTGTTGAAAAGAGCCAAATCCAACACAGTTGATTATTAATCTTCTTGTTACTGTGTACAATACAAGTATCTGCTCACTTCACTCAGTTCGTGTCAGTCTTTCCCAGCTCTTCTGAAATCAACCTGTTCAGTGAAATGTCTTTTTAATAGTCTTGCAAACTGCTTCATGTTTGGTTTCTACATTGACCACAAGAGCAGGTATAATAGTAGTTATAAATGACTGATGATTATTAAGGGTTATTGTGTGTGTGTGTAGAAAATGAATAGTTGTTTTACACCTAATTTCCATTGCAGATTAAATACTTTTCTACCTCTCCTTTTTGGGAAGACCTTAGCTTGGAGGCACAAAAAGTCTGAGGTGGAAAAAGAGCTGAATCCTATTCTTTGGAAGCTACCTCCCACCAGGAATAAATTCAGTGTGTATGCATAGGTACACAACTAAGAGGGGCTTTTTAGCGAAGAGGAAGAAAGTAAACCACTCCCACCTCACCACTTCTCTGCTAAGGCCCAGAAATGGTTCTGTGTGTTGTTCTATGAGGATAAGCAAACTGAAGTCTAAAGAATTTGAGTCATCTGTCTAGTGTCACACAGCTAGTTAGTGACCAAGCCTAGCTTAGAGCCCAGGTGTCCTAATTTTCTCTTTAATCTTTTTCTACTATATTATGCGGCTTTTAAGCAAGAATATATTGGTAATATTTAACTGGCTCTGGGAAAAAAACGTGCCAGTCTTTTAAGCTTAAGATTTTCCCATCACTTTATTAAATTGAGACACACAACAAAAAAATGAACCAAACCCTGAATTATAAAATGTGCCAACATTAGCCAGTGTAAATGATGCTAAAAATTCAACATCTGCCAGCTAGCTCCAGTGTATCCCTGTTTTTTGTTTATGTTTTGTTTTGGGGTTTTTTTGTTTGTTTGTTGTTTGTTATTTGTTTGTTTTTTTCCCGAAGCTGTTGGGGTTAAGTGACTTGCTCAGAGTCAGCCAGCTAGGAAGTATTAAGTGTCTGAGGTTAAATTTGAACTCAAGTCCTCCTTCCTGACTTCAGGGCTGGTGCTCTATCCACCTAATTGCCCCCATATTCCTGTTTTTTTTTTTAAGAGAATATGGTTTTTATTGAATCTGAAAGATATAATTAGCAAACTTAAATCAATGTTGTACAATGTAAAGAGGGCTAAATTTAATATCAAAGGACCTAGATTCATATCCTGATTCTTCTGGGTGTCATCTGTGTGATCCTAGATAATCACTTTTTTTAAGTGTCACAACTAAATAAATATTTAGTTGCTGGGTTCTATATAAGCTTCCTTTTTTGGTGAATCCATCTCCTTCTTTCTATCTCACTCTCACCAAGTCCAAGCATTTAGTTCAATGAGTACTTATTAAGTACCTACTATGTGCTAGGCAGTAAAAAGAGGAATAGTAGGGCTCTCTAGACCATCAGTATAGTTTCTAGTCCAAGTCCTACAGCTATCATAGAAGGAAGAAATTGTTGTCCTTTTCTCACCTCCAATATCAGATGTTAACTCACTGCCACTGATGGGCATGTAAGCCCAAGAGCTCTGGAACTGCAGCACTTCTGGCATAACTGAATCTGCTTCCAGTCCAGATCTTCGAAGCCCTTGGAACCCAGCAACTAAATATTCCAGACAAGGGAAAGGAAAGAATAAAAACCCTAAAGTTTCAAACCTGAGTGAGTGGGAGAAGGAATGAATGAATGAGGAGTGAATGAATAAAAAAACATTTTTAGTTGCTAAGTCCTGGACATACGGATAGATAAGAAAGACAGCCCTTGCCCCCACAGAGCTCACATTCCAATTGGAGAGACAATACATTTAGGAAGATCTAGCTGTACAGTGGATGGAAAGCTCAAGATGTCTTTTAGGAAATTGGGTAAATAGTAAGCCTATTTACTTATTTACATAATGGTTAATTAACCATTATGGACGTTGATAAGGAGGACTATTTTGAGGGAGAAAGATGATAAACTCTACTTTAGACATTTTGAATTTGAAGTACTACAAGACATTCAGATGGAGTTGTCCAGTTGACAACTAAAAATAAAGGACTGAAATTCTAGAGAGGGAGATGGGATTAGAGATACAGACTTTAGAGTTAGCCACATAGATATGATAAGGATGAAAGTGGACAAGATCACTCAGGGAGAGAATGTAGGAAGAGAAGAGAGTTGAGGACAAGATTTTATTAAGGACTGGGTGAATGCTAAGGTAGAGGAAGAGGAGTACCTACAGACTGTTCATTTGGGAAGTTTGGAAATGAAAGGAGACAAATAGGTTGTAGTTGGAATAGATATCAGGGTCAAGGGAATTTTTTTAAATTATTATTATTGTAGGGGAGACCTTCCCCAAGTCTAATTTTGTATCCCAAGAAAAAAGGTGACAGAAACTAATAGACCTAAAACAGAATTGGCAGTTGAGAATGGAATGACTCTTCTACATCTCAGAAAGTAGATGAAGATACAAAAGACTATGTATAAATTTCCTATAATTAATTTATATGAATTCCAATTTTTCAGCCAGCAACAAAGCCTCCAGAAAATATTCAATTTGAACCTGGACTCAGTTTAATTTGACTAAGAAGTTATATAACCCAACCTTAGAGCTATCAGAGAAGTCTAGAGAAAGGAGAGAGAAGTAACCCTATGAAGTCACAGAATTTTTTTCTCAGTAAACTTATCTCTAGTCAGACCCCTGTTTGTGGCTGATCTGGGCAGACTCCTTTCACCCCCAGGCAAATAGCAGTGCATTTATCAGAAAACCAAAGTGCATCTAAAGCTGAATATGATTCAAATAAGACCACAATGTCTCCCCTGTGGTAAAACAAACCTTGAGTTGATTCTTACCAAGATCCCCAACTTTCTGCTTCCCTTCTTCCCCCAGTCCTTGCCTCCCCAACATACATTTCTTACTCAGAAGATCATGGTTTAACCAGGGTCAGGTTGAGGTCACTGGCAGGGCAGCCAGGGTAAGGTCAAGTCTAAAATTAGGCCTCATACCAAAGCTGACCCAAAGAGAAGGCAAGCATTTCATTTTATAAAGCTGTCACTCTCCCTCTGAAACTTAGAAGTGTCCAATATTTAGGTTCTCTGAAATTTAAACATAGAAAGGTGATTGGACTCTTTTAGCTGGGCCTCCCAAAATTACATTAAGGATTGTCAGAGAAGAATAAATAATATAGAAATTTGTTAGGTGGAGGAGCAACCTTTTTTGTTTTCACATCCTTAGCAGCTACAGTAACAAGGAAGTTGTTTTCTCATTTCTAATACAGGAGTTCCCCAGACACTTAGAAAATGTTTGTTTGCCCTCAAACACACCAGAATATGACTATTACTGGTGAACTCAGAAAGCATTAAACTAGAGACATTGGGCTTTCTAAAAGCAATTTTATTGTTTTTAAGATTATATGTGGTCAGAGCAGCCTGAGGAAAAAAAGGCATCAATTAGTGTTATTATTAATGTGCAGATGACTAAGAAAACCTTATGTAAGTTTAAGTAACTTCCTGGGTTTCTGGGCATTGCTATGCCTAGAAACACATAGGGTCACCTGTTAGTAACAGATCTTTGTCAAAAAGAAGAGATAAAAGCCCTCTATACCACTGCATTCTTTAGAAAGATGGACTTCTAATGTATAATAATAAGTATAACAAAGGACGCTGCTTTAATTTTTCCATCAGCAAATGGGGAAGAATGAAAATAATTATTATATCATATGTAGCTTAGTGCTTTCAAAATCATTAATAGATCATGCATTGCCATGAAAATCTTGTCCCTCTGAAAAAGGGACAATAGCATGAAACTAGGTTTTGGGGAAAATTAATTTTACAGATAGGCCTCTATTCAGGAAGGAAAAACCCATCTAATGTATTAATCAACAAGAGATATTTTTGACAGCTCCACTTAATGAGAGAAGCAGTATATAGAGTAGATAGAGATTTGGCTTCAAAGTTAAAGAGCCTTGGGTTCAAGTCTGAAAACCAGGGTGAGTTATTTTACATTTCAGTGCCGGGGCAACTCTCCACTACTCTCTAAGTTGCTTGATAAAGTTGCTTGAAAGTTTCCCATACCAGTAATTCCCTTTAGAACAATGGAATCATTGGACTAGACCAATATACATACACACATACATATATATATATATATACATATACATAAATATATGTGTGTTATATATGTAGCAGAGAAGATAGAACTTTGGACCTGGAGTCAGGAAGAATTTAAATCTGATTTAAAATCCTTATTAAGCAAGTCACTTATCCTCTATCTGCCTCAGTTTTCTCATCTGCCTCATTTCTCATCAACACTGAACACTTTCCTCCTGAGGTTGCTTTGAGGATAAAATGAGATAATAATGGTAATGTGTTTCACATACCTTACAGCACTATAAAAATGCTAGCTATGATGATGATAAGAATGATGCTATTACCATGGATCAACCATTTGACCCAAATAAAAACAAACAAGGAATTAAAATGAAAAAGTGTTTCCCATGAGCTAAAAAACACTTCTTCAAAATGTTTCTGAGCTTGGGAGAATTTTCTCTTTATTCTCTTCCAGTTTTCAGAACAATTTCATATCCCACAAAGCAGTCATTGTGCCTGTTACTTATTTATATTAGACTTCATCTGTTCTTATTTGGGAGTAAGTTTCATTTCTGGAACAGAATATAAGGATTCATTGCTTCAGAAACTATAGTTTGGGTATATGACCTCAGACATCGTACCTTGATCAAAGAACCCACTGAATCCTAAAGGTAGAAGCAGCCATAAAGGACATCTAATTCAGTGGTTCGAAACATGTTATTATATCATGATCCCCTTGGGGAGTTTGACAAAATCTCTAGTCTGCTTTTCAGAATGTTTTCAAATGCATAAAATAAAATGCATAGGATTACATAGTAACCTCTACTTCACAAATTTGCCTAAGGTGGGTCTTGCAATGATTCTGTTGTTAACTTGATTTTAATTTCTTTTCCTAATAAAAACATGGAACAATTTCCCTCATTTTCTATTTTTTAGATATACCTAGAGTTGGGAGGGGGTGAAATTTGGCAGGCAAATTTGGGTCAGGTGGGTAGTACTGGGCAGTCCTGATAGTTCTGGTCTATAAGAGTTTGGTGTTTCCTACCAACCCATATGGCAATGCATGAAAAAGGCATTGATGTCATCATGGGAGGGCTCTGGGTTGGAACTGTCAAGGAAATGGGAGGTCAAGGTTTAGATACGCTGGAAGAGACTTGTTTGTAATTTAGATCCAAGGTTTGATGCCTCCAATTCTGAATCAGAAATGTCAGACGAGCAAACTGTAAGCCTTATGAGGCTCACAACATTCCTGAGAGTGAACCAAAACCAGATTAAAATGTAATTAAGAAATATTTAACAAAAAATATGATAAAACATAAATAATGTTACATTTTAAAACTAAGTCAATATGTGGCTTGCAAAGCTCCCTAGTACAATTTAATGGTCCTCATTTCTATCTTAATTTGATATCACTATTTTATATCATCACTTGGCATTTGTGCTATAGATTGCCAACCTCTCTGGATTACATTATAATGAACCTTTCAGCTATATATTAATAAGCTATTCATCACTTAGCTGCTTTGGCTCTCTATTTTCCTAAGATCCAAATGGAAGTCTGTAAAGAATCAAGATTTCTTTTGGTTTAATTGTAAGGTTCTTTGTTCTGGTTCTAAACTCTCTCTCTCTCTCTCTCTCTCTCTCTCTCTCTCTCTCTCTCTCTCTCTCTCTCTC
>JAJPUD010000564.1:206241-249830 GCA_023553655.1 Myrmecobius fasciatus | reverse complement strand
CTCTCTCTCTCTCTCTCTCTCTCTCTCTCTCTCTCTCTCTCTCTCTCATCTGTGGTGTGTGTGTGTGTGTGTGTGTGTGTGTGTGTGTGTGTGTGTATTTAACTTGGAAACCTAACTAGGGGCAGCTACAAAGTATTGTAGTTGGGGTAACTAGGAGAACCTGAACTCAAATTTGGCCTTAGAGACTTATTAGATGTGTAATCTTGGGCCAGTCACTTAACTCTGATCGTCCCCAACAAACAAACAAATTATAAAAAAGAAACCTAATTAAGGAATGAGTAACTATTACAATTGGTTAGAAACCAATTTTATTGAGAAACTGTTATCAAAATATTTTTTTAAAAAACAAGTTAAATGACTCCAGGTTAACAGCCTCTGATGGAATCCAACATTTTTATCTTATATGTGAAGAAATTTTGCCCAAACTAGTTAGAGACAAAGCCAGATTAAAATTCACTTCTACTAACTACTCCACAGCTTCCTCCTGCTTTCACTGATACTATGTTACTCTCAAGGCATCAAGAGCAGAATCCCTAGTTATTTTGTCACTTGGATTCTTCACTCTCAGACCTCTGACTCTCAAGAGATTTTCTTTGGGAAGAATTGTCAAGCTGGGTTAACATCTGACTGAACTATTGTGGGAGAACCCCCTCCCAATTCCCACATAAGCCAAATGTCTGGTATTCTGTGGTCTAGATCAGGAATTGGCAGCTTTTCAGAGGGAGCATGCCAAGTCTTCACTTAGTCACATCTTGGGGATGGAGAATGGCCTCAGGTCATTTCTTCCATCCCCCTGCTCTCAGATGTCAATTGCCTGTAACTCAGTTTGGCTGAGCCCTTTGGCAGAATCCTGGTCCAGAAAAGCATGGGAGAGAGGAAAGGAAAGAGGGGAATGGGGTGGGCGAAAGATGACTTCCTATAACCTCAGGTTCCTGGCAAGGATCAGAAAGAGGAAAAGAACAATGATGAGAACATTTCTCTTTTTCTCTCACTCCTACTCCGTGTACTGAGCTTCTCTTTACAGTTATTATTCCCTGGGCCCCAAAATATCGATTTCAGCACAATCATCTGAAAATATTATTTTAGCAGGGCTTAACTATATGCCAAAAAAAGTTAAACTTGTACACAGGATAAAGTTTTGGACAGGAGAGAGGAGCATTCGTTCATTTATTTAATATTTATAACACACAGGATGAATGTAGAGCATGAACTAAGCATATTGACAAAATGCAAAGTTCAGATAGTATATAGTCTCTTACATAATCCATGGATACTTAGATAATACATGGAAACTTACAGTCTACTGAGGAAAAGATACAAACTCAGATAACTAATTATATATGTATCATATATATTATATGAAATATAATCTATCATAATTATCATAATCTATCATGTCATATTTATAACATTATATATACATCATAAAGAATTATAATATATGGAGGGACAGGAAGGTCCCAGAGATAAATTTTGTCTGCTGAGAACTCATTATATATAGCAATAATAATAGCTAACATTTATATTATACTATGTGCCAGGCACTGTGCTAAGCACTTTATAATTATTATCTAAGTTGAGCCTTATAGCAATCCTGGGAGTTAAGTACTGTTATTATCACCATATTACAGATGAGAAAACTGATCTGTATAAATAGGGTATAAATAGAGGTTAAGTGACTTGCCTAGGATCACATAGCTAATACAAATCTGAAGCCATATTTGAACTCAGGTCTTCCTGAATCCAGATCCAGAAATGGTAAAGTGTTACTTAAACATCTATGCTTAACTGTAACTTGCTTGATGGAAGTGGGGGAGATGAAAGGGGGAAAAGAATAAAGTTAAAAAAAGTATGCAGCAGAGAACAACCAAAAAAACCCTACATGGAAGCAAAGAAAAGATGGACACTCATGAATATAATTTCCTCTTATTCTATATCCTTTTCTGAACTAGTAATTTATTGTTATATATTTTGAATCCTC
Source organism: Myrmecobius fasciatus (assembly GCA_023553655.1). Taxonomy (NCBI): domain Eukaryota; kingdom Metazoa; phylum Chordata; class Mammalia; order Dasyuromorphia; family Myrmecobiidae; genus Myrmecobius; species Myrmecobius fasciatus. The sequence goes on along the minus strand of JAJPUD010000564.1, from coordinate 247,849 downwards.
ATGACAATGTTTTTTTCTATTTTTAAATAAAAAATCATTGAAAAAAGTGTTACTTAAATATTATCCCATTTGATTCACACAGTGCTCTGTGACATAGATACAATGGGCATTATTATCTCCCTTTTACAGGTGAAGAAAGTGAGTTTCAGTCACATGAAGTGCTATACCTATGGTCAAAGTAAATGACAGAAGTAGGACCCAAACACTTATCTTCCAACTTTTATATAGAGTTCTTGTTCTAGTATACCTAGTTATGGCTACTTCATAATTTTACCTATAGTGGATTCTGGCATTTTAAAAATCCTTCTCTGTGCCAAATTTGGGATCTGTGCTATAGTTGGACAATCCCTGGTCTATATTACAATGGACCTTTCAATTATATATTAATAAGCTATTTATCCCTTAGTTGTTTTAGCTCCCTATTTTGCTGAGATCCAAATGCAAGTCAGGGAAGAATCAAGATTGCTTTGAATTTAGGTGTAAGATTCTTTGTTCTATTTCTAGATAGAGTCTTTCTTGTGATTTTTTTTTTCAACTTGGAAAATGAATTGTACTTGGGAAATGACTATTACATTTGGTTAGAATTACTCAAGTCCTGCCAGTAGCTACATGACTTTGCTTTAAGCAAGTCTCTGCCAGTGTATCTCAACCTTGACCTGCCATTTTCTTGGCTATTCCTACCCAGGGCCCTCCTACAGTGACATCAATGCCTTTTTCAGTCATTGCCATATGGGTTGGTAGGAAACAAAAAACCCCATACCAAACTCTTTGAGTATGAACCTCCCATATACTATTATTGCCCATCTGAGCCAAATATGCCTGCCATGTTTTGTTTTGCTTTTTTCCCCCCTAGCTCTAGGCACATCTGAAAAACAGAAAATGAGGGAATTTGTTCAATATTTTTGTTGGGAAAAGAAATTAAAATCAAGTTAATAAGAAAAAAAGGGTGGAGGATGGAATTCTGTTCTCTTTTTTCTGGTCTCCTAAGATGTTGGAGGGGAAAAAAGCCATAAAACCCTATTTATACAGATCATTTTCAGATTCATGCTTACATTATGGCCAAAAAGGAGAAAAAAAGGGAATGTCATGGCTGGCTCAAGATTAAAAAGACCATGGCTGGAAAAAGAACACTTTGTCCCAGAGCCACAACTGGGCATGGTCTTGAAAAAGCAATCTTAAACCATAGAATCCAGGCTCAGGACTTGAACAAGAGAAGAACTACAAGGAGAAACAGTCCAGCAAGTGGATGCTTATTAAACTTATAAAAGCAACAGGAAAAAAATCTGTGTTGAAGTCTGCATCTGATTTGCTAGTAATCACTGGTTGGCTTCTAAATCCTTTTCTACCTCTCCAGAGATTTCCCTGTATGGCACTTCTTGACAGGAATGCCATAGTAAATCACAGTCTGACAGGGCCCATAAGACAACTTTAGTTTGAACCAAAGTTCATGGCACTTAAGATTGAGACTTAAGTGTTCTGTCTCCACTTGCAAACTTTACACACAAAAAAAGGTTTGAACTATTGGTGGGAGGGAGGAGGAAGGGGAAGGGGAGGTTGATTTTTTAATTAAAGGATCAGGAATTGTGTGCCATAAGAAAAAAGAATGAATTAGTAACAGGGGTGAAACTGTGGTAGAAAATTGTTATGTTTTGTTCCCATAAGCTAGACTGTGGAGTAAAGAAAGATAGTTTGAGTCAAATATAAGAGAGGTTTATTAGATCAAGAGGTTTTATTTAATTCTCCAACTTCTATTTGGTAAGTAATTCTGTAAGTAAGAGAGTATTCCATAAGTAATGCAGAGTAACAGCAGAAATTGGGGGACAGGTATAAGTAAAAGTATTCCAGGAAAAGAAATAATTACAGTGATACATCTAACTTACATTTTAGAGCTCATTAAGGTTTGCAAACTGTGTCTGTGAGAAGCATGTGAACAGTTAACATTAATGTAGCATTTTAAGATTTGAAAAGCACTTTACAAATATTCTCATTTGATCCTTGAAAGTGTGTAAGCTAAGTGCTATTATTATCCCTGTTTTACAAATGAGGAAACAGGTTCAGAGGACTTTATTAACTTGCCATAGACATATTCTGAAGAACCTTGCCTCCAACACATTCTTATTATTATACATGACAATCTTCAGGTCATAGGTTTATTGATTTAAAACTAAGAAGTCCCTTAAAGGCCATCTAGTCCAAATCCTTCATTTACAGATGGAGAAACTGAGGCTTTAGAGAAGCTGCATGCCTTATCTAAGACCATACAAACAAAGACAGAACAATTTACTAGTTATGTGATTATGGACAAGTCATGGAACACCTCTATACTTGTTTCCTCATTTGTAAAATGGTAATAATAATAATAATAATAACAATACTTGTAGTATCTAGCTTATCATGCTGTTATGATGATCAAAGCAGATAATATGTGGAAAGTCCCAATGTCTTCTTTTATTGAGGGCAGAAACTGGATTTTCAGATCATTCCACTCTGCTTCTGCTACCCTGCCTGGTTTCAATTTCATGGAATAAGATACTCCATCCCAAGATCTGCTTATCACTTCTAACCTTACTACCATGCTGCTAATTAAAACCTTGATTAACATCACCTTCTTGAGTCTACTCTCCCCTGTGATTGGAGTTATGGAAGGTAGAGTACCAAACTCTTCCCAATGCCTTCCTTTATAGAGGGCAGAAACTATACTCAACTTACTCTGCTTGGTTTCAGCCCTACAGAACAAGATGTTCCCTGGTCACCCATTACCATCCCTGACTCATTTCTCTAGGTTTCCTTTCTCCTTTTGTGTAATATTTCTCTTTAGAATATAAATTCCTTGAGGGTAAAAACTGTCTTTCTTTTTATTAATTGTATTCCCAGAGTTTAGCACCATGCTTGATACATAATAGACATTCAATAACTGTTTATTGGATTAGATGGGAAGGTACTTTGCAAATATTAAAATACCTTAATATTTATTTACTTAAAGCCAAATGCAAAAGTCAATAATGATGATAATGATGACTGCTATTATTACTACTACTATTTTAGGATACAAGGACTGGGATGGCAGAGAAAGACAGAACAAGAATGCAAGAAATTTAATGTTAGAAACTATGCTAATACCCACAAAACCAGTCTCTTGATGAGTATAATAATATTAGGTAGTTTCATGGATGGATATGTACATGTTGAATGACAGGGAACAAGATAGATAAAAAAAACCAAAGAAACAGGAATATCTTTCCCTATAAAACCTCACCATCCCACTTTCACCAACCTATTCAACCCTGTTATTGTGGGAAGAGGGAAGGGCAGATGAAGACAGGAGTACTAAGCAGGGGAAGAAGGTAGAAATAAGGCTTTTTAGAAGAACTTTCTGACATCCTGAAGTGAGGGAACAGCCAAAGGGAAATGCCAAAGCATTATTGACCCCTCTATCCTCAATCACTGATTGAATGAGTTTTAATTTTGGAAGAATTGCAATTAGTCATAGCTATTGAAGTCAATTAAAAGCTATAACCATAAAGCACAGACACTGGAAAATACCACAAAGCTAGAAAGATTTGGTTTAAGGATCAGCAACATACTGTCTTTGTCAATTGAGGGCCAGACTAAGCTAATTGCAGAGAAACTCATCCCTTGAAGTTTGAACAAACTGTAATGATTATTTTTAAAAACCTCCACAGCAACTCACACAACAGCAATAAAAAATACATAAGGGTTGTGATCTGTACTGATGTAGAAAGTAACTACACAGATGAAATTACTGAATATTTTAGAGTATGCTACTTACCTTTCCAGGCTTGTCATATATAATTCCTACTAAGACATTCTTAGGTCTAGCAAAATGATCATTTTGCTACCTTAAAATGGAGATTTACAATGTCTGTGTCTTTACACAGGCTGTCCTATATGCCAAAAATTTATTCCCTCATCTCCACCTCTTAGAATCCCTAGCTTCCCTCAAAGCTCAGGCTCAGATATCAACTCCTCCTTGAGACCTTTCCATATTCCCCTAACTACTAGAGCCATCCTTCATTCTCCCATTAGAATTATTTTGTCTTTTCTTTGTATATATGCTATTTATACTTACAGTATACATGCTATTCTTCCCAACAGAATGTGAACTTCTTGAGGGTAAGAATTGTTTCAGATCTGCCTTTGTATCTTCAGTGCCTGGCATATAATGAACATTTAATAAGTACTTGTTTAAGGGTTGGTTGATTTGTGAGGGCCATGTTCAGTTATAGCACAGCTTCTTAAACTGTGGTTTATGATTCCATATGGATTCATGTAATTAAATGTAGAGGTCACAAAAAATTTGGCAACAATAAAAGGTATCAAGTATTCTGCCAAGACTTAATTGTTTATGTAAAAATAAACAAGCATATTCATCTCAGTATGCAAATTTACTTTAGTCTTTAATAAATGGTAAAATCATATGTATGCCAAAGAATTGTTTTAAAATAAATTTCTTTATTATTTATTATCAGCAAATGTTTGATTTATATATCTATTTTATATACCCATATATCAAAGGTCACATAAAAATTTCTCAGGCAAGAAGAAAAAGTTTAAGAAACCCTGAGTTAGAGTAAGGGTAAATGGTAGGTAACACATAGCTGAACAATGCTGACCAGGTATTGTAGCGTAACTGGTATATTAGCAGCTATCTTCTTTAAATCACTGTTTCAAATCAGGATTATTTTATAATAGTTAAAAAATAATAGCTAATATTTGTATAAAGTGTAACATTACATTTTAAGCCATGGAAAGTACCATATATTACATATACAGGATGTCTCAAAGTCTCAGTGACATTTTAAAAGCTATTCAAGCTTAAATCTGCATGAACATTTTTGGGACAACCTGTATAATTTCATTTGATCCTCTCATTAATCCTGTGAGATATGAATTACTAGGGTTATTATTTTACAGATGTAAAAATTGAACATTAGGAAGATTAAATAATACTGCTAGCATCACACAGCTATTATCAGGGACAAAAGTTAAATCTAAGATTTTGCTGACTCCCTGTCAAAGGTTTTTTTTCCCAAAAACAAAGCATCACAAGATCAGAGGGTTGGGAAAAAAACCTCAGAGAATCTAGCCTCACCTATACCTAAATAAGAATTTCTCCTACAACATTCCCAGGAGAGAGAAGGAAGAAAGGAAAGAAGGAAGGAAGGAAGCAAGCAAAGAAGGAGGGAAGGGAGAAAAGAAGGGAGAGAGGGAAGGAGGGAGGGAAGGAAGGAAGGAGAGAGGAAAGGGAGGGAGGGAAGGAAGGAAGGAGAGAGGAAAGGGAGGGAGGGAAGGGAGGAAGGAAAGAAAGGAGGAAGCAGGGAAGGGAGGAAGAGAGGGAAGAAGTGAGGGAGGGAGAGAAGAAGGGAGGAAGAGAGAGAACAACAACACCAAAAAGACTTTCTGATGAATTTCTAACTATCCTTCACCTAGCTCATATTTCTTAATTTTATTTTAATGTTAGCCTAGGTGTTTTCAAACAAATGAGCTGTCTAGTCATTTTCCTCTGTCTTATATTTGTGAAATTAATTTTAATTTTAACCTGGATGTAAGACTTTATATTTATATTACTAGTAAATTTCATCTGATTTGATTTTAGTCCAATGTTTTATTCTGGCAAGATCTCTTTGGATCCTGATTCTGTCATCCATGTCATTCGTGCTATATCCTTCACAGGCTTATGTAACATATATTTGAAAAGCTTGTCATTTATTCCTTTATGGAAGTTGTTGATAAAAAAAGAAAGTTAAACATCACAGATTCCCTGGGGCACTATACTAGAGATTTCCTTCTGAGCTAACATTGAATCATGAATAACTAGTCTTTGGTTCTAGCCTTTCAGCCAGCTGTACTTCCACCAGATTCCAGGTTACTAGCTTTTCTATAATAACATGAAAAATCAAATGATTAGCTAAAATCTATGTAAATTATATTTATTACATGGTCCTGATCAATCTTATAAAAAAAAAGAAAATTAAATTAGTCTAGAAGGACTTATTCTTGTGACAACCTATTCTTTTTCTAAATATCATTAAATTTCTTTCCTATGACCTGGTCTAGAGTTTTGCCAGGAATTGAAGTTAATTTAATTGACTTCATTTTCAAACTTAGAAAATTAAGACATTATTTTCTCTTCTACACCACACTTAATAGCAATCTTTCTTTCTTCATTTGGAAGACCATCTAGAATGACCTGGTAATTTTATTTATTTCCAGGTGGAAAAATATTGATCTCATCATGAGACCTAGATTTGTGTTGGCATGGGGTCAAGTAAAGCAAAAATGTCAGAATGGGAATGAGTTGCTGAGACCAAACAGTCGTTTCTGAAACTACTTCTCATATGCCAGGTCTGAGTCTTTTGAGTTTTAGTGGGGAAAGTTTATGCCATAGCTATCCCAGCTGTACCTTTCCGGTGAATACATTGGATTTTAGTTTCAGAATTTCCATTGAACAGTCATCATCAGCTTTAAAATCACTTCATATTTTAAAGAAAGAGGCTATTAATAGATCAAATAGAACCAAAGTCTATATGAGAAGTTTGTATTTTTTCCTACAGAGATACATGAACTTGTGGAGAGGAACCAGATTTAGGGCTGGAAAAGATGTAGGAGATCATTTAGTTCAAGGGTTCTTAACTTTTGTTGTGTCATGGAACCTTTGGGAAGGTTGGTCAGTCCCATGAGCCCCTTTCTCAGAATAATGTATTGTTTTAAATTCATAGTTGAAGGAAATGCTTGATTTCAATGACAGGTTAGTGCAAATAAAGAAGTTGTTTTTCCCCAATCCAAATTCCTGGATCCCCTGAAATTTGACCTCTTGGCATTGAGATAGTTGAGGTGTGAATACCAAGTTAAAAATCACTGATACCACCCAATCTTCTCATTTTATATACATACAGATTGAAGTGAAAAGAGAAAAATGACCTGGACAAGATTACATAATTAACAAATCTGGGATTCAAATCCTCATTCTCTAATGTCAAATGCTGTTTTTAAGTTACATCAAAATATTCTTCTTTGTCTTGATCTTTGCTGTCATTTCAATAAGAGCAATTTGGAAAATATAATGGCGGCTTTCTAAAGCAGACTTCCTTTACATCTTAAAATCAAAGATGTAAGAAGTCCAAAGATATGTTTTAAAGAGATTTTGGAAACTAGTATAGAAAAAGAAGGACTCCAAGTACCTCTTATATCCAAAAGTCTATTTGGTTAAAGTAGTAAAACTGTTGGTTAAAGTTTTCTGTTATATTTAAATTTTTCTCATTCGAAGTAAAGGTAATCAATGAAGCAATATAATTTTGCAAAATGATAGAAGAAATGGGGCAGTTAGGTGGCTCAGTGGATAGAGTACCAGCCCTGAAGTCAGGAGGACCTGAGTTCAAATTTGACCTCAGACACTTAACATGTTTTGGCTGTGTGACCCTGGGCAAGTCACTTAACCCCAATTGCCTCAGCAAAAAAAAAAAAAAAAAGTCAAAATGATAGAAGAAATGTACTTTGAAACAACTCTGAGGTCTTGCCTCATACATAGTAAGGCAGAGATGAAAAAAGATAGTCCAACGCAGAAAAGACTGTGGGAAGAGAGACACACTAATAATCTGTTGATGGAGCAGTCAGTTGAATCAATTGCTCTGGAAAACAATTTAAAATCACAAAAGACAATCACTAGACTGCTTATACCCTTTAACACAATAATCCTGTTACTAGGAATATACCTGAAGGAGATTTTTTAAAAGTCATCAGAAATAGTCCTATATGTATAACATCAAGTATTTATAGTGATTTTTTTTGTAGCAGCAAAAAGCTGAAAATAAATTCAGTACTCATTAATTGAGCAATTGCTAAACAAATTATAGTATGTAAATTTCTGTATATCATTCTATTCCCCGTCACCATGACTTTGCACTGACTGAAGGAAGGAAGGAAGGGAGGGAGGAAGAAAAAGAGGGAGGGAGATGAGGGAGGAATTCTGTATCATGTAAGCACAGCCAAGAAAAAAATTTTCATGTTGACCATGTCCAAAAATGCATTTAAAATTCCCTATATTAGTCCACCATTCATCTATTGTGAGATGGGTGGCATTTTTCACCAATCCTTCAGAATCATATTAATTATTTAGCTGATCAAAGTTCTTCAGTGTTGGCTAACTGATACAAACATAATAGAATACTCTTGTACTGTGTGAAATGATAGATTTGCAGAACTGAGCACACAGGTTCATAGATTGAGAGCTGGAAAGGACCTTAGAAACCATCCAGTCAAACTTTCTCATTTTACAACTGAGAAAACTGAGGTCCAGGAAGGTTAAATGACTTACAAGCAATCATCTGGGCAATAGATAGAAGAACAGGATTTTACTCTTGAGCTTGTGTTTTCTCCATGTTGCCATGCTGCCTCCTTCCTAGGTGTTCTGATTCCAGATCCAGAGAAACACATGTGCACTGGCATAAAATGAAGTAAGTGCAATCTGGAGAACATGATACCTGATGACACTAAAGGTAGATTAATTGTATGATCAGTCTTGGTCCCAGAGGACAAAGGATGAAAGATTCTTAAGTCATCTCAATAGAGAGGTGGGGATGGGATGGGAGAAATAGAATGATGTATGTGTTGTCAGATATAGTCATATTTTTTTTTTTAGTTTTGCCCATTTTCTTTATTGCAAAGGAAAGTTCAGTTAAAGAAAAAGTGTGGGGGTGTAGAATGGTACCTGAAGAGAGAATAAAGTATATCTGAAAACAACTATAGTATAAAAACAGAAGATACCAAAAATCAAATTAAAATATTTTTCCTGAGAATTCAGTTTAGTATAGTTCGTATAGATATAGCAGATACAGAAGATAAGATACAGCCCCTGTGCTCAAAGAACTGAAGGAATTTTTTTATTAAATAACTAATTGTTGTAGATGTTCAGGTTTTTTTCCCTTCCTAGATCCTCATTCTCTACTAGGCCGAGACAACATCTAAAGGACATTGTGGATGGATGATATTGTCCAAATTTCCAGGGCGCGTGTCTTTCAATGTGGAAATTGTTGGCTTATCCAACTAGAGGTGAATTGGGGCCCATTGTGTTTCACTCAGTCAGGTCTGAGAGAGGAAATCCTCTTGTTTAGATAGTCTCTTTGACCCAAACTGAGTGATCAGAGTCACAAACCTACATCCTCATTAGAATAAGCCCACCTGTTATTATAATGTTTATTCTTCTCATTAATTGTTAACTTATCAGAATTGATTGTCACCCTCAGGAACACCCACTCTTTCAAGGACATGCAAACATTAAGTGGGTTCCATGATAGCTCTTTCAACATTGGAGTGTCACTAACCCCTTTTATTAATCATTACTAACATGATTAACAAGATAATTAATTATTCAGAAAGTATGTTTTTGAGCTTTTTATATATTACAGAACTTAAGAGTCTAGCTGAGAAAACAAGACAGAAAATTGAAAATGAAATGACAATACAAGAGTTTGATAAAAATCTAATGGTATCATACAATGTCGCAAGATCATTAAGGAACACGAGATAATCATTAAAATGAGGGGCAGAGATAACATTTCTGAGGAGGGTTAGAGTCCTGTGGAGTGCAGTGATTAGAGAAGATTTCACAAAAGGTGAGACTTAAGTGTGACCATAAATCTTGTGTAGGTGGATGTGTTCAGCTAGCCTCATTGGAAGAATATAGGCAAATTACCAAGGACAATCAATGATACATCTGGAAATGCTGCTGCCCTATGCTAGGTGAACACATACTCTCAGCTGTGTATGCTCTACTCTCAGCTTTGTTAGGTGTACCAACTGAGGTCAGTGTTCAGAATTTCTGCTCCCACTGGTTGTAGTATGGCCGTTTGTAAGCTGGGGGAAAAAAAACAAACAAAAAAAAAAACTAGTCTATTAAGAAGCACAATGTGTCAGGCACGGTGCTAAGTGCTGGGAATACAAATACAAGCAAAGAGAAAGACAATAAAAGGAAGCTAAAAAGAGGGGTTTGACAGTGGAAGAAGAGGGTGTGGATATGGAGCATGATGGAAAAGCTCAGAAATGAGCTGGTGAGAAATGAAGGGACAGCTGGTCTAGGATTCTCCTTAAATGGGAGTTATCTCCTTAAATTCACCTTCCAGTCAGAGGGAAAGATTTCAGGGGTAGAGTGCTTTAGAGGGGTGCATCTGGGGCTCAGGTGATCCTTCAGGATAAAGAGATTTCTGGGGAATGATGGACAAGTCAACCTTTGTTGTAAGAGGGCAACCTGGTGGGCAATGAAGAGTTACAAGTTACTAAATAGGAATAATATAGTTTTGTAATTTATGTGCTACCCATTCCAGGGCACAGAAAAGCAGGAAGGGAGAGGTGGGCTCCCATGAATTACCATTGACATCAAGATCACAGCTTAATGAAGGACCAGAGGTCTTCCCATCCAAGTATCTGTTGGTAGATGGAATCTTCAGGACACACCTGGAATCAGATAATAGCTAACACCCAGACTACAGTTTATTAAAGTTCAAACCTGGGCTCTCAACCTAGCACATGTGAACATGGACTCAGAGAAGAATTCCCTTAACCCACCTACACAGCATAAGCTTACCTGTGCATGCCTGATAATGCTTTTACTTTGAAGGAAGAAGGGAGAAGTAGCTGGAATAACATATCCACAGCTACAATTTTTAACTCCAGTGAAACTTTGAATCCTAAACTAATTGCTCCCAAACTGCTGTGCTTTTTGAGTTCTTTTATCTGCTATATATAAATTTTGTTTCTTTTCATGTTAGGCTGTCATCAGTTATTTTTTAGAGCAAGAAAGGACCTTAGAAATCATCTGATCCAAACTACTTCTCTCCCACCCTTAGTTTAAATAAAGAAATTGAGGGCCAAAGAATATAACTAGTCATAAAAGACATAAATAGCAGATTCAAACCCAGGCTTTCTGAGTTTGATGATCTTCCCATTATACTATGACTTACTGATATCATGTGTTTGCCTTTTCCCACTTAATAGCTTCTCATGTGCTAAGAACTTAGAAACCAAATGTATAAATTTCTTAAAACTATAGATACCTATTTGGATCTTTCCTTAATGGAACTCACAATTAATCAGGAGAAAAGGAATACCCCAGGAGGTTGGAATATTCTTTAACTGACAGTCTAAATACTAAGAGAGATTTAGTACCCTAAAAAAAAAGATACCAACCATGAAGCAAGATGGGATGGTGAAAGAAGACAGATCATGTGGCATGGAGGAGGGGAGAGGGGGAAAGACACCATGAGGTAGTGTCAGAGTGTTGTGTGGGGCTATAACCCCAAGAGGGATTCAGCAAAGATGGTGAGATCATGGCCAGATTCATAGGGAAAATTTAACCTCAGGGGTTTGACATAACTTGGATTTCTGGCTGGACACAACAAGGTGGGGCTATAAGGTTAAAGTGATCCCCATCACTGCCCTTTCCTGCTTGCCTCAGGGAGTATTCCATCAATGATTCAGTCTTTCTCTACCAATCCCACCTAGTTATTCAGAATCTCATCACTTTGCTTTCCAAGAATTACTTTTGTATCTGTGAGTGTGGAGGATGGACTGGAAAGGGAAGAGACCTGATACTTGGGAGACCAATTAGGAAGTTACTGTAATTAATAGTCCATGTGAAAGGAGATGAGGACCTGAGTGAGACTGGTGATTGTATAATCATACAGTCATACATGTATGATCATACAATATAATAGAAAGCAAGGGAAAGATATGAAAGTCCTTGTGGAGGTAGAAATGACAAGATTTAGCAATGGATTAGATATGGAAAGTAAAGAGACAAAGCTGACACTTTTTTGACCCGGGAGATTAAAAAGATGTGTAATCCTTCTTCAGTATAATTTTCAAACTTTTTTTGAGTTTGGAAAAGGGATAAGAGATACTGAAATTTGTGGTGAAGATCACTACCACTGCATCCTCCTCCATTCTGTAGCATTCACTGTGATCCACCCAAAATCAAAACTGGTGTGGGGGGAGTAGGAATAGATATTGTTTACCTAGAACTCATCTTCTAAGGGGCACTTGCCACAGCCACAGAGTGATCTGGGGTAACAAGGCTGAGTGTCCCGGGTAGGAGAGAATTTCCCGAGCCACTAGCATAGCTGATGCTGTAGATAGCTGAGTAGAGGTTAAAATAGAACTTCCATGAAAAGTCACCCAGCTCAGAAGAGAATTTGGGCACTCATAAATAAAGGGAGTGAGGCAAAACATAAGTGTGGTTGTGTTGGAGTCAAGCTCAACTTCTATGTTAGAGCAGGAAGGGTAGGGTGAGACCCATGTTCCTGCCCCATGATTCTTTGATCCTACAAGACACAGTCATTTCTGAGGTCTAAATATGCTCATCTAGCATCCCACAACCCCAGCTTTGGAACCCCCACTGTTCTAGTAAATAAGACAATAAGAGATGAGTGCTGAATAGTTTGTCATTCCCTTATTTATTTAACCAAGTAACAAGTTTTTAATAAATAAACTATACCAGGGAATATACCAATATTAAAATGTTCAGCTGTAATGTTCACATCTCTTTATATTTGCTTCTTTGCTATCTCTTTACCTCCTCATCCCCACATTTCTATAAACAGGACATTTATGTCAAAATGACTTTTTCCAGGGCCTAATAAGCTGAGGAGTGTGGTTATTGAAGAATTTGAACATTCCTCTGGAACAACTAATTTCTCTATAGCCTGCTATGTCTAGAAAATCCAGAAATGGGAAAAAGAGAACATTTTGGCTATAGTCAAAGAACTATTCCAAGGATATATATGATAGATCCAAGTGCCATTCTATTCCTTGACAAGAAGTTCCTTCAAGATAGTAGTAAAAGAACCCTGACAATCTTCTCCTGTGCACACAGCAAGCCTGCTACTTAAGCTGAATTGAAATGGCAACCATAGAATTCTGATATCTTTTCCAGGCTCCATTTTACTCCCCTATTTTTCTTGGAAAGAAAGGTTTTGTGTCAGCAGCAGCCACAAGTCCTTCTGAGTTGAGTACTTATGTTAATCAGTGATCTGGCATCAGTTTACCAATTCTTCTGTCTGATTATTTATTATTTATAGAGTGTGGTAAGTGCATATGGCATTTTGCAAAGCATGGAACTCTGAGAATGAAAACCCAGCCCCAAGGCGTTTACTGTCTGAGTTAGACATAAACAAAACACTGAAAAACAGTAAGACATTGAGTTGAGTTGATGTGGCTGGGGAGAAGGTCAATGCTGGGAAGCAAAGTGAAAGAAGTAAGTTTTATGGAGGGATTTGAAGGAGGAAAGGGAAGCACATGAAAAATGGGAGCTGTTCCAAGAGTCACATAAGAAAGGATCCAAATCCCAAGGGTTAAACAGAAAACAAAGATGCATTGAGGAGAGAGTCCCAGGAGGAGTAATAGAATCTAATGAGGAAATGAAAGTAGATGCTTTCTAAGGCACTGACTTATACCTCCCTGGTAAAGAAGTAAAAGGCAGACAGAAGAGTTATAATTATCACAAAAAAAAGGCACAAGGACATACACTATTTTTTCTTTATTTTATTTATTTCTGAAAGAGAACAAGAGAGATGAAATTAAATTTCATAAGATTTTGAAAGAGAGCAAAGAGTAAAAAAATGGATACTATAGGTACTTTAGTTATTGTGAATAAATAAAAGAGTTTTCTAGCTTTTTCAGGCTGAGCTTTACTAATAATCAATGTCTTCTTGGGAAAATTATTTCATATTTCTAGAACCCAATTTTCTCATCTCATAACTCAGGTTTATTATCTTTACTCCAGAGAACTAATGACTACTTAATGACAATGACTAAAGGCTACCTCATTCCTCGGAATAGAGAAGTCATGGAATCATGGGATCTGAGGTCTAGAGCTGAAGGGGCCCTCCTCCAAATCTCTCATTTTATTGACAAGGAAATTGAGGCCCAGATTGGTTAAAGGATTTGCATGAGGTCATGCAAGCAGTAAGGATTAGAGGAGAGATTTTAACCCAGATTCTCTGACTCCAGAGAGCATGCACTTTCCACTTTTTGACTGTTGGAGCAAATAAAGCACCAGCATGTCAGACTTGTGTCAATTTTTGTTTAACTGAGAAGAGGAGAAGAGAAGAAAAGAAAAGAGAAGAAAGAGAAAAGAAGAAGAGAAGAGAGGAAAGAAGAGGAGAGAAAAAACAGAATTATTAGCTATGCTTTTAAAAGCATCTATTGATTAAAAGACTTGATTGAGCTAGAAGATCTTGAAAGTCCTTAACAGCTCTAAATATTATGACTATTGTGGTAGGTGAGGTTATACCAGATCTAGAGCCTGATCCTTAAGTTTGCAAATTCAGCAACTCATTTTTAGCAATTTTCCCAGGAATGGTCAGGTTCTAGAGAATCAATTAATTCTAACTATACACTGGGGGTCTGACTTTAAAATTCAAATGTCAGTTAGTTTAGAGTAGTGATATGTTTGGCCTAAGAATTTGCACAGGGCACCCCTACCTAGGGGGGAGGTCTACGCATGAGACAAAATTTTAGTTCAGAAGGTTGCTTGATGAGCATAGAATTAGAGAAAAAGAAGTTACATGTTCTTAAGTGATATTTCTGTCAAGCAATAGCAATTTAATAATTTTTCTTCTCTATTTTGGGGATCTTTATATTGAAATTACCTAGGCATATATACTAAGGATGTTAAAGAAGGAAAGAAAAGTCTGATAGACATTATAAAATTCATAACAGTATGTCTATGTAAATGTGTGTGTGTATGTGCACATGTGTTAGCAAAGAACTAGAAATAAAATGTCCATCACTTGGGGAATGGCTAAACAATTTATGGTACATGTGATAACACTGGTATCAAAGAAACTTGGACATAGAGAAGGGTCAAGAAAAAGAATCATTCTTTGGATCATGGAATATTGTATATAATGTTGGGTTTGGTTGACATGTCTTTTTAAAAAAATTTTTATAGAAGATGGCTCATTGAGTATGGAGAAGAAAAGCAAATTTTTAAAAAGGAAGGAAATATAAAAACAAAAGGCATTAAATGAATTTTTTTAATTAAAGCTTTTTTATTTGTATAACATACGTATGAGTAGTTCCCCAACAATGATCTTTACAAAGCTTTCCATTACATATTTTACCCCCTGTCCCCTCCCCTCCCCTAGATGGCAGGAAGTCCACTACATGTTAATAATGTTGAAATGCTTGTTAAATGGATTTTTAAAAAGAAAATTTCTATCAGCTATCTAAAATCAAGACTCCTTATCCCTTTGGTAATATGAAATTGCTAAGATACACCAAATTTTCTCTTTTTTTCAATATTCCTAATCAGGCACCCAAAACTTCTACCATCACAAATGAAATGTAGGTGGTTTAATTTTATTGGTTTAAGTTGCCATGATTATATTATGTAGAATGGACTTTAATTTAGAGGCAAGTAGAGGGCACCCTCTTGTGGAATGTGACCCTTACCACTAATAAGTTTTCAGAACCTAGAGCAGTCTACTAATGATCCACTGAATGAGGATTAACTCACTCCCTCTCTCCATGATCTACAAAAGTTACCCAGTTGCTCTCCTCTTCCTTTCCACCTTCAGAATACAAATGGGAGAACACAATGGCATAGACCTACATTCTGATGGGAGCCTGTACCCATGTGCTTCTACCACAAATCACCAGTAATTACTTGGAAAGAGGAAATTGCACAAATCAGAAAGAAAATTGCACAAACCTGAAGTTCAAAGGTCAGAGCTCAGAGGCAGAGATCAGAACTTCTGCAGAAGGAAGGTCTTTTGCTGATGCAGCATGGTTTTTTTTGGAGAAAAAAAAAAAGGAAATCATATTTACTAAGCACCTACTATGTGCCAGACACTGTGCTAAGCTCTTTACAAATATTTTATTTTGAAACTCACCACAATTATGAGATGTAGGTACTACTATGATTCCCAATTTAAAGTCAAAGGAACTGAGAGAAGCAGAAGTTAGATGACTTCTCACAACTAGTATGGGAACCTGCTGCTCTCTCAATCTCAGTTCTCATGAGCCTTTCACAAAGTAGTTTCACTATGCTGTGTGATTCTAGAATCCCCTCTTCATCAAAGTCATAAACAGCTTATTCATTTGACTTCAACTTGTAGAGTTAATGAGAAGGGCACCTTTATTTAGCCTGTTGAGAATCCCTGATCAACTACAACTGCTTGTGGTGACCTTCCTTTGACTGCCTTATGTCCCCTCCTAGGGCAGCTAAGTAGTACAGTGGATGGAGAGCAAGGCTTGGAGCCAAGAAGACTTATCTTTCGGAGTTCAAATTTGGCTACAGATACTTACTAGCTATGTGACTCTAGACAAGTCACTTAACTCTGCTTGCCTCACTTTCTTCAACAAGATAAATTGGGAAAAAATGGCAAATCACTCCAGTATCTTTGCCAAGAAAACCCTAAATGGATCACAGAGTCAGACACAAATAAAATGACTAAACTACCACAACAAAAAGAAATAATGTCTTCTCTTACCTTATGGTAAAGCAGTAATAATCAATATTATATACTGGGGCAATTTTCCTCTAATACAATGAATGATTCTCAAACTCAGGATTCTGGTAAAAATACTGATGGCCCCCTCAAAATTTATGTATGTAGGTTGCATCTATCAATAATTACTATATTAGAGATTAAAAATATCAACCTTTTTATGAAAATTATTTTTACCTTATGGACCCCAGAAAGGGTTTTGAAAAGTCCTAAGGATCCCCAAAATATATTTTGAAAACTGCTGCTCTAATGCTACTTTTGAAGAATTGTGAAGTCTTTGTATTTTTTCATAAATCATCAGTTTCCTTATCAAATAAATCTACCTACTCTTGCTTTCTTCAATATGAGTAGATGTATTGTGCTACCCTATTTCTTGATAAATAATTTAATTGTTGAAGGGAGGAGGGATGAAAAATAAAATCTATATTTGTTTCTCTAGTAATCATTTCAGAATCATTTGTCCTCTGGTTCAGACTACCTTCTTTTAAAGATATCCTAGCCTCCTTCCAGCTACAACTATTTGAAGCAGGAGTTCTTAATTTTGTTTTATGTAATAGACCCCTTTGGCACTGTGCCTAAGTCTATAATGAGGCAGCTGGTGGCAAGAGTACTGGCCCTGGAATCAGGAAACCATGAGCTCAAAATCAGTCTCAGACATTAGTTGTGTGACTCTGGACAAGTCTTGTAATTCTATTTGTTTCAGTTTCCTCAGCTATAAAATGGAGATGATTATAGCACCCATCTCCCTGTGTTGTTGCAAGAATGAAGTGAGATAATTATAAAATACTTAGCAGCATCTGGCACATAGTAGGTATTAATAAACACTTAATCCCTTCACAGAATAATTTTTAAAACATCAAAATTTTTAAAAATACTAAATTTCAGTTAAAAGTTGAGTTTTCTATTATGTGGCTTTTACTATCCAAGTCCTCAGAACCCCTGAAATCTATATACTGACTTTATTTGGGGTTCCATAAACCTTAGTTTAAGAACCCTTGATTTAAAGATAATTGAACTATACTCTATGAGCAATTTCCCATTGAATCCAGGGCCATCTCTAGTAATCCTGATCTATATCTGGCCACAGGATTCAGATGGCTGTGGCGGGAAAAGCAAGGTAGGTGACATCACACAGCCCTCCCTCACTTAAATCCAATTCACTTGCATGTCATGGCATTACCTCCCTGATATCAGGGTCCTCTTCCAGAAAGGACAAACGGTCAGGGAGTTTCAAGGATAATTTTGAATACTCTGGATTTTTTTACTTTGACACTGACTTTAAAAGCTAAATCCCACATAAGATGTGACTTCACTGTATATTTATCCGTTTCACATCACTGCTTTCCCCATGGCAGTTTCATATAAGGAATTATGGGTAACCTACAAATGAATGCATTTCTACCACTTCTTCTTCCTACCATTAGGGGCACAACTCTGCAATTCACCTTCCTGGCAAACTTTTAATATTTATTTTATTTTTTTTTAAATTTCTTTTTCATAGCATATTTACTTAACATTGACCTAAATAAAGACTATGGCCAAATACTTCACCCAAATTTTACAATAAAATACTGTAAACATCCCTTAAAAGAAAAAGGGAGGGCCAAAATAATTTACACGGATTTTCCAGATTGTGGGGTATTGTGTCCCTAATTCCCCCTGATGTGGAAGGAATAACTGTACCAAAGCTAGTCATGTTTTATGCTTGCCTGAATTCAGTGAAAAGTTTTTGTTTAGCCCAAAGTGTCTCTAGAGACTTTCCTCTCCTTGCCTTATGTTGAGCATTCTTGTCCAGAGTTTTTTGTTTATGTTTTTATTTTCCCCCTATAGTTCCTCCACAGAAGATCTAGGATTTCAAGTGGTACCAGTTATCTTTTGTCTCAAATTCTCGCTTTATAATTCATCTGTCTTCTTTTCTGTTGATTTAGAAGATAAGCATCTTGATGTAGGGATTGTATCATTTTTGTACTTGCATCCCCTGCACCTTAAACAGGTTACTTAGAAGATATGGTAGGGAGGGAAAAAATAAGGTTTAATTTAATTAATTCTACCTGTGCTAAGCCTTTACAAATATCTCATTTGTTCCATCTATAGTAGTAATAAATGCTTGTGGGGTGATATATGGTTTGTATGTGTCCTCCATAATATTATTTAAATCGTTTTTCGAGCGCAAGTTGTTGGCAATAACCACAACCTACTTAGCCCCACTATGCATCTTTTCACTGACCTCAAGAGTTATTTGTACTTTTATTTCTTGTGAAGTCAAGTGTTCTATAACTTGGAGCCACACACTAGATATAAAGAAATAGGCATTTTTCAACAGTGGGCATTGTGGTATCACTAAAAGGAATAAAAACAGGGATAGGGATCAAATCTGTGATCTTCCTGATAACAGGAATTTATAAGAGGAATTCCCTCTACCAAAACATTAGCATTTTTTGCACCTATCTAGGATACCCATATTGATAAACCGATCTGATAGATTGCTCAGAATAACTTCAAGAGAACATACAGGGACAAGAAAAGAAAGATTGAAAGAATAATGAATTAATGAGGAAGAATACCAAGAAAGAGTCAACTGCTGGAATAATAATAATAATGTAAAATAATAATAGCTAACATTTACATAAGGCTATAAGGTTTGCAAATTGCTTTACAGATCTTATCTCATTTTATCCTCATAACAACCCTGGGAAGTAGGTGCTAAATTGTCTCCATTTCACAGCTGAGGAAACTGTGGCAGGAAGAGGTTAAATGACATATCCTTTTAGCTATTAAGTGTTCTAGAAATCTGCACAAGGAGGCTGAAGATTCTGAAGAGTAGTGGTGTAGAGAAGCCTTTTGTAAAAGAAAAAGAATGAGGATTAAAGAAGAGGAAAAAGATATGGAGTGAGAAAGATAGATGAAACCCATGACAAGTTAGAGGCTAAGAAGACAGAGAAAATATTGAGAGAAATTCCTTGAAAGACCAAAAAAAACAAATGGTCTGCTGATTTTAAATAGCTTTTGTCCAAAAAAAGTACTTGTCAAATTATTGGGTTTTTGTATGAGACAAGATTGCTACCCATTCACTAATACATTATTAAACTCATCTAAATATTGGCTTTCCTTAGTTGAGAAATATTGTCCATATCTTTCAAAGAAAATGTTATGAATACACATTTCTGAGTGGATCTTCTCTTGATGATGTTTTTTAAGAATTCAGACTGAAAAGAACAGCTCAATTTCTTTTAAGGGTATATTGAACATATCTAGCATAGGGAAGGTTATTGTAAAGAAACACCTTTTTTTTGAATACCTACTATGTGTTAGGCAATATGAAGCAAATATTTTATAATAAACCTCTCAAAGACTTACAATTTAGTTGACTTGGAATAAGAGTGGGGATTATTTCATTCTTTGAACTTGTATCCACAGCACCTAGCAGAGCACATGGCATCAAGTGAGCACTTCATAAATATGTGTTGATTGATTGGGTGGGTGGGGACAAGGAATAATTTTTTAAAAAAAGAAACAGCAATAACAGGAAGCATATGCTAAGCATCAAGTGAGTGGCAATAAATGTTTCAAGAGTTTAGAAGAGAGAAAGAAATACTTCACTGTGGGCTGGCACAGTAAAGAGAGGCTTCTGAGAAAAGAGGGGAGAAGTTGAATAAACTTCTTTACCTTGAGTAAGAAAAGGGAGTTGGCAAAAGGAGGGAATTTCAGGCCAGGAAAATGATGCATGGATGGTATGGAAATGTTCATTTGTACCGTCTCTTAGGAAGAAAAGCTCAGGGAAAGCAAGGGATTTTTTGGTAGAAGAGCAGTGGGAAACTAAATTGAAGAAACAGATATTGATCAGTTGTAGAGCTCCTGAGGAGTTTGGACTTATACCCATGGGGATGGCAAAAAGGTTTTGCTATAGGGCTGACAAAGTGATGGGAAGCATATTGTTATTAGTTGTTATTTATCCTTCGAAGAGGACCATCCTGGTGATCATGTATGATCCTGAGGCAAGTTAGTAGAGCTAATGAAAAGTCGTTGGTAACACACATCCCTTTAAAATCTTATAAAATAAACCTAAAATGGAGATGAAGCACAGGATAATTTTACATAGACATACTAGGGAAAAATTCATGATTTTGTTAAAAGGAAAGGGAAAATGGCAACACCTCCACTTTACACAAAAATAAACCATTTCATTGATAAAGATACTTCTTTGGACTATTTGATTTATCTAATTTAAAGGATCATCTAGAGGCAACATGACAATGTGAGAAGAGCATCAAGTTTGGAAGTGGGGGTGGTAGCATAGGGAAGGACTCTGGACTGAATTCTGCTTCTAACATTTACTGGCTTTGAGACCATGGAATGCATAATGACAAGGAAGTAATGTAATTTCATTAAACAGATCCTACAATTGGATCAAAAGTGGTGAAAGTGATCAGGTGCCAAAGAGCAGATGCAATGAATGAGGAAGATACGTTTGAAAGGGATACTGAGATCATGTAGCCCACCTCTTTTATTTAGAGATGAGGAAGCCTGGAGAGATAAAGGGACATGGTTAGTAAATGGAAAAGCTGGGATTTCAATTTAGTTCCTAGAATTCTAAGCACAATTTTCTTTCCATCATACCATGTTTCCTTTCAAGAAAATGAGATTGATCTGGGACTTTTTCCAAAAGTTCAAATTCTGCCTAATAGCATTTTAGTTCCTATGTGTAAGAAGAAATTTGAAGACCTCAGAGATTTGGAATTGATTGTGAAGCATGGGAGACACTGGCACAGGACCATCCAGAATGAAGAGCTACAACAAAGAAAGTACTGTATTCTATGAGCAAAGCAGAATTGCAGTACTCAAAAGAAATGTGATACAAAAATTTAGATTCATCACTATTCCAAATGTTTATATTGACTATTTGTGCCTGGCCTGTGGTAGAACCTTCTGAGCTTATATTGATCTAACCAGCCAGAGTTGGACACACTATATCTTGATAAATGCCATTCTAGTCTTCTACAAGCACAAAGGAAAACAATGTTTAATTCTGTCCCTTCTCTTCTACATTTTTTTTTTGTTAGAACTGTGATTTCAGCTATGTGGGGAATTCCAGGTGTGGAAACTCCCTTCAATTATCTAGATTACCAATTTGTTGATAATAAATAATTTTAAAGAATTGCCTAGCGAAGTGATACATCAAATGAGTCACCCATGGTCACAAAGTTGGTATATTTCAGAGGGAGGACTTGATACCATCTCACCCTAAATCCAAGACCAGAACTCTACCTATAATGCCAGGCTGCCTCTCAAGTATGACACTTTATGCATGTTTAAAAGCAATCATTCCAAGAATAGAAAATAATAGAGCAAGGGTACTGGAAAAAATAAGGAAAGGATTATGATATTTAATTAGATTCCATAGATAATTAGATTATATTAATAAAATTTAATTAAATTCCACAGTAAGTAATTTGCTGCAAAAATATAAGCAAAATATGAAGAACCACTCATTTTTCAGAAAGTTTATTATATTAAGATTAAGGCAAGGTAGCAAAATGATGAAGCAGCAAGAAGCAAAGAAGCTCAGCTTACTCTACTATGCTTCCAAATTGATCTAGAAAATATACCAGACCAAATCTTGAGAGAAAAATTAAAGAAAAAGTTAGTGTGTCAGGGGCAGCTAGGTGGCGCAGTGGTTAGAGCACCAGCCCTGAAGTCAGGAGGACCTGAGTTCAAATCTGGTCTCAGACACTTCCTAGCTGTGTGACCCTGGCAAGTCACTTAACCCCAATTGCCTCAGAAAAAAAAAGTTAGTGTGTCATTTCTCCATCTCAGGTCATCATCAGAAAACAGAAAAAGAAATCTATGAGCACCAAGGAATGGGTTGGGTTAGCAGCATGCCAATAACAGAGAGCCTCTGCACCCAGGCAAGTACTGTGCCCTGGGTACAGTTAGTCTGTGGTTTGAAGTTAGGCAGTAGTATGAAAGAATGAACAAAAAATAAAACAAAAAAATATCCTATCCAATCAAGAAAGTTATTAAGATGACCAGGATGCTCAAGATACAAACCAAGAAGAAAATGACTCCAAAACATCTATAAGAAAAGCCTCAAAGAAAAACACAACTTGAGCACAAATTCAACTAGAATTCCTAGAAGAGGAAAAAATAAGATTTACAAAGACTTAAAATAGTTTTTATCAATGAAATGAGAATGCTGGAAGGAAAAATTGGAAAAGAAAAGAAAGTTATGAAAGAAAGAATTGAAAAGGGAATTAACAGCTTGATTTGAGAGATATAAAACTTTGCCCAGGCAACAAACTCACTAAAATTAGAGTGGACCAAACAGAAATCAGTAATTCCATACGGCAACAAAAATATTAAAACAAAGTCAAAAGAGTAAAAATATGAGTTACAGCATAACAAAAGTAATTTGACTTTGAAAACAGATTGAGAGGGAAAAATAAAGAATCACTTCACTACCTAAATACCATGACCAAAAAAAGGACCTAGACATTATATTTCAAGAAATATTTTAAAATTTTTTTTCTTTATTAAAGCTTTTTATTTGCAAAACATATGTATGGGTAATTCTTCAATCTTTACAAAGCTTTCCGTTGTAAATTTTTCCCCCCTAGTCCCCACCCTTCCCCTAGATGGCAGGAAGTCCACTACACGTTAATTACGTTAAAATACTTGACAAATTGAATATACATATATATATATATATATGTATATATATATATATATACATATTTCCACACTTATCTTGTTGTGCAAGAAAAATCCTATCTACAAGAAAAAAAAATCTGAGAAAGGAAACACAATGCAAGCAAACATCAATAGAGAGCATGAAAATGCTATGTTGTGGTCCACATTTCATCTCCCTCTCTCAAGAAATATTTTTAATTCCCTTATCTCTTAGAACTAGAGTATAAAGTAGAAATAGAAAGAACCTACCAGTAATTTCCAGAATGCAACCCCCAGATGAAAATTCACAGGAACTTGACAGCCAAAATCCAGAGCTTTTAGATCAAAGAAAAAAATATTACAAACAGCTAGAAAGAAAGAATTCAATAAGTGCCATATATGATTTAGCAGTTACCACTACACAGGAGCAATGGGTTTGGAATACAGTATTCCAAAAGGTAAAGGATATAGCCTTAGAGTCAAGAATAACTTACTCAGGAAAACTGAATATAATTCTACAGGGAAATTAATGAAATAGAAATTTTCCAAGCATTCCTGATGAAAACACCAGAGTTGTATAAAAACTATGCAGTTCAAATAGAGGAATTAGGAGAAAAATAAAATAGTAAACAAAAATGAACAATCATGAACAATCACAGTTGAGTATAGAAACATATTTTACTCAACAGGAAAATAGAAGGGAAAGGAGAAGAGGGAAGAGGGAATCAGAGGGAGGGGAGGTTAAAGGAAATAATACTTTTAAACAAAACAAATTCTAAGTAAGTATGTAAATGTGTGTGTGACTTTTGAGGTGGCAAAAATGAAGATTTGAGGGGGTTTCCATAAATTTATATATATATACATATATATAAATATGAGGCAGAATACTCATACTACAAGGAATGAAGAAAAGAATGGTTTCAGAGAAACTTGGGAAGATTTATATGAACTAATGGAGAATGATTGAACAGAACCAGGAGAAAAAGTTATATAATGACAATAAGGTCAAGACAAACAACTTTGAAAGAATAAAGACATTTAATTGGCATAATTACTAACTGCAATTTCAGAAGACTTATAGTGAAACATGCTACCCACCTCCAGACAGAGTTTACAAAGGAATCAATGTGCAAAATGAGACTGTTTTTTGGACATGGACAATGCAGAAATATGTTTTGCTTGATTACATGTTTTTAGCAATGGGTATTGTTTTTCTTTCATTCTCAAGGAGGGGGAAGTGGGAAAGAGAAAATGTGGGGTTTTGTTGACAAAGAGAAAAGGAAGGAAGGAAGAAACAAAGGAAGGAGAATGAAAGAAAGAAAAATGAAAAGAAGGAAGGGAAAGATAGAAATAGAAGTAGATGGATAGATAGATATTTAGATAGATAGATAGATAGATAAAAAGAATAAGGCATGGAGTAAAGTGGCATATACTTATAATCCTTAATATTGAGGAGACTGAGGGTGGTACATGCCTTTGATTTGTGACTTTTGAGCTGCAATAGGGATAAAGTTCATCAAATGTGCACATTAAGTCTGGCATCAATATGGTAAATGCAACTTGACTAAAGAGAAGCAAACAAGCCCAGGTCCGAAATGACACAGAGCAAAGCCTCCTTTTCAATCAGCAGTGGTATTGGCTGATGAGTAGTCAACTGTATTTCCAACCTGGGCTAGAGACCCAATCTCCAAAAAAACCAAAAAGACAATTTGAATTTAAATTTTAATCCAACCACCAAGTTGTTGAATGACTTTGGACAAATATTTAACCTCTCTCTACCTCTTTCCTCATCTGCAAAATGGGAATAATAATACTTGCCATCTACCTACCTCCCACAGATATTGTGGGATTTAATTAATGTTTGTGAAATGCTCTGAGCAACTTGGAAAGAAGGGGTTTTTGAAAATGGAAGGTATTATTTAGACAAAAGGAAGAACATGATCAGAGAAGCCTCTCAGAGTTATTTTGAGTATCCTTTTAATGAGATTTTTTTTCCCCATTGCTTTTTGTCTTACAAGTGAAGAAAAATTCATTAACAGGGTGAAATATCCCGAAGGCTAATTGCCTTAATGAAGAAAACTTACCCTTGGTTTCATTTAATCTAAACACACTTTCTGCCCCTATAGGAACATTTTGGAATCTTGCCTTTCTCTAGAATACATCTCTCCTTGCAAGACCTCAAAGCCCCATAGCACTGGAAATGAACTCTGTGAGAAATATAATAATAAAAATTGAGAGCTATGGTTTAGGGAGTTAGCTTTAGGTTTGGCAGCTAGAAATTTCTGGTTTCTGATCCCATTGTTTTATCTTGGACCCAGTGCAGATCAGTTTACTTTTTTTTTCCTTCCCCCCCTCATCTGTAAAATGAAGATAATGATCTCTGAGAACTCAAGTGGGAACTATCTGTGTATACTTGGGTCATCTTCCATTTGTTTTTCATCAATCTCTGCAAAGACCTAACAAGCTCAGAGCTAGAAGGCACCTTAGAGGCCATGTAATGCAACTCACTCCTATACAGAAATCTCTTTTATGACATTCTCAATAAGTGGTTCCCTAGCTACAGCTTGAACACATCTGGTGCAGAGATGGAGACCACCTCCTGGGATGGCTCATTCTACTATTCGATAATGCTTAGGGTTAGGACATTTTTCCTTTCACCAACTGACCCCCAATTCTGCTCTAAGAACCAGGCAAAACAAATCTAATCTCCCTTCCATATGATAGCCTTTAAAATACTTAGGAAAGCTATGATGACTCTCCTACCCCACCCCCACCACCATTCTTCTCTTCTCCAAGTTAAATAGCTCTATTTCCTTAAGTCTATCCTCATATGACATGTTAACTAACCTTTCCCCATCCTAGTTGCCTCATGCCGAATACATACTCAAGCTTATAAGTGTTCTTCTTAATATGTGGCACAAGAAATGATAGTTTTCCAAATTTTCATTATTTTAAAACTAAACACTTATATACTTCCATGCTGCAACCACAGAATTCTAAATTCAAAAGGATGCAAAAAAAAATCTGAAAAATTATAGAAACACTATAAGACTTAGGTTTGGAATGGTTGCTTTTTCTAAGTTTTGTTATCTGAAAAAAAATGAATAAATAAGATTTTACCAAATCTAATAGCATTCAATTATGAAATACTGTGAACTCAAGGAACTTCCTCTGTCCCTCCCTTACTTTTTTTCTCCCTTCTTTCCTTTCCTTCCTTCCTTCCTCCCTCCCTCTCTTCCTTCCTCCTTTCCTTTATCCCTTTCTACTTTTTTCCCTTCTTTCCTTCCCTTCCTCCATTCCTTCCTCCCATCCTTCTTCCCTCCCTTCCTTCCCTTCTTTCTTTCCTCCCTCCCTTCCTTCCTTTCCTTTCTCTCTTCCTCCCTTCCTTTCCTTTCCCCTTCCTTACTTCCTCCTTTCTTTCTTTCCTCCCTCCCTTCCTTTCTCCTTTCCTTTCTCCCTTCCTCCCTCCCTTCCTTCCCTCCCTCACTTTCTTCCTCCTTCCCTTCCTTCTTCCCTTCTTTTATTCCTCCCTCTCTTCCTTCTTCCTTCCTTCATTTCCTCTCTCCCCTTTCCTTTCTCTTTCTTTCCTTCCTTCCCTCCTTTTTTCTTTCCTTTTCTCCTTCTTTTCCCCTCCCTCCCTTTTTTCCTTCTTCACCTAAAGGAGTAAAGCAAATATTTTTGCTAGTTTCATCCAACTTATAATAATCCTGGGTTATAGAATATACCTAAATTGGATTTGGGCAAGGCGATTCTGACATGATCACTATTTCATAACTTCAGAGAGAAATAAAATAATTTAAAATGAACTGGAGTTAATTAAGCCCTTTGTCTTTTCCCTTTGACTTTTGACCACTGTCTTTTCCTCTTTTCATTTTGTTTCCCATTGGCTTGAGGTTTTGTTCTTGTCTTCTTTTTATATGTTGTTTTCTCCATCTCAGTACAGACTGTTGCTGCTGCCGCTTCAGTCCCACCACTGCCTTCACCATCCGCACCTCTCATGAGAGAGGGGCCAAAGTGTCGAAAGATACGTTGGTTGCCTCTCACAAAGGTGCAGTTTGTATCTGAACGAGGATAGATGTGATAGGGGCACAATAATAACAGTGCACACTTGTTAACTACAAAAATAAAGCCCTGAGTAGGGAGTAGGGAGGGGAAAGGAGTTCCGAATAGATGTGGCAACAGCAGGAGCCATTGGGGGGTGGAGTCGAGGGGGTCCCACTGCAGCAACCATCAATTATATGGGCTGGTTTTGTTTTGTTTTGTGAGGGCTGAACTGAAGCTCAGCTGATGAGGGAGTGGGGGGGTGAATAAGGGATTTTACCCAAACCAGTGATTCTGAATGGAGGTCTTGAGCTCAGTTGAGGGGGCTGAGAGAGTACGAGCTAGAAAAAGAAATCTTTGGGGCTATGAGAGTGAAGGGGGATGGTTAGGGGGGCATTGCAACGATTGACGGAGGGGTAGGGGAAAGGAGGAGAATAGCACAATAATGGGAAAAAAGAGGCCAGGCTTTGGAGCTCTCATTTCTAACAATGATTCCCATGTGGTTCTCTTTATCTCAGCCATTCAGGAGTCAATAGAGGGATCTTTTTTATTTTCAACTCTAAGTATACAACCAATCTCCCCCTCCCACCCTTGCCCCCACCACACACACACACACACACACACACACACACGCACTCCCTAAAAATTAGAGTTAGAGAGCAAGAAATTAGAAACCTCTTGGGAGATTGCTGCCTTAGAGAGTATTTACTTTTAGTACACTTAAAGTTTACTAACTCTGTACTTAAGGACAGGAGGGATCATTTTTCTGGTTCTCCTCCCCAAAGCGTAGGAACTAATCCCCCCTTCCTCTCTCTTGCCCCCCACCCCACCTCCATTCTTCAGGGGATACCTCCTACAGTCATGAGAGGTTGCAAAGGGAAGGGGGCACTTGACTGGATTTAGAAAGATGTTAGTCACACTTGCTGCTTGCAACCTCTATTCGGGTAAAGCAGAGGTCAGTGGTCTTGTTAAAGTTCACCAGGATGAAGTGGGTTTCAGCAAGAAGGGCAAAACTGGTGTTGGAAAAAGCCAAACTTAAGTCCTGGCCAGGAGTTTGATGTGGGCAGCTAGGGGCATGGTGAATAAGGCACCGGACTTGGAGTCAGGAAAACTCACCTTTCTGAGTTCAAAACTGCCCTCAGACACTTCCTAGCTGTGTGACTCTGGGCAAGTCACTTAATCCTGTTTGCCTCAGTTTTCTCATCCGTAAAATGAATTAGAGAAGGAAATGGCAAACTACTCGTATCTTTGTGAAGAAAAGAGTAGACCCTACTGAAAAATGACTGAACAAAAATTAATCCGTCTTTGACTGGTTTGCTTAGAGTGAATTTAATATTCCTTTCTCCGTGGGATCATGGGTATCATTGGTCAAGAAAAGTTATCCAGGACAGGAATGGAAATAGAAAAGACCCTTAATGACTACTTGTATGCTGATTAATTAAACCAGACACATTGTGCTGATACAGTGGAGAAAACACTATGACCTTAAAAAAAGTTATTGAATAAAAGAACAGGGAAGGAGAGATTTTTGATGGTCCCTGAAGAGAATATGCATGTATCAAGTACTACTTCACAGCTATATATCAGATACCATGTTAAGTACTTTGCAAATATTTCATTTGAGATAACATAAGGCCAAGAAAGGAAGATTGCAGAAGTAAAAATTGTAATAGAGTTCTCTAACATCCTAATTTAAGGATCAGATGATCTAACTCATATAGTTAGAGAGAAGGGACCTTAGAGGCTCAATCCCGTCCTTTTACAGCTGAGAAACTGAGGCCCATAGAAACTAGCTGAGAAGTAGCTGAGATGGGATTCTAACCCAGTTTTTTTCTGATTCCTGGTCCAACAGTTTCTTCCTTACACCATGTTACTGTTTTTCTGGATTCAGGAATAAGAAAGTCCCAAGGCCCTCTAACTAAAGGACCTGATATCTGTATCTATATGCTTAAACTATTTTTTCCACTATTGATCTACAGCTTTTGAAAATAATCCTTGTTTGATTAATTTACTTAAAGTAAATTTAATATTCCTTTCTAAGTGAGATCATGGGTATCAGTGGTCAAGAAAAGGTATCCAGTGTAGGGATGGAAATAGAAAAGATCCTTAATGAATACTTGTATATTGATTACTTAATTAAACCAGATACATTGTACTGAGACACTATGACCTTGAAGAAAATTACTAGAACGATAAACTTATATAATCAATAAATCAATCAACAAGCATTTAATTAAGTGACCACTATGTGCCAGGTACTGTGCTAGATTATCTTCAATTATAGTTGGGATAGGAAAAAAATGAATAAAAGGATTTTGAAACAAAAGGAAAAGATCTTTCCTTGTTGCTGAGAAATGAGAACATGGAGTGACTAAACCACATTCTAACTAGTTGCAAAATAATATTTATTGCAGAGTAACAAAATCCTGATGTTTTGATGTGGCATTTTGAAGACTATGTCAGAGGGTCATGTGAACCCTTTTTTCCAGAAAAAAATAAAGCACCTAGCACTGGAAGATTTCTATCAAGGTCACAGTCCAGTGGTTTGAATTAGCAAAGCAGGCATAGTCAGATGCCAATTTGAAATTTTGTCTGGTATTGCTAATGAGACCTTTACTCTTGCACTCTCTACTGCCGCCAGCTGTGGTGGAGAGACTGTACAAGCCAATAGTTAAAGTGCTGACTGAAAGAGCCATGCTTCCGGAGTTGCTACTATTCATGATCTTAACTAAATTGTTTTACCTCTGTACATTTAAATGATTACTCTCTGGAAAGAAATTACTCTCCGAAAAGAAGCTTTACAAATGCAAAATTTTATCAGAGATGGGAGGAACGTGGTATTTTCCACAGTAATGCTGAATTATTAATAAAATTCTCTCTTCTTTCCTATAACATGGGCAAAATACAAAGGAAAACCCAAAGCATCAAATTAACACACAGTGACTGAGCCTAAACTGACCATTAAAAGATCAACCTTGTGATAACTCAACAAATAATCTATGATATTCATGATTTTGGGGGTCTCTGAAACTCAGCTCTATAGTTTTCACTTTCTTGTTAGAAAGCATTATCTTGGTTTTTCTTAAAAATCTATTGTTGAAAATGAGAAATCTCAACTAAGAAAATATACAGCACAAGTTTCTGCTTTGAATTGCTCAGAAAGTGGAGCTAGTTACCAGAAGCAAAGATTTGAATAAATCCTCCTGATATCACTAACTATACAGTATATACAGGAATTGTGTTTTGTTTTTAGAATGAGGAAAGTTAAGAAGCAAGTTTCATTGGATGAATATGAGAATTACTGTGATAAATATTCTATTAGTGAAGGAGTATAATAATTAGAGAAATGTTACCTGGTGTTATGGGATCACTTAAAATTAAAATTATTAAATTTTAGAAAAACTTTCTATCAGCATAGAAAATAAAAACCATTAAAAACAAGATTATGATTAATCTGATGTGAAGCCATTTGCTGCTTTGCTTAGTTGATATAGCCATTTTCATTATTTATAAAAGTGATGGAAATTTTAAAACAATTCTAAAATATTATTATAAGATAGGTTTGAAGAAAGAATGAAAATTTGACAGTCATGTTCAATGGATATGGCAATGTAAAGTTAAATCTCCCCATCACACTGAATAATGAATTTGACTATGAAACATCTTTTGCCAAACATCCCAGAGGACAGAAAGGATAGTTGGGATATCAGATACATGCAAGTAATTTCCATTCTTTGTCAAGGAAGGCAAGCTTATAAAATTGATACCTGTATATCTCAGTTGAGCTCCACAGATAAAATATAAAGAAAATCAGGGCTTTGCTTTGCATTTCTTCTAAGCTGCCAATGATGACAAATAAAATGAAGTGGAGATGACCGGTGATTCAATGACTCTAAGTAAGGCATTGATGATATCAACAACTGCTAGCATTTGGAAGAAATACATCATGGTATGGAATGAGTCATAGAAAGAGTCTTTTTCTAAGATAAATAGCCATTCTTTCATGTTGACAAGGAGCTATGAGAATCCTTAGAACTGAACCAGATTATACATAAATAGGTATCGTCTCTTCAGGTTGACATAAGAGTCATTTGGAATTCTAGACTCCATCCTGATTTTGTTTTTCTGTTATTCTTCTTTGACTTTCAGCTCCAATTCTGGGACAAATGATCAAATCAACAATTAAAATCAAGAGCCAAAAAAAGTGAGCATTTTTCTTGTTTGGTAAATATCTCCCACCAATGATTCTCTTTCTTCTGCACTGTAATATTTACCTGCCTTTGGGTCAGCTTATGAGTCAATTGAGACTTCACAGTTTCTGGGAATTTCAGGCAAAATTAATATATATTGTCTCCTTTAGTACCATGGCATATACCATTTCACAATGTCTTCTTTGGTAATTCTTTGATATTTCCAAAGGTACATGATTTCATTGTTCTGAGCTCTCTCTTCCCTCCATCAATATATGTCACAATCTCTTCAGACCATCATAGACATTCTTCATGAGATGACAAGACCAAAAAAAATCATTATCTGGTAGTCATGCCATTGGAGATTAAACTCTCAAAAATAGTTTAGGCTAACTCTCAGGTACTAGACATATGTCTGTGGTCAGGCCCCTCTGGGAAGGAAGCTTTCCTACTTTGGTAGAATCTGGGAGAGATCATGGTATATTGAAACGGCCTTAAAAAACCCAGGATCAGGAGCCAAGATGGCAGACTATCAACCAGGACCCAGCTGAATTCTCCCAATTTTCTCTTCTAAACAACTTTAAAATAATACCTAAACTAAAATTTTGGAACAGGAGAATCAATAAAAGGTCAGAAAAGGACATTTTTTCCAGAATAAGATAACTGAGAAGGTCTGCAAGAGAAATCTAAAACCCCAGGGTGGATACCTGTCTGGAGCATGCCAGTAGCACCAGCAAAGAGCCTTGGAGGCAGCTGCAATAGCAGCAGTAGCTTTGAGAGCTCTTAGCCCAGAGTGATGAGAGGGGTCAGGCTACTGACCAGAAAGAGATTACCGGGGACTCTTTGCTCACACTGTGTGTAGCTGACACTGATTGGCAACTCTCATAAACCTTTCTGGGTTGTAGCTCCAAGATAGAGAGAAATGCTTCTGATAGGTCACAAGGGAGCAGTGACCTTGGTCATAGTTTCAAGGCAAAGAGATGCACTAGTATTTGTGGCTACAGGGGAGCCTGGGACCTTCTTGGGTAAAGATCAGAGCACAGATCAGGAAATCATGACCACTCCTTTCCCAAGATAATATCACCTTGGAAGCACTGAAAACCTGAAGATGCCCAGAACTAGCTCTAAAAACAGTAGCAAGAAAAAGCCTGAAGCCTGCCACAGTGCCTCCCCACCCCCAGGTAAGCAGAACTCAACTTTAACTTAAAACTTCAAAGTGAAGAAATAGGCTGGGGAAATAAGCAGACAACAACAAAAAATAATTTGATTAAAAAAAAAGCACACTATGATGGCAGGGAAGACTAAGACATGAAGTCAGAAGACAACAATGTGAAAACAACTACAAGAAAAGCCTCAAAGAAAAATACTAATTGTTCTCAAAGCCAGCAAGAATTCCTAGAACAGTTAAAGAAAAAGATGAGAGTAGTAGAGGCAAATCTGGGGGGAAGAAATGAGAGTGATGCAAGAAAATTTTTAAAAGAAAATTAACAGCTTGGTAAGAGAGGCACAAAAAAAAAACATTGAAAAAAAATCACCAAAAGAGTTGACCTAATAGTAAAAGAGACAAAAAAATTCACTAAAGAAAAGAACTCCTTTAAAAGCAGAATAGATGAAATGGAAAAGGAGATACAGAAACTCATTGAAGAAAATAATTCCCTAAAAATTAGAACTTGGCAAGTGGAAGCTAATTATCCTATGAGACTTTAAGAACAAAGTCAAAGTAAAAAGAAAAAAGAAAAATGGGGGGGGGAGCAGTATGAAACATCTCATTGAAAAAACAACTGACCTGGAAAAGAGATCAAGGAGAGATCATTTAATATTTATTGGATTACCTGAAAATCACAATTAAAAAATAGCCCATACATCATATTTCAAAACATTATCAAGTAAAAGTACCTTAACATCCTAAATTTAAAAGGTAAAAAGAAATTGAAAGAATCCACCGATCACTTCCTGAAAGCATCCCCAAATGAAAACTGCCAAATTCTAGAGTTCCCAGGTCAAGGAGAAAATATTGTAAACAGCCAGAAAGAAATAATTCTAATATTTTGGAACCACAGTCAGGATCACAAAAGATTAAAGGAGCAGAGAACTTAGGATATACGACTCTGTAGGCAATAATCTACTCAGAAAATTGAGTATAATACTTTAGAAGAAAAATGGATATTTAATGAAATAGAGTATTTCAAATATTCCTGATGAAAAGACCAGAGATGAATGGAAAATTTAACATTCAAACACAAGACTCAAAAGAAACATAAAAAGGTAAACATGAAAGGGTAATCATAAAAGACTCAAAGAAGTTAAACTGTTTACATTCCTATATAAGAAGATGATACATGTAACACCTCAGATCTTTATCATTATTAGGGCAGTTAGAAGGCATCTATATAGAATAGCAGGCATGAATGACTCGATTATGTTGAGATAATCTTCAAAATAAGAATGTAGGGGTGAAAAAGAGGAATTCACTGGGAGAAGAGGGGAGGAAGAGGCACAATGGGACACATTGTCTTACATAAAAGAGGTGCACAAGGAAGTTTCTATATTGAAGGGAAAATGGAGGGGCAATGCTAGTGGACAATGCTTGAACCTCACTCTCATTGAATTTATTTAAAGATGGAAGTGTGTGTGTGTGTGTGTGTGTGTGTGTGTATGTGTTTAGGTATTAAAAAGCTATCTTACCCAATAGAGAGAGATAGGAGGAGAAAGGGATAAGAAACATGGGGTGGAGACTTTTAAGGGGGAGGGTGCATTGGGGGAGTCTGTGGTTGGAAGCAAGACAGATTTTTGAAAAAGGACAGGATAAAAAGAGAGAGAAGGAAAAACAGAGAAAAATGAGATATCAGGAAATCTACACTGAGTGAACATAACTGTGACTATGAATGGTATGAGCTAATACATAAAACAGAAGGAGATAATGGAATCTATTGGTAACCAGAGTCCAACAATATGTTATGTGCAAGAGACCTGTGTGGAACAAGAACATACAAATTGAGTTGAAATGAAGGCGTGGAGCAGAGTCTATTATGCTTTAGCTGAAATGAAGAGGACAGGAGTGGTTATCATGATCTTAGACAAAGTAAAAGCAAAATTAGACCTAATTGAAAGAATTATTCTGCTAAAAAGTACCATAGATAATGAAATACTATCAAAAAGTTTTACAGCAAATTCCTCAAATATATAGGAAACTTAGTCAAATTTATTGAAAATAAGAGCCATTTCCCAATATATAAGTTGTCAAAAGATATCACATTTCTCAAAAGAATTACAAAATATTTACAACCCAATGAAAGAATAATGTAAATCAATAATAATAAGAGAGATGCAAATTATAATAACTCTAAAGTTTCATCTCACATCCTATAAATTGGCAAAAAAGTGACAAAAACAGTAGCAGTATTTGTTGGAGGGATTATTGAATGATAGGCACACTAATATATTGCTTGATTGAACTGTGAAATGGTATAATCATTTTGGAAAGCAATTTAAATTCATACAAATAAAATAAGTTAAGTGTCTATATCCTTTGAACCAGTCATACTGAACTTATATCCCAAGGAAGCCACTATTAAAAAGAAACTTCCCATATATTCTGGCTAGGCAGTACAGTAGATAGAACACCAGGCCTGAAGTAAGGAAGACTCATTTTGGTGAGTCCAAATCTGATCTCAGATAGCTATATTAACCCTGAACAAGTTACTTAATCCTGTTTGCCTCAGTTTCCTCATCTGTAAAAATGAGCTGGAGAAAGAAATGACAAATCACTCCAGTATATTTGCAAAAAAAAAAAAGCACTCCAAATCAGACATAACTAAAATGACTGAACATATGATGTTCATCTGTGAAAAGCTTACCTACTCTAATTAGTACAATTATCCAACATTATTCTGGAGAATGTATGATGAAAAAATGCTAATCACCTCAAAAGAGAAAGACTGATGAACTCTAGATGTAAATTGAAGCATAATTTTCTTGCTTTCTTAATTTTTTAATTTTTCAATATGGCTAATAGAGAAAGGTTTTGTATAATTTTACATGTTTAATGGATAGCATATTATTTTCATTCTCAGTGGATGAGGGAGGAGTGGAAGGAATGGTGAGAATCTGGACTCAAAATTTAAGCAATATAAGAATCTTATCAATAAATAAATTAAAAAGTGGTGAACAAGTAATAACAATACCAAAATCAAATTATCTTTACCTTGTGATGAGGGAGCAGAGTAGGAATTTAAATGCATGGAAGCTTCTGCCTACTACCTCATATAAACTCCAGGCTAAAAGCCAATCAATGCAGGTGATCCCCAACTAAGGGAAAAGTTCTGGAAAAGACTATTACTTCATTGTTTAGAATAAATTTTCCCTTAGGAGCAATATTATAAATGATTCTTAATTTACAAAAATCTAGTTAGCTTATAATGTTACCTGAAGTATATAACATTCAAACTTATAAAGAATCATGGATTACCAGAGCTGGAAGTTATTTTACAGATTATATAGTCCAACAATTATTTCTACTCTACTAAGCCATTATTTATTACTCTGTTTTTATAGGAACATATATTCTATATTTCTACTCCTCCAACTTCAAGAAATACATTTATCCTGATACCAACAGTGAGAGCAGAGATTCCTTCTGAATAGCAAATGTCCTTTAAACTCTTGATTTTGCTTCTAGCCCAAGATTTGTAATCATCAAGGAGGGGGAACAATCCCTCTGAAGCTGTGATACAGTCATATACAGTTGATATAGTCAGATAATATTCTCAGAAGCAGGAAAGTAAATTGTCCTTCTTAAACACCCTCTTTATACTATTTATTAGACCATGATACATGTTTTCCCCTCTATCACAGTTTCAAATACTTGTAGCCTCAACTGATTAGTTTGTGAGAACAGGAGAAGTGAGAAAGAAAGAGTGGGAAATAACTCCCTTTTCCCTTGTTGTTTTGTTATATCTAATCTAATCTTACTAACTTCAGGAGTTTTGAAAATCGAATCTGTATTA
Organism: Myrmecobius fasciatus; assembly: GCA_023553655.1. Classification (NCBI taxonomy): domain Eukaryota; kingdom Metazoa; phylum Chordata; class Mammalia; order Dasyuromorphia; family Myrmecobiidae; genus Myrmecobius; species Myrmecobius fasciatus. The sequence goes on along the minus strand of JAJPUD010000564.1, from coordinate 211,420 downwards.
TACCATTTTAGTTCCTAACTATATACCATATTATGTTTTTCTTTAATTTGTCAAATATGTTGGGGTTTGCCTCCGTGACTTGTATAAACCAAAGATAATATCATTTGCTTCTAGTATATACTTTGTAGAATCCAGGGTGGTTCTAAGTATGCAATAATGAATCATGTTTACCTAATTTATACAGCACTTTCTTGCCATCAATGTTGTGAGGAAGGTAACCCAAGTGCTATGATCCTTATTTTATAGAGTAGGAAACTGAAACTCAGAAAGTGGAAATCATTTATCCAAGGCCACACAACTCATGTCAGAGTCAAACCCAGAAATATGTAAGAGCCAGCTGATACTGAAACAGCTGGTTGTTAAATTTTCAAAGTATTTACACTTTGGAAATCAGCAAACCCTACAAATCATGACTTGATTTATTGTTTTATTGATTTCCCAATCTTAAGAAAATAATGAAGAAAATACTGACAATCTAAATTAAACTTAAAAGTATATCTTATACTTTTTTTCATAGAGTTGATTGTAAGATGTTTACTAACATACTCCTAGGTCCAGAGTCTCATGACTCCAACTTCAGCATTCTTTCCATTGCACCATCCTGAATAGTACTTGATGTATATATATTTTTTAAATAATTGATTACATAACAAGTACCTTCTTGGTAGAGGTTTGAAAATGAAAATGTCTAAAACAGGAGAATTGTAGGAAGAAAAAACTCTTCAGAAAGATTAGAAGACAGTGTTAAAAGGACAAATCCATGCTGATGAACCACATCTGGTAGATTCCCAGAGTACTGTTAATGCCTTCACTTTGTGTTTCTCTTTGAGTTACATTTACCATAGTATGTGAACTAGGATGCTGAGGAAACACATACCTCAGGCAAGAGTATGAGACATCACATTTCATTTCTTGGAAATTGTTATGTGTGATTCAAATGTATTTTTTTAAAGTGAAGTTCTACTCTAAACTGAAATATTAATAACTTCAAGCAATTGTCACTTTTATAGTGACTGAATTACTACTTTAATATGTAATGTAAATTCAGATTTATATCAACTCAGAGTAAATAGCTAAAAGAGAGTACCTCCCCTGATGAGGAAAAGCATTGATAAAGGAAATAATACTAGCCAGTGCAAAGAAAACATTTCTAGAACCTTTTCCTTCCAGGTCAGCTGGCAAAGGACCCAGAAGGAAATAAATGATAAGAGGTTAAGTGTAGCAAACTCTAAGCCTATGAAATTGCAGCAAACATCATGTATATTGATTAGTCCAAGCACTTTTCACAATATAAGCAGCCTTCAAGACCATTACAATTGGGGTCACTTTTATCCATGGCCATCACCATCTCCATATTAAAATCACCACCTTCAGTGCATTAACAATTTTCCCTATCCTAGAGCTATTTTTCTCTCCTGTTGTCCCCTTTGGCTGTTCTTTCTCCTACATTTTTTTAAATACTCCTTCCCTTTCTCCCCTTTCCATTTGCTCTTTCATTTTTTTCTTCTCTTATTTCAATATTCCAAATGATTTGTAATTCTTTAATAATAATAATACTAATAATAGTAGCTGATATTTTATATAATGCTTTAAGATTTTCAAGGTGCTTTATAAATATTCCATTTTATCAATACATGAACTCTACTATTGTATTCTTTCAGAAAATCCTGGAAAGACTTATGTGAACTGATACAAAGTGAAGGGAACAGAACCAGAAGAACATTGTTCACAGTAACAGCAATATTATATGATCAACTGTGAATGATTTAGCTGTTCTTAGCAAGACAATGGTCCAAGATAATTTTGAAGTACTCATGATGAAGAAACACTATTCTCCTCAAGAGAAAAACTAATGTAGTCTGAATGCAGATTGAAGCATACTGTTTTTTATTTTTTTTTTTGTGAGTTGGTTGGTTTTGGGGGACTGTGGTTTTGGTCTGTGTTTTCTTTCACAACATGACTAATATGGAAATATGTTTTGCATGACTGCACATGTATAACCTATATCAAATTACTTGCCTTCTTAGTTAAAGGAAAGGGAGGGAGAAAAAAAGAATTTGAAATTCAAATAAAAAAACCAAAAACAAATGTTAAAACTATTTCTCCATGTTATTGGGAAAAAGTAAAATATTCATAAAATTAAAAAAACTCTGATATTATCATCCCTAATTTATAGTTGAAGAAAATGAAGTGGATAGCAGTTAAATTACTTGCTCAGGGTAATGCATCAAGTATTGATTGGGGCTGGATTTGAACTCAGGCTTACCCTGCATTCTGTCCACTACACCACTTAGTGGCAACTCAGCAGCCAGATCAATATTAGTACAATTCTAGATACAGTATTACTTTGTGTTTACTTATGTTATTTCCCCTATCACATCACAAGCACTTCAAGGGCAGGAACCACTTTTTTATTTTTCTTTTGTCTTTCCCAAAGCACCTAACATACTTGCTTTATAAAGTGGGTGCTTGATAAAAGTTATTGAATTAAAAGAGGATATTTTAAATTGAAAGAGTCTCTCAGCTGCTTGAATCTTACAAACACCTCTTCTTCTGTTGCTAATATTTTCCCCTACACTGGTACTCTCTAGATCAGAATTTCTGGGTCCTTGACCTTAGATGGAAAAAAAGTTGTATCTTTATTTTCCTTAATTTCTAAGAAATTTAGCATTTCCTTCAATTAGGAATTTTTAAAAAAAGACATTAAAAGGGGTTCTATAGGCTTTATGAGACTTAAGGATGTAACACACATATGTAGAGAGAGTTTAACTATTTGGGAAATTTTTTTTAAGTGCAATTAAGAAACATCTAGATTGTACTCCAGGTTTGGAGTCAGGAAGACTGAGTTCAAACCCAGTCTTGGTTGTTTACTAGCTGTGTAACACTGAGCAAGTCACTTAATCTTGTTTACCTCAATTTCCTCATCTGTAAAATGAGCTGAAGAAGGAAACCCCAAAGCACTCCAATCTCTTTGTCAAGAAAATTCCAAATGGGATCACAGAAACTATTTGACAGCAACAGATTCTAGATTATTCTTTTCTTATTCAGTCACTGAACCTCTCTCATTTTACCCAAGCTTATTCCTCTTTTGCTATTTACCTTATTCTTTGTGGAACCTTCACTCTTTGGTCAATCCTTGGTCAATCATGATTATTGTTGTTATTGTTTGCCCTTTAGAAATGCAAGTGAATTTAATTTAAGTAAGGGAGGGCTGTCCAAGGTCATATGCCTTATTTTCCTCCCAGAGCCATCTAGGTCCAGTGGCAAGAAATAGATTAGAACGACTAGAAATGGCTCTGGATGCTATGGGAGACCTTTTTTAGCCAAGGTCTTCAACAGGCCTCAGTCTGACTAAAGCCACATCCATTCAGTGATTAAGTCCAGGTAGTGACTGAGGCAAAGAATGGCCTCTTCCATGATAATTATATCCTCATAGAAATCCTAGATTCAAGATCATTTCATTTCTAATTTGAGTTTTCTCTCTTGCTTTCCTTAGGCTACAATATTGCTGGAGAAAATTAGAGAAAAAGGATCAACTCACCATTTCATCCATTACTGTTTGTTTGTCTATAGTTAAGCTACTCCTTTATTCCATCTCTTAATATATCCTCACTCATTTCAACTAGGTCCTTACCCACTGCCTAGCAATCCTTTGATTTATCTTTTTTCAATTCCTAAGTTTTTCAAATGCTACAAAATCTTTTTCAAACATCTTTTATTCTTTTGACACTTTTCATCTTACTCTCTCAATCATCCTACCACTCTTCTCTCCTTAAATTTATTAGGATTGAGTTCCTTGGATTTGTTTTTTTTCTTTTTTTCTGAATGGAAAAGACAGAGGGAGAGGGGGTATGGATAAGAATAGGATATTCTCCCCTTCTCCCAAAAAATGAGAAGAAGAAAAAAAAACATCAGGAAGGAATCTCAAATAAAGTAGTTTTGAAAAATCACATATTAAATTTAATAAATACTTAAGAAGAAAATTAAGCTATATACATAACAAATATTGTTTTTAAAATATATACAATTCTCTTTTTCTGTTCTACAATGTGTTATAGACATATTTATTTTATTTGGTGTTTTTTTTATTCAGTTTTTTAAATAGAAAAAATTGGTTTCTCTCCTTCTCCAAGTGTATCTTATTTTCTATATGTATCATCCTTTTAGTCTTAGTTCCATCAGAACAAAAGGTGTTCTTTCTTTCAAGGTCCCTTTACTTGGTGAACTTAATCCCATTTCATTCTACTTCTTCCAGGACTTTAGTTCCTCTGCACTGCCTTCCCCAATCTCTCTAGCATCTTCAATCTGTTCTACTCTGCCACTGTCCCCTTCCCTATCACATACACCAGTGTATCCTATCTCAGAGGACAAAAGTTAAAAACAAAAACAAAAACAGGAAAACAAACCTAAATACTTCACTTTGTCCTATTTATCTTCAACAGCTATTTTCTTATTTCTCTTTTTCCTTTCCCTACTATATTATTGCAATTAATAGTCTGCCAATTTTCTATTTTCTTAGTATTTGCAAAAGTCAATAAATTCAACCAGTGTCTGAACAAAAATTCTCTCTACATTGTCCCTGACAAGTAGATTTCCAGGTTTGCCTAAAGATTTAGTAAAGAGAAACAGGATCATAGGTTTAGAACTGGAAAGGAACTCAGAGGCTGTCTAATCCAAGTCCTCTCATTTTTACAGATGGGGAAATTAAGACCCAGAGAGGTTAAATGAATTTCCTGTGGTCACACAAGTAGTACCAGATGTAGCACTTCAACCTAATTCTTTTGATTTTAGAATCTGTGCTCATTTCATGTTGCTTCTTGGGAAATCTGTTTTGTCCCAAGACTTCCCAGTCTAATTTAGGACAGTTCTAATTGTTAGGAAAATTTTATTTACATGTAGCCTCATTCTGAAGTCAGAGGAAAGAACATCCATATAGTTCCCAGACTACAGAATCCTCCTCCTAAGTTTTACAAGTAAGGGAAACAAATTGAAGTGAGTTCTACATCATAAGATCATTGATTTAGAGATGAATTTTGAGGCTATCAAGTGTCCCCCACCCAGATTTTATAGATAAGGAAATGGAGGCACAGGAAAATTAAGAGGCTTGCTTAGATTAACATAGCTGATAAGTAGTAGTAGTAGTAGTAGTAGTAGTAGTAGTAGTAGTAGTAGTAGTAGT
>JAJPUD010000564.1:122171-200012 GCA_023553655.1 Myrmecobius fasciatus | reverse complement strand
TCTCTCTCTCTCTCTCTCTCTCTCTCTCTCTCTCTCTCTCTCTCTCTGTCTGTCTTTACCTCTGTCTCTCTCTTTCTATCTCTCTTCTCTCTCCTCTCTGTCTTTGTCTCCCTCTGTACATATGCGTTTATACATGTATGGCTCAGTGAACAAAGCACTAGACCTAGAGTCTGGAAAACTTGAATTCAGATCTGGCCTCAGGCACTTATTAACTGTACTTCCTTTTGTTTGCCTCAGTTTCCTCATCAGTAAAATGGGAATAATAATAGCACCTACCTCCCAGGATGGCTATCAAGATTAAATGGGATAATAATTGTAAAGTACTTAGCATAGTGTCTGGCACATAGTAAGCTCTTGGAGGTTTGATGCTTTTTTTTATTTAGAAACAAGAATTCAGAAAACCTCACCATCTACAGGCTTATCTCATTTCATTGTACTTTGCTTTATTTCACTTCATAGATTTTGCATTGTTTACAAATTGAAGGTTTGTAGTAACTGTGTCAAGTAAGTCTATTGGTGCCATTTTTCTAATAGCATGTGCTTACATCATATTTCTGTCACATTTTGGTAATTCCCACAATATTTCAAACTTTTTCATTATTATATATGTTATGGTGATCTGTGATCAATGATCTTTGTTGTTTTTATTGTAATTATTATGGGGCACCATGAACCATGCCCCGTAAGACAATTAATTTAATCAATAAATATAGTGCATGTCATACTACTTCACTCCCCAGGCTTTATGCCCTCTCTCCTTCTCCTGAAATTAGACCAATTAATAACTCTACAATAGTCTTTAAGTGTTCAAGAAAAAGGAAGAGTTAATCAAAGCAACAATCTTTACTGTTTATCTTATTTTAAGCAATTACCATAGCCACCTTACCTTTCAACAACCACAACCCAAATTAGTCAACAGCCATTATTGAGGCAAGACCCTCCACCCAGCAAAAGATTTAAGACCCACTAAAAGTTTAGGTAATGGTTAACATTTTTAAACAATAAAGTATTTTCAGATTAAGGTATGTATACTGCTTTTTAGAAATAATACTATTGTATACTTAATGGAATATAGAATAGTATAAACATAACTTTTATATGTATTGAGAAGCCAAAGAAATTGTGAATCACTTTATTGTAATTTTCACTTTATTGCAGTGAACTGAATCTAAAATATCTCTGAAGTATGCTTGTATAGCAAAGCCCTCTACCATTTGGACTCTATGGACTCAATTTCCATGACAGTGACAAATTCTTGGATAAACCAAGAACCTCCAAGTTTTATGACTCACTTGATATTGATAATCACAGAATCATTATATAAATTATCTCTATTGTTATCTCCTATATTGCTATAGGAGAAACTTGATTAGAAGAAAGTCTTTAAGCTACATTTAGCTTTTAGAAATTAAATTTTTTTTCTTCTTTTAATGTCAACCAGCAACCAACTAAATGGAATCTTATTAATACTTTCTATATTTTCTCAATTAATTGTGTGATTATTAAGACAAAGTCTTCTTTAAAAGTTTTTGCAAAAAACCTGACTGTTCCTTACCAGATTTTCCTCAGGGATACCCTTGGGCCACATATGGATCATGCTCGTAAAATGTTTATAAAGAAGTGAAAATAAGAACATAAACCAGTACTTATTGATGTCTTCTTGATCACCTTTTTTGAGTGCTAATACCTTTTGTGATTTTTCTCCCAATTGTTCATTGGATTCCCTTGAGAATAGATAATGCAATTATATATATATATATATATATATATATAATACCTTGAAAGTAAGTCTCTCAGTGTCTTTAATGTCGTGCCATTTCCAGCACATCTTTCTTTTATGTATATTTATGGATATATTATGGTCTGGTCCAGCTGCAATTCTTGACTTGGCTTGTATAGTGTTATTTTCACCTTGTCATTTAGGTCATTCAGGACTGAGATGTTTAAATATAAATGTGGCAACTCTACTGTTACTGATGAAGAAGAGAGCTTATTGTACAAGTGCTGGTTGATATGTTCCATATGTTGTCTTCTTCCCAGTTTCATTTTTAAATATTCTTGGCAATGATGGCTCATCTTTATCCACTGTATCATATTTCATTTGACCCTGAGAGGTAGATGCTCTTATTACCATTCCCATAACAAGCTCAAAGACTTTAAGTGACTTGCCAGGCTCACACAGCTAATAAGTGTTTGAAGTCAGATTTGAACTCAGGAAGAAGAATCTTCCTGACTTCAGGCCAGTGTTCCATTCATTGTGATACCCAGCTGCCTAAGCATTCTAAGAGTCTACAATTATTCTGCTCTACTCTGTCCAGCTCTACTAGTGTGCTGTTATAGTCAAAGCCTAACTTGGTTTTACACACACACACACACAAACACTCTCTCTCCCCACTGTCCTTTCTGCTTCTGTCTCTCTGTATGTTTCTCTCTGTATCTTTATCTCTCACTATCTGTCTCTGTCTTTGTCTCTCCCTCTCTCTTCCTCTCTTACTCCTCTCCTCTCTCTCTCCCTCCCCTCTCCTTGTCTCTCTCTATCTGTCTCTCTGTCTCTGTCTCTCTCCCTCTCTCTGTCTTTCTGTTTCTCTCCCCCCCGTCTCTTCTTTTACTTTTTGTTGTTTAGTGGGAATGGAGTGAAAGAAAGGGAAAAAAGCTTATTTTTTTAAGTGAATAAAGAAAAAAACACCCCTCCTCATGTCCTCATGTTATACATGTGCTTTCCCAGCCAGAAATCCAAGTTATATCAAACCCCTGAGTCCTACCCTCTGTGGGAGTTGTGGGCAGCCTCACCTTACTATGTTCTGTCAGAAATCCCAGTCATGTACCTGAGGTTAAATTTTCCCTATAAATATGGCCCACACCATCTCTGCTGGACCCCTTTGGGTCAGTCTTTCCCCTCACCCATCCCCCAGGCCATATGGTATCTCTCCTCTCACTCCCTCTCCCCCACTATGCTCTCCTCTCAACTCCTACCATGCTTCATGGTGCCTTTCTCCTTATAACTTACTCTTTTAAGGTCCTGCCACTTAAGGGATGCTCCAACCTCATGGAGTGTTTCCTTTATCCTATTTAATTGTGAATTCCACTAGGGAGCTTGTCTTTCCATCATTATTAAAAACCCCCTTTCTTTGCTATGTGCTCTCCCAACTATATTTCATATTTATCATTCCAGGTGTCTATTGTAAATCTCCATTTTGTCTCCCAAATCTCCCAAATAAACCTACCTTTTACCAAGTGGAAAGGCCATTGTGAATTCTTCACATGACTGAACCCAAACATTTGGTGCTCTACTAAATCACATCATCTGGTACCTACAAAGCACATCATTCAGTATATTAACCGCATCTTTAGAACGTACTGCCTTCCTTATTTCTACCTCTCTAGATTATTTTAAGCTTCACCTAGGATCCTATCTCCTACATGCAGCCTTTCTTCATAGCCTCAATTGTTAGTGTTCTCCCTCTCCTGAAATTTATTTGTATTTATCTACATATGTGTTATGTTTGTCTCCCAGTAGAATATAAGTTTTTTGAGGGCAGGGACAATTTTGTTGTTGTATGTTTAAATTTACCACACTGCTTTGCACTATCAGGCTATAGAAATTATTCTTATTGAATTGAATCGAAGAATTAGTAAACTACTTGTTTATGATCCAGAGTTTTGCCTTTTTAATTCTATTTGCCTCCAAAAAGGCAACTGCTCATAATTATCTCTAAAAAGATTAAAGACATATTAAGAAAGGAAAGAAAAAATAATCAAGAAAAGGTAGATAGAAAAATGAAGAGCAAGTTGAAATAAAGAGGGAGAAGAGAAAGGAGAATGAAATAAAAAGAAGAGGTATATATAATAGGGAGAGTGGTGGAATTAAGCCAATAGCATTAGATTGCACAGACAAATATAATGTAGGTGTTGAGAGGGATCAGTTAGACCATCCTCTTCAATTTATAGGTGGATAAAAAGGCCTCGAGTGGTGAAGTCATTGATCCAATGTCACACAGGAATCAAGTAGCAGAGCCTAGGCTAGAAACCCAGTTCTCTGTAACTCTCCACTTGAAATCTACCTATCCCTGAGTAATAGAACTGTATGTCAACCATAGCTACAGAGCACTTTAGATGAAGGGCTGGGAGGATGGGGGAGAGAGGAGGATGACAGAAAAGATCAATGAAGGTAAAATAAGCTTCATAGGGAGATGGAGAGGCAATTAGTAACCAGAAACCCATCTCAAGAGAGGAAGCTCACTGCAGATTCTAGGGGGAAAATTATATTTATATATAATATATATGAATTTTAAAGCTTTCAGAAGATAGAAAGACCACTGCATTTTGGAGGCTCTGAGAATTCTCACCACCCCGTACAATATTCACACACATGTGATTCTCTGTGTGTCTGGGTGTGGGTGCACTTGCACAGTGTGTGTAGGAATGGTGGGGAGTGCTTAGGCAGAGGGAAAGAAAGAAGGAACGGCCGTTAAAAAGCCTTGCTGAGAAAGGTATTTCTTGTGGACAAAAAAGAAGCAGGCCCCTCGCTCCCTACTGAGCCCATTTCTCCTGCCTTTACCCGAGCTGTCAGGCATGAATCCCTGTAGCATTCCGTAACTAATTGACAGTAATGGGGGCCATTGGGAGTCTAAGAATACATGGCATTACCCAGCATGCACTGGAAGTAAAAGGGGGGTGCCTCAGGGGCAGCTGTGGGGAAAATAAAGAATGTCTTTTAAAGTTTTTGTTGTGTTTTTTTTATTGTATTCCCCCCCCCCTTTTTTTTTGTCCCAGAGCTAGGAGGTAAGCAGCAGGGAATAAGAGATTTGGAGAAAATCTTACTTTAATGTGAAATTTTAAAAGTTAAAAATGAAACTCATATCTCATCTTGTGCTTATGTCCCAGGATATTATGCTTGTCACAGGGAAGAAACAGATGGAATTTCAATTAACCCCCCAACCCCCTGTGAAATCTAGATCCCGTCTCACTATATTGTGCCCTCTGGATTTACAACATATTGTAATATATGACTGCAGACGCTGGAGATTCCACTGCAAATCAATCCTCTTTATTCCAGGGGTTCAGAAATCAACTACAAAAGCCCACTTCAGGTTCAAACTTGGCTAAGTCCTTACAAAGTCATTCTCAATGACAAAGCAGGAAAATCAGGGGTTTCATTTTCTTATAGTGGTTTAAGTTACTAAGAAACTTTGGGATTTTTTTTCTTTTTAAAATAAACATATTTGCTTCATCTTCCCATTCATGATAGATTCTACTCACTCAGTAGAGTTGTTTTCCAAACTTAAAGAAATTAGAATGAGCTAGCTATTATATACTGAAGAACAGTTGCCACAGATAAACAGCAAATCCTTTGTCAAAAGATTTTTATGGTCCTCTGCATATTCACTATAACATATTTTCATTGCACAGTCTTTGATGATAAAGACATTTAAGATGAAGTTCACAATTTATTTAAAAGATTACTTGTGCTACAAATCTCACTTGAGAATGCTAAAACTGAAAAATGTTTATTTCAATTTTTTACTCTTGGCACAATTTTTAAGAGTTTATAGATCCGTTGACTTAATTTTTAGGACCTATTATTTTGACCCTTTGACATTAGTTCTTAGTACAGCATTCAGTATTTATAGTCCAATGTTCTTCTATCCTCACCTCCAAGAAACCTAAAGAAATCACAATTTTGTATTGACATTTGAGTTACATTTTGCCAGCTTTTTTTCTTATTTACCTACTTTCTTTTAAAACTATTTTTCAGCTCAAATTCATCAGCATCCTTTGAAAAACAATACTTACCAACATCCAGGCTGAGTTCTGGATTTTTCTTTTAAATACTCTGTGGGCTAAATCTACATAGATATCCAGCAGGGTAACTTTAGCACAATTTTGCACCTGGAATTTCTATGAAAACCTTTAGGGCAAAATCCCAGTCCTTAATGGGCTTACAGTTAAGGCTAAAAAAGAATAAAAGATGTATAATAAAAAAAAGATTCTCCCTCCTAAAGATGTGGAGAGATGTAGGAATGAGGGTAAAAGGATCTGAAGTGAATCCATCAGTGAACAAAGCAGGGAAACCTGAAATTCATAGATATAAGAGCAGAAAGAAATCTGAAGACATCATAGATCTTAGCATTTAGGCAAATAAAGTCCTAATAATATGATTGTATGAAGGAAGGTAGTCTGATATAATAGAATGAGTTCTATACTGAAGGAATCAGGAAACTTTTTTTGAGTCTTTGCTACTGATCATTAGCTATGTGACTTTAGTCACCAAATTTTTCTGAACCTAATTTCCTCAGCTATAAAATGATGAGATTGGAATAAGCTGTAAACTCCTATGATTCCCTCAAAGGCATAATTACAGGTGAAGATACTAGCAGATCTCTTGCTTCCTACTGCATTGCTTTCTCCAGTGTACCTGCCAGCTCTCAATCCAGAGTTGCTTCTAGGAGGACTGGGGAATGGAGGAAGATGAAAAAGGATTAATAAAGTAGGAATGAATGATGAGTATAAGAGAGGGATTCATCCTATTTAAGAGATGATTATGGATCTAAATGGGTTCATGATCTGGATATAAAGAGTGATTTTGTAAACAAGTTAGAGGAACATAATATAGTTTACCTCTCAGACCTGTGGAGATGGAATAAATTTATGTCCAAAGAAGAACTGGAACTTTTAATTGAAAACCAGATAGATAACTTTGACTATATTAAGTTAAAAAGTTTTTGTACAAACAAAATCAATGCAGACAAGATTAGGAGGGAAGCAATAAATTGGGAAATCATCTTTACATTTAAGGGTTCTGATAAAGGTCTCATCTCTAAAATATATAGAGAATTGTCTCATATTTATAAAAATTCAAGCCATTCTCCAATCAATAAATGGTCAAAGGATATGAACAGACAATTTTCAGAGGATGAAATTAAAACTATTTATAGTCATATGAAAAGGTGCTCCAAATCACTATTGATCAGAGAAATGCAAATCAAGACAACCCTGAGATACCACTTCACACCTGTCAGATTGGCTAAAATGACAGGAAAAGTTAATGATGAATGTTGGAGGGGTTGTGGGAGGGCTGGGACACTGATGCATTGTTGGTGGAGCTGTGAACGGATACAGCCATTCTGGAGAACAATTTGGAGCTATGCTCAAAAAGTTATCAAACTGTGCATACCCTTTGACCCAGCAGCATTTCTATTGGGCTTATATCCCAAAGAAATCATAAAGGAAGGAAAAGGCCCCACATGTGCAAGAATGTTTGTGGCAGCCCTTTTTGTAGTGGCTAGAAACTGGAAATTGAATAGATGCCCTTCAATTGGAGAATGGCTGAATAAATTATGGTATATGAATACTATGGAATATTATTGTTCTGTAAGAAATGACCAGCAAGATGATTTCAGAGAGGCCTGGAGAGACTTACATGAACTGATGCTGAGTGAAATGAGCAGAACCAGGAGATCATTATACACGGCAACAACAGTACTATATGACGATCAATTCTGATGGACATGGCTCTCTTCAACAATAAAATGTTTCAAACCACCTCCAATTGTTCACTGAAGTAAGCCATATACACCCAGAGAGAGGGATGCGAAATGTGGACCACAACATAACATTCTCATACTCCTTGATTGATGTTTGCTTACATTGTGTTTCCTTTATCTGATATATCGTTTGTGTAGATAAGATTTTTCTTGCACACCAATGATAAGTTTGGAAATATGTATACATATATTCGATTTGCCAATATTTTAACATAATTAACATGAAGTGGATATCCTGCCATCTAGGGGAGGGGTGGGGAGTTGGGGGAAAAATTTGTAACGGAAAGCTATGTAAGGGTTATTGTTGAAGAATTACCCACACATATGTTATGCAAATAAAATAAAAATTAAAAAAAATAAGCAAATACAAAAAAATGCAAAGAACAGAATAAAAAAAAAAGAGATGATTATGAAAATCACTTTCAACCAAACTTTTGCACGAAGGAAATTGCTTAAAAATCATCTTTGACTGTAATGAATAAAGATCATTCTTATGTTTTAAGCAACTTGATTAGTGCTTTGCCTTATCCAATCTACAATGAACAAATTTCCATTTTCCTCTAGATTACCTGCCATCTTGATTTTTCAAGATAATGTAGTCTATAATGTATTTCAAGATAATGTAGAATTAGTGCTCACACAATGATGTTAAAAGATAGGGTACCAATGATGACTAGTGCATAACAAATAGCATAAAAGGGAGCAGCTAGATGGTGGAATGGATAAAGCAGTGGCCCTGGAGTCAGAAGGACATAAGTTCAAATCTGGCCTAGCCACTTACTACTTCTGTGGCCATGGGCAAATCACTTAATCCTGACTCCCCACCACCCCAAAAATAATATAAAAATATCAAGGAATTTAATGTTCGGAAAAGGAGGTGGGCTGATCATGAAGTAAAGCAAGAGATAATCAATAGATAATTCCAAATACTGAGTTTGTACCCATGAATATTAAAGAACAGATGGAGGTCCTTTGGTCAATTGGCTAAATGCTTTATGGAGATACATTAAAATATCAACATTGTTTTTAGAAACAATGAGCTTGCATTACTTGTAGCACAGTCAATAAGAAGAGCACAAAAATATAGCTGAAGTACTTCCAAACATACCATTTCTTCCTTAGGATAGGGTGCCACATTGTGACTCTTCAGGTAAGCACTTAATTCCACCCTATATTGGAAATTTTGAACCTTGGAGTCAATGAGAGGATTAAAGGGACTTATGGTATGGATAAAAAGAATATCTTGTTTCTGAATAATGAAATCGGCATGGAAAGAGGTAGTAGAAGCATCAGGAAAGTGAAGATAATGAATGGCACTTAACTATGAGAGTCCGCCAACTAATTTTTCCATCAGTTTACTGGGCTCTCAGTTCAAAGGTTTGATCAGTTCTTCTAATGGCACAGAAATGACTTGTCCATTCCAAAATCTTCCTTCTGTTTATTCTGTAATTATGTTTTCTCACACATGAGGTTGACATTTTCCTTTGATCATTCCTCACTCAAAAAAGGATACTTTCAAAACATCCTTAAAAATCCATTCATTTGCTTTTGACATTGCCCAACATAAGGAACAAAGAAAGAGTCATTTTTAGCTGCTCAAGAAAGTTTCTCAGACATTGCTTCCTCACATGGTTAAACAAACATGGCTCTTTGTTGAACTTTCAGACACAGACATGTGTCCAAGTAGCTAGTACCTTCTCCATCTTCAAAATAATTTATTTTGGAAATAGCAAATTTGCGGTTGCTTAAAAATACAAAGGACACGTTTGTTTTTATAACTTCAGTAACACACACTAGGACATCATGTTCCCAAATAGTGTGCTCACTTTCACAGTTAAGTGTCATTCCACATGAGAGAGAATGAAACACTGTTATTGCATCTTTTTTTTTCCTTCATCCCTATTGTCACCTCCCAGCATCCCCTAAGGTTTATATTTCTCCCCCAATTTTTTTTTTTGCAGTTCCTTCTGCTCTAGTTGGGCTACTTGAAATCATGTGTTCCTGCTGTGATCACTACCTATTCATCTCTCCTTACCTATACAGGGAGGACATCATAAAAGGAGAAAGTGAGAAAACAGCAGGGACCATGAAATTACCCAGAACTTTATCTGAATGACCACTGAAGACTTCCAAAGGAAGGAAAGTTTATATGTATGGGGAACTTTTTGTAATATGTGTGTGTATGTATGTATATTTTATATAAATATACATTTATATAAATACATATATATATTTATAATATACAATTGTGTATATTATCATTATTATATATAGTATAAATGCATTGTAATACATATTTGTTATGTAGATACACACACACATATATATGTATATATATATATATATGCATTTATTGTACCTTGAGATTTCTTTTATGTGGGTTTCATGGTATTTTCTATTTGAGTCATAGAGTTTTTGTTAAAATTAGCTCAGAATACTTTACAAAAATTATTCTTTATTCTTTTGACAGACCTAGGAGATGAAAAAGTGACATTAGAACAAGAGAACTTTATATAGATCATAGAATGAGTTCAAAGTTCAGCTCACAAGTCCTTTTATGTTTTTCCTAATTAGTCATTCCCTGAAGTGATTGAGCTCTTCCTCTCAATTCTACACAATTTATATCACATTAGCATAGATTTGCCTCAGAATTATCTTCAATTTATATAAATTTTATATTGTAAGCTCCTTAAGGGTAAGAAGTATGTTTCCTCCTTACTTTGTAGTCCTCATTCTGAATATAGGCATACAGTAGGCATATAATAAATGCTTGATTGGTAAAAGAAGGAAACAAACATCAAGCAAGTGCTAACTATGTGCTTGGTAATGTCCTAAGTGTTTTATAAATATAATCTCATACGATGCTCACAACCACCCTGGGAGATGTCTAGTAAGTGTATGAAGATGGATTTGAACTCACCTTCCTAAAGCTGGACCCAGGAACCTATCTATACATTGTGCCATCTAGTTGGCTCTGGAGCTAAGCCTTTCTAAATCCTTTTATCTCTTAGAATTCCTAACTCTCTTTGAGGGTCACTTCACCTCCCCTGACAAGTCTTTCCTGATCTCCTTAGTTATTTGTTATTGTTGTTGTTTGGAGGCAATCAGGGGGTTAAGTGACTAGCCCAAGGTCACTCAGATAGTGTTAAGTGTCTGAGGCAGAATTTGAACTCAGGTCCTCCTTCCTCTAGGACCAGTGCTCTTTCCACTGTAACACCCAGCTGCCCACTATGCCACTCACTCTTGTTCAGATTATCACATCTATATCTCCCATATACATTGTATCCTCCAAATTAAATATAAGCTCCTTCAGAGATTTGTTTTCTTTGTATCCCCAGCACCTAGGAGAGTGTCTTGAGCATAATAGGTGTTTAATGGATATTTTTTTTTTGACTTGGATTAGAGTTAAGGTGAGTGTTGAACCGTGAGCCTTTCTTCCCAGTGATGTGATCTTCTCTAGGTAGGCTTCCAAATTAACCAGAACAACTACATAAAAGTGATCCTGGGAAAGTAGAAAAATGGTGACTCTAACAATGGAAAGGATAAGATCATTGGCCTAGGAGTTAAGTAGTTGGGAAAACAATGTGATATAGTGGAAAGAATACTGGATTTAGAATCAAAGAACCTGAAGTCAGATTTTGTTTTTGTCCTTTACCTTTTGCATGACATTGGAAAATTCCTTTACCATTTTCGGTTTCAGTTATAAAATGAGGGATTTGCGATTAGACTAAATTGGTGGAGAGAACCAGGCTGTGACACCTATGGCAAGTGGGGGGAGAAAAAACTGGGTAGAAATGCTACCAGCATATCTCATCAGTAGTAAAAAGGAAGCAACAAAACCTATTTGTGGTTACAGGAATGTGTGAGGAAGATGGGCTAGATCAAGTTTTAGAAAGCATTGAAATAAAGCAAAAAAAAAAAAAACCAAACCCCAAAACTGGATTTCCCTTGGGGAAACAAAGCAGTATCCCTGTGGCTTTCTGCAGAGAATATGAGTTCAGCTTGGAAAGAAATCTTTTAGAGATGGAAAACAAACTAAGGAACCAAACACAGAGTAGTGGAAGCAGGTGAAGTGTTTGAAAAAAATCTATGACATTTCCAAGGATATCCAGTTGGAATGCATGCAGTGGGAATGATTTCCAGCCCCTCTTCCTTCATCTTCAGGCACTCATTGCTAGATTTCTGACAAGAGTTTTGACTAAAACTCAACCTTCCCATATTTTGGATTTTTGATTATAGTTTTAACTAAAGCATGTTTCCTAACTAAAACAGAAGAGCTAAAACTTGATTAAAGAGAAAGGGGTGCCTTACTAAGAGTGGAAAAGGTGAGAAATCATTCTATCATCCCAAAAAGGTGATATGGAGAATTTTATCCTTGGACTTGGAATCAGGAAAATTGTATTCAAATCAAATTCAAATGTCAATCACTGACACTCATAAGCTAGTGGTCATTCAGTATCTTATATGGGCGTTAGGTAATCCTCTAGGATTTATCAACTAAACCCTCAGATCATTGAAATGAGTTAGAAGCTATGTGGTTGGTAGAAAGAATTCTCACATCCAGAATTTGCCAAAATTAGGCAATCATAGATCACAAAGAATAGAATGATTGAGATTATTAATGTTAATCCATTGAACAGAGGCTGTCCTCTTCTTTGCAGCTTGATAGCTTTAAAGAACAAAATAGTTGTGGGAAGGTGGGATTTAATCTATTAAATTATATCATTTATTACATTAATATTAAATATAATTATTATATTAAATATTGTAATTATTATGTTAAACTATGTAACCTTCAAAAAGGAATTAAAATTAAAAGGATGTTAATCTAGGTAACTTTTTTGAAGGAATTAGAATAAAAGGGTGTTAAATTATATAACTTATATAAAGAAATTAGCTCTGATAAAACTAGAATATTTTGACATACTGAGCTGACACTAGTAATACATGAGACTTTCAGTATCAATTGCATTATTTTTAAAGGCATTTCATCATACTATTATGCTATAAGAAATTATGAGCAGGATGGTTTCAAAAAATCAGGAAAACTTACATGTGTGAAATGAGCAACACTAGGAGAACAGTGTGCACAGGTAACAATCGTAAGGATGATCAACTGAAAGACTTAGGCTACTCTAAAACAATGATCCAAGACAATCACAAAGGACCTATGATGAAAAATGCTACCCACCTCCAGAGAAAGAACTGATGAATTCTGAATGCATATTGAAGCATACTTCTTAAAAACTTTCTTCATTTTGATTGTTTTATTTTGTGTTTTCTTTTGCAAGGTAGCTAATACAGAAATATCATTGGCATGACCCCACATGTTAAATTGAAATCAAAGTGCTTGTTTTCTCAAGGAGGCAAAAGGAAGAGGAAGGAAGGAGAGAATTTAGAATTAAAAATTTTTTTTAAATGTTAACAATTTTACATGTAACTGGGAGACATTTAACAATAAATTAAATATATATGTATATGTATATGTATATATATATATATAGTGTGTGGATGTATATTTTTAAAAGGCGTTTATTTCATCTTTCTGTTCTATTAAGCATGAATGTCCAGAGTCACAAATTGGGAGGAATTTCTATACTCCATTTTTCTCCTGAGTATCTAGTGTTTCTAGTTTATCTAGTATCTAGAATTCACCCCACAGAACTAAACATCTTCAGAGGAGACTGACTTGGCCAAGAAGTGAGAGACTCTGCCTAAAGAAATACAATGCTGTCAAAGGCACAAGAATATTTATTTCCAAACTGACATAAACAATTAGCATTCCCAAAGGGAAAATACTATACACAAGCAGAAGTTCAAAGGACCACCGTGCACTGTGTGTACTAGACTTCTGGGTGTACAGTGTCTCAGTCTCTAGAAGCATAAATTACTTTTTCTTTTAGATTGTTTTTTACCTATGTTTTCATGGACCCCACAATCAGTCAACAAGAATTTATTAAATGACTACGTATTCCAGGCTCTGTACTAAGCAATTAGGGATTCAAATATAGGTGAAAACTGTCCCTTCCTTCAAGGAGCTTACATTCTAATTGGATAAAACACTATGTAGACCTTAATGCTAAAACCAGAGATGATATTTGAGAGTAGTGTTGCAGTGCTAGACTTGGCCAAGAAAATCTCATTTCAAATCCCACATAAAACATTTATTTACTGTGATGATGGGCAAGTCACCTAACTTCTCAGATCCTCAATTTCCTTATCTGTAAAAAGGGGATAATAATAGCACCTACCTCATAGGGTTTTGTTTTGTGAGAATTGAATTAGATGTCATAAAGTGCTCTGCAAACTTTTAGCTTGTTATTTAAATGTCACTATTATTATAAATACCAAACTGGCTAGTCCCTTGAAGAACAGAAACAAGAACTCTAAATCTCTATACATAATTATTACTCTAATTGGTTGCTTTGCTCCTTTATAGATTCTAGTGAAAAGTCTTAAATGTGCTCCTGGTATTCCCATCTTAACAAAATAAAGAGAGAAGTCACCAAAGGTGGCAATCATGAATTGACTGCCATATATAACAAAAGAAGCAGGATGAAGGATATCTTCCAAGACATATATGATCAAAAAAGTTAGTAGGCTAGACCTGGGGGAGAATGACATAACTCATAGATAGCCCATGTGTCCCACTGGTATCTGTTCAATGTCCACAATTATAGAGGAATCAGCATGTTGGGTATACCTTGATATCAAAAGCAGGAGTCATCCAGGGTAAGAAAATTTAGGATTCCATAGGTCCTAGTGCCCATTATCAAAGTGTTAGAGTAATTCTCAGTCAACTGGCCAAATTCTTCTCCCAGATTTCTATGCTAGAGGAAAGGAATGGAGAACTAGGGAGATACAATTGAATGAAAGGTACCCCTGTCTCTGTGCCCATTCTAGGAGATGATTAATTCTGTGCAGATAGCCCATCTGGAGCCAATTTTTTGATTTTCTGGTCACCAATTAAATTCACTGTTTTTCTCATCTTATAAGAAAAAAATAAAAGAACTCAAGGTTCAAGAATCCAAGTATTCTGCCCCAGTAAGAAGTCCAGCATTCTATTTTTTTCTTTAAAATTATTTTTGTTTATTTTTTTAAAAAGAATAGAAAAAAGCAAGACAGAAAAGGAAAACAAAACAACACAAAACAGAATATTGTCATGTGTTCAAAATCTATAATAATAAATTGCTAGTTCAAGGAAGGATATATAATAGTAGATGAAATTATATTCATAGTGTCTATCTTTTCTTCACTTCTTTGTAAGGTGTTCTTTTGTTCTCTGCTGTGCACTTTTTTACTTTATTATTTTTTTCCTTTCTCATTCCCCACCCCACCCCCAATTCTCCCCAAGCACAGATATATTTTATATATATATATATATATATATATATATATATATACACATACATGTACACACATGCAGTCACACACATATTTGCCCCACACATACCCCTCCCCTACACAGAAGTCTAGCACTCTTAAGAAACAATATGGATCAGTGGAGAGGAAGGAACATTGAGTTTGAAGACATTAAGGCTTGCATACCAGTTTCATCTCAACTGAGTTCTACCTGTGTGATGTTGACCTGCTGGTCATGAAACTTGTATGGTCTTTGTTTCCTTATATGTAAAAAAGTTGAATTTGATGATGTATTTTCATAAGCCCTTCTAAATTCCATGAAATAATTCTATAAGAAAGTCCTGCCTCCCTAAATGCTCACCAAACCATTTCCCTATTGTTCTCAGTATGAGCTTTTCCATACAATTACAAATGTAAATGTAATGACTTCTTGGTCACTGATATGTTGGCAAATTCGTTTATTATGTTCTGTACACTTGCATAAATGGATTTTCTGATTTATTAATTTAAATTAGAGAACACAAGTAAGTGAATAAAAATGTAGCACAAACCACATAGATAAATTCTCAAGGAAAAAGGAGAGAAAGATGTTAGAGGGTAGAATCAATTTTCTCAAAGAGATCTTAAATTATGTCTTGAAGAGATCAATGAATATGAAATCAGTTAAGAACATATGGTAGCTATAATAAATAGATCTAGATGGCATAGTGTGGTAGAAAGAGCTTTGAATTTGGAGAGAGAACTCCTAAATTCAGATTTTCATCCTGACACTTACTTGTTTGACCATGAATCAGAATGTGAGAATCAGAAAAATATATTCCCTTTTTTGGGTGATTTTTTTTCATTATTAATACAGAAGTCCCATGAGAGGGAATTCCCCTAACCAATTTAGGTCAGTATTTCCTCTGCAATTTATGATCTTACAAAGGTACCTAGAGCACTCCAACTTAAGTTGGGAAGAAGGGAAGGAAAAAAAAAGAATAGAATAAGCATTTATATTGCACCTACATGTGTCAGGTACTGGGCTAAGTTCTTTTAACTATCTCACTTGATCCTTATAACAACGTTGCAAGATAAGTGAAATTATTATCTCCATTTTACAGTTTAGGAAACTGAAACATACAGAGGTTAAGTGTCTTACACAGCTTTTAAGTATCTTAGGTGAAATTTGAACACAAGGCTTCCTAACATCACTGCACTTACAGTTGCCTCTAAGTTGCTTGATTAGAGTCACACAGATAATGTGGGTAAAAGTTGGGACTTGAACCCAGGCTTTCTTGACTTGGAGGCTAGCTTTCTATCAGTAACACCATACTCCTTCTCATGATATTGATTTCTCTAAAGCTTTCTCTGAACCTTAAAGCCCTTTATAAATTTATGACTTTTTATTGTATAACACAATGCAGAGATTTCAAAAAAATCTTTCCTAAACAAAACCTTCTGGACCAGATAAATGATCCTTCCTTTAGTCAACAAGATGCAAAAAAATCTGAGGAAGGGGATACTTTCATGGTCATCATTAATTCATAACTTATTGTAAATAGATTTATCATTTTTTTCAGAAGGAAAGTTTAGATAGGAGGAGGTAGAAAGGGTCTTTGGATTTGATGGAGGCCCCTGGGCACTTGAGGAGGAGGGAAAGACTTAGAGAAAGCACAGAAAAGAGAGGCTGACACTCAGAAAGTAAACTTTGTTTAAGGAACATAATTTTTCCAGGGCCCATCTCTTCTTGGAATATGTACCACATTATCCCATCAATTTTTCTGTCTAGGATGAACTGGCAGCATTGCCCTGGATAAACCCAGGGGAAAAAAAAACCCAGGGAGTAGCAAAGGTGGTGGAGAGAAGAGGGTTGGTCATGGAGGTGGGTGGGAAGGAGGATAGAGAGGGAAGTAACTTTTTAAATAAAAAATGATAAGTGATGAATAGAATGGCTAATCCCGGGAAGCCCTGAGAATGCCAGGCAGCAGCACTGGGGCCTCCCTTTTTTTCCTTTTTCCTTTTTCTTTTCTTTTTAATTTTCTTTTATTTAATTTCGCTGCAGCACGTATAATCAATTATGGCTTGAATTAGGATAAAGGGAGGGGAAGCACTTTAATTCATAAATCAATTTTATACGGTCATCAGTCAGGTTGTGAATGCAAATACCTCTGTCGGTTTAGGTTATTCAGAATTAATTGACTCCCACCGGGCTGGACTGCAGATGGAGAGGCGCTTTCTCACAAAGTCTGCGTGGACCCAGCATGGGGGCGGACAGGCTTCTTCCCTTCCCCCTACGACCCTCAGTCTTCTCTCCTCCTCCCTTTCCCCCTCTCCTTATGGAAGATGGAGGTGGGGGGGGTAAGGAATTGGGTGTGTATGAGCTGGAGAGGCCATTTGAAGAAACTAAGGGTGATCTGCAGCAGATGAAAGCCGTAAGCAAGCCCCTCTACAACATGGTCCCTGAAGAGACACCTTTATGTGATGAGAAATAATGGCTTTCAAAAGTTGTCTTTTAAGATCCCAGAGCTTCTTAAGTAAGAAAGGAAGAAGACAAACTGAGGTCAAAGTTCCAGAGTCTAAGGCTGAAACATGTCATTTAGAAACATACTTTGGTTGCAGAAGCTTATTTTACTAGGATTCCAGGCTGTGTATGCCCTGAAATGGACCAATTTCTGTCCAGACCAGGACAGAGAGCCAAGAGCCTAAAAGATGATCAGGAGAGTTCTTCACTCAGGTTCTACCGCTGCTCCTAGGGATAGTCTAGTATCAATTATTTTTGTGTCATGGACCCCTTCAGCAGGCTGGTGAAGTCCATCTAGCTCTTATGTTTTTAAATTATTGAAGGAAATGCTAAATTTCAGTTAAAGGTTGGTGGAATAAAAATGTATTTTTCCCCCACTGATTTTCATGGGTCTCTGGAAATCTGTCCACTGAGAAATCCCAGGTTAAGAACGCTTGCTCTAGATATGTTCCTTTTTGCCCTCACCACCACCCTGCATTCCCATACTCCTTCCACCTCTCCTGCTCTGCCTAGATCCCAGTGACCTACCTAACCAGCAAGGTTAAGAAGCAGCCTGCAGGGAGAAGTGTCAAAGAGACTAATGCTAACATACCTTGGATAGCTCTGGTTTTGAGGGTAAGCAAAGGGGTATGATTTCATTTGCTACCCTTCCCCCAACAGCTGTTAATTCTTTTTTAAAAGCCCTTTGTAAGTCCCCCCAAAACACACTCAGCAAAAGCCAAACATCTTGAACTCTCAGTTTCTTCCTTTCAATTGCTGGCTAAGTGAACAAAGTAGAATATTTAGACAGGATGATCAGCATCTGTAAGAACTCATCAGCACCTCTACATTTTTCTTACACTCCTCTTCAGCCTCCACCTCCCTCATCTCCATCCCCAAAGCGCGAGCGCGCGCACACACACACACACACACACACACACATAGAATAATGAACCAAGGTGTTGAGAGGTACCATCACTTAAGGGAAATCAATGTCATGTAGGGAGAACATTAGTTTTAACCGTTCAGGAGGTTAGTTCAAATCAACAACCCCTTAGGAACTCTATGACCTTCGAAAGTCATTTAAAACCTCTCTTGACCTTTTTTTCCTCCTCTATAAAAAGAAAGGGTAGAAAACCTCTTGTAACTCTAAATCCTACATACCCTTATAGATAAAATCACAGCTTGACTTATATGACACTTTTAGCCTAAAATTTAATAGTCACAAAGTCACAGTTTCAAATCTTCAATGCCAGGTATCAATCCAAGTAGATTAAAACCTACATTTCCAGGACAGGGAAGAATTCTTACCCTAAAGTCTGTGAACTTCTAAAAATATATTTTAATAATTGTATTGCACTCTTAATTGGTTTCCCTTATTATCATAAGTATTTTATTTAGTGCATTTAAAAGCATTACTTTGATAAAAGGGTTTTAGCATACTACTAAAGGAGTTTAACAGAAAAAGGAAAGAGCTGCTCAAGAAGAAAATGGGAAACAATCCATTCCAGTGAGAAAGTCCTCAAAGGTATAATTTTCAAAGAGTCACTTGAAGTAATTAAGCACCAGCAAACTTTCTATCAAAATCATTATAAAACTAATTATGTGTCATCTAATTCTTCTTCCAAATGATCCTCTAAGATGATGATTTTCTGTCATCACTTCCCTTCTCTGAAAATGAGGGAAGTGGATTTTAGTTCCTTCTAGATCTAATATTTGGTGACACCATTACAACTCCAGTTATACCTTCCACATAGAGGAGAAAGAAAGGAAAGAAAGATTTTTGGCCCTCCCTTTGTACCAGAGAAGTCTTAATTTTTTCTTTTTCTTTTATGGTGTGTTTACAGTATCTTATTGTAAAATCTGGATTAAGGCTCTATGTCACTGCTGGCTTTCAAGTGTTGTCCCATTAATTCTCATTTAAATTTAATTCCCATTTAATTTTTTTTTATGATTACCCCGTGACAGAGCAAAACCTCAATGGAAAAAGTTGGGTTGTGGAAGGGATAATTGTAGAATGCACATGACACTGTTTTAAAGTACTATTTGATATGTCAATTATTTTTATGCAAATACATCTTCTGTCCTTATTGAATAAGCCCCATAGTATTTCTGCTTATAAACATTTCATTAGCTACCAGTTTGTGGTTGAATATGTTATAAGACATATTGAAACTGAATTTATGTTTTTGCTATATTTTTTGCTAATGAAGAGAGGCCATCTCTCTCCCTTTTTTCCCATTCCCCTCACTCAGTCTCAAGGTCTCATGGCAGACAAATTACTATTCCTTCCTGTTATGAAGAACTAGACAAATCCTTTCCTCTATTTCCAAAGATTGGTTCCTGTTATCAGGAGAACATTGAGTTCCCCAGATAGGAGAAATTCAAAAGTCTTTTGAAAATATTTGGATCATGGTTCTGTTGTTGCTGGTTTGGATTGAAATATGAGATTTTATAAGAATTCTACTAAATTACTTCAACTCATAATAAGTCATGGGGGCTATCATCCAAGCGATCTAAGGAGAGTTGTATCTAACTTTTAATGTTTCCTTTGAGACTTTCTTGGCAAAAGTACCTGAGTGGTTTGCCATTTCCTTTTCCAGCTCATTTTATAGAGGAGCCAATGGGATTAAAAGATTTGCCCAAGAGTACCAGCCCTGAAGTCAGGAGGACCTGAGTTCAAAACTGACCTCAGACACATAACATTTCCTAGCTGTGTGACCCTGGGCAAGTCACTTAACCTCAATTGCCTCAGGAAAAACAAAATTGCCCAGGGTCACACAGCTAGTAAGTTTCTGAGGCTGGATTTGAATGAAGGACTTCCTGACTCCAGGCCATATGCTCTATCCAATGTGTAACTTAGCGGAGTTAAGCAACTGAATTCAGTGATTGTCATAAAATTTTAGAATCCACCCCTCTCCCAAAAAAAGAGATTCTGAGATGATTTGGTCCAATCTTTTCATTTTCCAGATGAGGAAACTGAGGTCCAAAGAAAGGATGAGAGGAACCTATGGACACAGTTAGAGAAGTAAGGTTTTGTATTTGAAATAGAGTGTGGTACTGCAGACCAGGGCAAAATCTAAAATCCTTACCTCCTAGATCTCCAAAGCCACTACAGCCCCTCATTCTTAAGCCACCCCCTCCTGGTTTGTTGGGACAACAAGGGAAGGATATTTCACAAATCCTCAAGCAAGAACGTCCCCCAAATACTGTGGCTCTGGTGGGAGCAGGAGGGAAGCTCTGCAGCTACTGCTATCCTATTTAAACACGTGGAGCTAATTTGAGGTTTGGTTTTTGGTTTTCACTAACCAAAGAGAAGCAAATATAAAGCAAACAGGTGTAGTGTATTAACCACCCACCCCCATGCCCCAGACTGCAAAATCAGTTTCTCCAAAGTCCTCCTCCCCAGCCTGTCTACTGTGAGACTGAATGCAGCTGTGCAGACGTGACACCTCCATCCCAATCAGAGAGCCCCTGGACGTCTAATAAAGATATAAACTAAGGGGCATTTATGGTACCTCGTCTAACTCCAAACACAGCCTCTTCTGGTGAGTTAAGTGTAAAGGAATCTGAAACACACAGATTTAATTTCCCATGAAATGAAAAGGCTTTAAAAACTAAAAGGGGGGCAGGGGTAGGAATAGAATACATTTTGGATTTTATCAAACCTGAAACATTTGAAAAAATAGTTTGACATGTTTAACAAACCCAAGACCCAGCTTGTTTCATCCACCCCTGACACGAGTTCCCTGCCAGAACTTCATCATAACCTCCCTCCCCTCATAACCACCACCTCCTTCCCTATCTTTGAGGTATTCTCAGGATATGGGGAAAAGTGAAAGAAACTTTGTTGTCGAGTGCAGCGTCGGAATTAAATCCCATGATTCCCAGAATGCAAAGCTCTACAATCAATTTTCCAAGCAGAACAATCAATTATTAAATGTAATACAAAAGGGGCCCCTTTCTTACTCCATGCATCAGCTCCCCAGGTGCTTGGGAGACCTGCCTGGAGGCCTTAGGGACAAAAGATTTCTGACTCTCTCAGGCTCCTACCCACCCACCCAGCTCCCTCCTCCATGCAGGTTTGTTTCCTAGTTCAACTCCAAATGGCCCAATGTATTTTTCAGACAGAGCACAGCTGGCTTTTTAGGTCCCAGGTAGCAATATGGAAGCAATTGAGAAAGAAAGAACACAAGACCCCTGGGCGCCATTTTCAGAAAAATCACTTTCTAAGCATCATTACATTTTAAAGCTTGCTTTTTGTGCATCCTCCTGTTGTCCCCTTCCTGTCCAATCATTTTTTTTCTCTGAGAACTATTCTTACTAAAGCCTCATATTGTCCTTTAAAACATACTAGGTACGCATGTTCTTGTACAAAGTCTGACTCCAAAGTGGGTTGGGTTTTTTTTAAGTTCCTTAAACAAAACACAACCCTGGCAGCAGCTGGGGGCTGCTAGGATTTGTGAGTCTTGTTTTAATGCATGGCCCCTTTCATAAAACCAGAGGGAATTTGGTGGAGACCTAAGGGGATGAGGTTGGGGGAGGGAGGTTGAGAGGCGTGAACCTTTACACTCCTAGTGGGACTTCAGAAGAATTTACAACGGTCTTTTCTGGAGACCGTTAAGGTTTTATGGCCTTAGTACCAGCAGTTACAATACCCAATGGAACTCAAAGCTGAGGGAGTCTCTACCCAGGATCCTGAAGCTCCTGATAGCTGGAAGTTAGCCAATTGCACTGGGAAAAGTTTACTTCAGGAAGAGTGGAGGGAAAGGTCAAAAGGAAAAGGAGAAAGGCAGAAAGAAAATCTAAAGGAGGTTACAAAAGAAAGAGGTTTAATCTGCTCCAAAGAGTATCCCCACTAATGGATGGAGGAAATAGCCATCATGTTTCCACAGAGGGGAATGAAATAGATTATGGTTTTCATTTCACCAATCAAATCTCTTGTATGTCATCAGTTCTGAAGAACCCCTCTGTGGAAGCTCCACCATCTAAATTCCCTGGAAACTCTAGCCAACCACCTGGAATCCTGGGAATTTACAGAGTCCTACTAGCAAAGGTAATGGTGTTAGATATTTGGCTAATTAGCATTTATGTGGCTCTTTAAAATTTTCCTGAGTGCTTTACAAATACTACCTCTTTTTTCCCCACACAACCACTCTAAGAAGCAGGTACTTTTATTTTCCACATTTTATAGATGAGGAAATGGAGGCAGATAGCAGTCAAGTGGTCATATAACTAGTAAGTATCAGAGACAGATTTGAATTCAGGTCTTTCTGACTCCTGGTCTGAGTCTCTCTACTCACAATTCTACCTACTTATCTAAGAGTGCTGGATATGGAGTCGGAAAGACATGTTCAAATCCTAACTTAAACACTAACTGTATGATACTAGTTAAATTATATAATCTGTTTGCCTCAGTTCCCTTCCCTATAAAATGTGTAGATGTTCTAAAAGTCTTAGTGCAATTTAAAATTTTTAGAGCTTAACATTTGGGGACTTGTGGGAATATCCTGTACCACCTAATTCATAGGACTATTGTGAAGCAAATTAGCTTATGTGTGCATGTATATATGGCAGCTAAGTGGCAGGTAGATAGACTGACAGGCCTAGAGTCAGGAAAACTCTTTTCTAGTTCAAATCTAGCCTCAAACACTAACTAGTTCTGTGACCCTAGACAAGTCACTTATACCTGTTTAGTTTCCTCATCTGTAAAATGAACTGGAAAAGGAAATGGCAAACCATTCTAGTATCTTTGCCAAGAAAACCCCAACTGGGGTCATGAAGAATCATACATGATAGAAAAATGAGTAAAATCCACACACACACATACCTACATACACATATATATGTATACATGCTACTTGTCAGCTATTATTCTTGCCTCTTTTAGTGAGAAGCTATGTGACAGTCGATAAAGTATCATCTTCAGGGTCAAGGAGGATCATAGAAAGAGAAGGGGCCAAAGAGGCCCCCCAATCCAAACTGTTAATTTTACAAATAAGGAAACTGAGGCTAGAGGGGTTAAACTCCCCTTTCTAACACATCCCAATTCTGTGATCCTCCATAAATCAACTAATCTCTCAGTGCCTGAAGCAATTCTCTAAAATTATCATTTTCAGAGCTGATGCTAACCTGCTAACTGATTAAAGGAGTTTCCATGACTAGTGGAATTACAGGTCCAGCTCTCTTAACTTCTCCTCTAGGAATTTGGATGCTATACCACTTGGTGCTAATATGTTTAGTATTGATATTGCTTCATTATCTATGGTACCCTTTAGCAAAATATAATTTCCTTCCTTATCTCTCTTAATTAGATCTACTTTTGTTTTTGTTTGATCTGAGATCAGGATGCTACCCCTGCTTTTTTAACTTCACCTGAAGCATAATAGATTCTACTCCAGCCTATTATCTTTGCTCTATACATATCACTTTGCTTTAAATGTGTTTTTTGTCAACAATATATTGTAGGATTCTGACTTTTAATCCAGTTTGCTATCTGCTACTGCTTTATGGGAGAGTTCATCCCATTTATATTCACAGTTAAAATGACTAATTCTGTATTTTCTGCCATCTTATTTTCCCCAAGTTATACTTTTAAAAATATGGATACTTCATGAATTTGCATGTCATCCTTGTGTAGGCGCCATGCTAATTAGTCTTCTCTGAATCATTCTAATTTCAGTATATGTGCTGCCAAAGCAAGCACCAGGTCCAGATTTTTAAAAAATTATTATTAACTCAGAATGTGAAGATGACTGAAACAATGACAAGAAGAAAATAGTTGTTCAAGATGAAGGAAATAAAGGAAGGGGGAAAAACTGGGAAACAATAATATGGGGAAGATAGGGAGAAATATAGTATCTAAAGAGGGTTTTTGAGAAGGCAGCTGAAAAGAATCAGGCAGTGAGAGAATGAATATGGAAATTGTCAAAGTTCTAAAGAGGATTTGTAACTGGAGATATAGAGAACAGGAAACATGTTTAAGGGGCTTAGGAGTCTGGAAATTTGTAGGGGTTGATTTGCTAGCAAACAATATTTTGGAAGAAGCTAATGGTTCCTGAAAGCTAGAATTCTGGAAATATTGAAGAGGAATAGTGACTGAAATTCTTTCAAAGAAATGTAGAATCTGATCTTACCTTTCTTATCCACCTTGTTTCTTCCCTCAAAATATAGTTGTGTTATTATTCAGTCATTTATCATTCAATGTCTAACTGTGACCCCATTTGGAGTTTTCTTGGCAAAGATAATAGCAAAGAAAGTTTGCTATTTCCTTATTCCTTTCATTTTACAGATGAAGAAACTGAGCAAACATGGTTAAGAGGCTTCCCTAGGGTCACACAGTTAGTAAATGTCTGAGGTTAGTTTTGAACTCAGGGAGATGAGTCTTCGTCAATCCATCCCTGGCATTCTATTCACTGTGCTATCTATCTTCCACTGCACCATCTAGTTGCCCTCCTCAAAAGTCCTTTATTATTGACAAGTACACTACATCCCCAACACTATATTCATCCGAGCTCATAGAAATTCTTGTAACTCTAGAAGTCTGCAATCTGACACAATGTAGATGTTTAATAAATGCTTGATAACTGATTGATCTAAAAACCAATCTTAATAGACTTAGTTCTTCTCAACAATACAATGATTTAAGACATTTCCAAAAGATACATGATGGAAAATACCATCCACAATCAGAGAAAGTACTATGAAGTCTTAATGCAGATTGAAGCAAACCATTTTCACTTAAAAACATTTTTTTTTTCTTCAAGGAACAGGAAACTGAATGGATGCCCATCAGTTGGGGAATGGCTGAATAAGTTATGGTATATGAATGTTATGGAATATTAATGTTCTGTAAAAAATTATTAGGAGGGTGGTTTTAGAGAGACCTGGAGAGGCTTACATGATGCTAAGTGAAGTGAAGTGAGTAGAACCAGGAGTACATTATACACAGCAACAACAAGATTATGTGATGACCAATTCTTTTTCAACAATGAGGTGATTCAGGCCACTTCTAAGAGACTTGTGATGAAGAGAGGCATCTACATCCAGAGAGAGGACTGTGAGAACTGAGTGTGATTCACAACATAACATTTTCACTCTTTTTGTTGTTGTTTGCTTGCATTTTATTTTCTTTCTTTTTTCCCATTTGATCTGATTTTTCTTGTGCAGCAAGATAAATGTATAAACATATATGCATATATTGGATTTAACATATATTTCATTTTTTAATATATATTTTCTTTTTTTTAATTAAAGCTTTTTATTTGTATAACATATGTATGGGTAGTTCCCCAGCATTGATCTTTACAAAGCTCTCTATTACATCTTTTACCCCCAGTTCCCTCCCCTCCCCTAGATGGCAGGAAGTCTACTACATGTCAATAATATTGAAATACTTGACAAGTTGTGCAAGAAAAATCCTATCTACAAGAAAAAAAAAGAAAATCAAAGAAAGACAACACAATGCAAGCAAACATCAATAGAGATCATGAAAATGTTACGTTGTGGTCCATATTTCATATCCCTCTCTCTGGGTGTATATGGTTTTCTTTAGTGAACAATTGGAACTGGTTTGAGACAATTCTTTGTTGCAGAGAGCCATGTCCATCAGAATTGACCATCATGTAATATTGTTGTTGCTGTGTATAATGATCTCCTGGTTCTGCTCGTTTCACTCAACATCAGTTCATGCAAGTCTCTCCAGGCCTCTCTGAAATCATCCTGCTGGTCGTTTCTCACAGAACAATAATATTCCATAACATTCATATACCATAATTTGTTCAGCCATTCTCCAATTGATGGGCATCCATTCAGTTTCCAGTTTCTAGCCACTACAAAAAGAGCTGCCACAAACATTCTTGCACATGTGGGTCCCTTTCCCTCCTCTAAGATCTCTTTGGGATATAGGCCCAGTAGAAACCCTGCTGGGTCAAAGAGTATGCACAGTTTGATAACTTTTTGAGCGTAGCTCCAAATTGCTCTCCAGAATGGTTGGATCCGTTTTAACATATATTTCTACCATGTTTAACACATATTGAATTACTTGCCATCTAGGGGAGGGAGTAGGGAAAGGGAGGGAGAAAAATTTAGAATGAAAGATTTTGCAAGGGTTAATACTGAAAAATTATCCATGCATATGTTTTGGAAATAAAAAGCTTTAGTTGAAAAATGAGGCGATTCAGGCCAATTCTAATAGACTTCTGATGGAGAGCCATCTGCATTCAGAAAGAGGACTATGGGGCTTGAATGTGGATCTCACAACATAGTTTTTTCACCTTTTTTGTTTTTGTTTGTTTACTTTTTGCTTTTTTCTCATTTTTTCCTTTTTAATTTAATTTTTTCTTGTGCAACATGATAAATGTGGAATTATAAATAGAAGAATTGTGCATCATCAACATTACTTGCTATCTAGGGGAGGAGGTGGAGGAAGGGAGAGAAAAATTTGGAACAAGATTTTGCAAGTGTGAATGTTGAAAACTATCTTTACATATATTTTGAAAATGAAAAGCTATTATTTAAAATTTTTCTTTTACATGGTTTTTTCCTTTTTGTTCTGATTCTTCTTTTACAAGATTAATGTGGAAATATATTTAATATGATTGTACATGTATAATCTATATAAGATCAAAAGAGGAAGGGAAGGAAAATGGAAATAAAAATATTATAAAAATAAATGTTGAAAGCTAAAATATAAATATATACATGTGTATATTTACATATATTACATTATATATACATATAATAAAAACACATTTAAGCAAAAATAAAAAAGAAAAGAAAAGAAAGGAAAAAGCAATCTAAGACTTTCAAGCTACAGAGTATCTCAGTCACAAGGGTTATATACTTTCTTACAAGTATTCCCACAGGTTGTGGGATGTAATCAACAAACAAACAAACAAAAAGCCCTTGAGAAAGCAAATAGTTGTAGCCGTCACAGCTCTTCAAATAACACTGTTTCCATCATGTACTTTCTCTCCATCCCCTAAATTAGTAACTCCTTCTCATCTATAACACACAGAAATATTATTTGTGACAGGTGTTTTCAACATTTTTTCTGGTATTTACAACAGTTCTGGAACAAGTGTTGGGATCCAGGGAAAATTTGAAACTTGGAAGAATAAGAAGGCTGAACCAGAAAAGTCTGATTTTTTCCCCAAAACATTTTCCAATGATCACAGAAACTTTCCATGATCATTCACTCCTCCATACAGAGTTCTTATTTTTATTGGACCTCTCTAGCTGATATTCTTCTTCCTCCTTGCCATCATCAAGTGGATATTTAGAAAGCAAATATTACTAGAATAACAACTAAAACATATTTAAAATGATCCTAGGAGGTCAACAAAGTCACATGAACTCAGCCAAAGTTACTTCCCACTGCCCCCAACATTCATTAGAGATGGAGATCAAACATAACAAGACAAAGAAAGGACAAATTCATAGGTATGAAACTAAGGGCAGACTCTCACCATCTGACACACCACATTCTCCCTTTCTGGCCCCTCAGTTATCATATAAAACCAGAAGTAGGCATGTGAATGCTGGCTGCTTGCCTCAATGTAGGAAAGTTATTGCTATGGAAAAACTAACAGTTTTTTTTCCATTGGAACAGTGACAGGACCAAATGAATTTTTTTGTCTTCAGTGTTGGAATACTGTACTTTGTTGTCCAATTCATATGTAAGGTATATGCTCCCATATAAGATGTTTATGTACAAATGGAATACCTATATGCAAAAATGCCACTTGAGGGGAGATGTTGGTAGATATCTCTAGAATTCTGGGGCAGTTAGGTGGTGCAGTGGATAGAGCACCAGCCTTAAAGTCAGGAGGACCTGAGTTCAAATCTGGTTTCAGACACTTAACACTTCCTAGCTGTGTGACCCTGGGCAAGTCACTTAACACCAATTGCCTCAGGAAAAAAAAAGAAAGAAAAGAAAAGATATCTTTAGAATTCTGCTCATTTTTTTCCAAGGAAAACTTCAATTCCTGCCTAGAGAGAAAGGGCCATAAAGCTAGTTTCTCTTTTCTTTTCTTGGAGAGGGGTACTATACTACAATTTTATCTTTTTACTCCCCTAAATATTGCTGGTCTGGAACATGTTTGGTTCATAACAAAAAACTGCTTTCCTAGCAAGGGAGGAAGGGAGAGCCCCCTAAACTTATACCCATAGATTTGGCCCCTTCCAATCAAGCACTGATTATACAACAAAACTGTCACAAATAAAGAATAGAGAATAAACCTTTTAATCCATGCTGATAACAAACAGAAATTAGAGAAAATCCCCAAATTAGAATATACCAGAAAATGCAAAAAGCAATTGAGTTCTGTAATTGGGAATGAGATAGATCTTGTTCAAACAAGAAAGATCCTAATCTCAACTGGGGGAAATTTCCCAAAGTATCTAGGGAAAGAAGATGGAGGTAAGGGTATTTTGAGGAGCTGGCTTCTATTACATGTCTGAATGAGAATATTTTTCTTTTTCTTCCATGGAGTCAGTCTTGAAGAGTGCCTGGATCTCTCTCAAGAAAGGAATAAAAAATGTCTGTGTTCTGCACTCCTCACAAGCACGCAGTGTTGCTCTGGCATTCTCTCCTACAATTAAGAAAACCCTATAGAAAAATGCTCCAGACTGGACTGAAAAGCAGAATTCCATGAAAATTGGTCTGCACCATTTATAAACTGAGTCCAGAACTGGCAGTGTTGTCTACATGTTCTCAAACGAGTGGAGATTTCTGGATGAGGAACCCATTACTCTATGCTGCTCTGTAGGCAATAGAAAAAAACCATGAAACTGGTCTGAATAGTCATTTTATGAAAAGCACCCATCTTATGTCCCCAGGCTAGACTAAGTGTCTGGTTATCTGAAAAGGTTGCCCTGAAGTGCCCCCATATTTACTCTTCAAGAACAATACCCAGGAAAGCAGGAATTGCCTTCTCCCAACACAACTTCAGCAGGTAACCCTCTTCCTTTCCACAGGAAATAGAGAAAAGGCAGTAGAGCTAAAATTTTAAAAGATTGTAAGAGAAGGGGGAGAGAAAAGAAAATTTTCCAGAACAAACCAAAGTTCTCCCTTTTATTTGCATCCATACCAAAAGAGGAAAGGCAAAAGTCCTGCATATGGAGTCACATCTGCTGCTTAACATTTACATGATTTTGAGCAAGTCACAAACTTTCTGAGCCTTGATTTTGACTAGCTGATTTCTAAATTTCTTTCCAACTCTAAATTTGTAATCTCAAATATGATCGGAAGCTTTGACTTTCAGGAATACATCCCCTCACCCCAGGAATACAGCACTTCTGATCCTGCATTCTCTGAATCTCTCTGTCTTTCTGTGTGTCTCTGTCTGTGTCTCTCTATGTGGATGTTTCTCTCTCTTCTATCTTTCTTTCTGTCTCTTTCTAACCACTTCTCTCTTTTCTTCTTCTTCCTCTTCTCTTCTTTCTTCTTCTTTTCTTTTCTTCTTCCTTCTTCCAAGAAAACCCCAAATGGAGTCACAAAGAGTTGGATAAGATTGAAAAATGACAGACTGAACAAGAAATAAGGTACTACTGGAAAGGCAAGAGGGGGTCAGGTGATGAAAGGCTTTGAACATCAATCAGAGAATTGTGTATTTTATCTTGGAGATAATAGGAACCCCTGAAAAATACCTTAAAAATGTATCATCCTGTAGTCAAGATGGTAATGAGGCCCTGTGAACTTCGCTAGGTTGGTCATCAATGAACAGATAAGATCACTTTGTTGATCTTTATTAAAATTCTTACTTCATCTAACCAGTTTAGTTTTTCCCCCTCAAAATGGTCTTCTAGAACCTAGTCACCAAAACTAATTTTCCTAGTAGTTCTACAGTATATTCATGAATACATTCCTCAGTTCAATGGGGGAATGACACAAAACCCATTTTCCCTTGGCATCTGATGGCAAGTTCTTCCTGATAGACTTAATTTATGTACTTTTCATTTCATCTAATTAGTCTTAGATTGCTCCCTTAAAAGCACTATAAATATAGCACTACTGCTTTTCCTTAATGCATGTGATGTTCAAAAACTTGGTTAAAAGTGGACTGCATTATTAATTTACAAAAACATAAGGCTTTTCTCAGCAAGTTATCCCTTCTCCAATTATCTTTCATAGTGCTTTGTGCCAATAAATCATTTATCTGTTCTTGCCTCTCAATAATTCAAAAGATTTGTGATTTCTTAGGTAGTACTCCAAAACTATCTACACAGGTCAGAATCCCCCCCACATCTGTTGTGAAACATGGTGGTTTGTGATTGCTGTTCTTCTGTTATTTTCAGTCATGTCTTCATTTAGGTCTTTATCACCTCATCCAGGGTTTTCTTGACAAAAATAGTGAAGTAATTTGCCATTTTCTTCTCCAGTTTATTATACAGATGAGGAAACTGAGGCAAATGGGACTAAGTGACTTGCCTAGGGTCATACAGCTAGTGAGTGTCTGAGACTAAATTTGAATTTATAAAAATGAGTCATCCTGAATCCAGACCTGGGGCCAGACGTGGGTGCCATGTAACTGTACCTCCTTCCCTTTTCCTTCATCTGCCCCCCACAAATCAGATCCTTGTTAACACAACTGAGCTAAGCTAGTCTCCACATAAAAGTCTGGAAATAGCCCTTTCCAGTTTTCCTATTTTCTAGCTTGGTAAAGACCTGTCAGGGCTCAGGTCCCACTGGCATAAATTTTGAGAAACCAGGGCCTCCTCTATCACACAATGAATCAGTCAACTAGCATTTGTTAAACAGTTTCTATGTGCCAGATACTGTGGAGGTACTGATGAGGCAGAAATAATAGCTAAGATTTATAGAATGCTTGGAAATTTGCTGAGCTTTGTATATTTTATATTCTCACAATAACCCTGTGAGGCAGACACAAAAGACTTATTATCCCCATTTTACAGACAAGGTAACTGAGGCTGGGATAGGTTCTTACTTGCCACAATCAGACATGGGGTAAAATTTAAAGCCAGGTTTTCTTGTCTCCAGGTCCCACGCTGTCCAATATCCACAAAGGATTTAAGTCAAAGATTTCTTTATTCTCAATGTTTACAGAACACCTATTCTCCAAAGAACTCTGAACCATCAAAAACTTATATAAAGCAAACTTTTAAATACAAGTTGTTAATAATTTGAAAACTGCAAATTCAAACAATCCTAAGAAATAGTCTTATAACCATACTACTGATATTTTTTGTTTTGTTTTTTTTATTTTATTATTTTTTATTAAAACTTTTTATTTGCAAAACATATGTATGAGTAATTCTTCAATATTAACCCTTACAAAGCTTTCTGCCCTTTCTCTCTAGGCAGGAATTGAAGTTTTCCTTGGAAAATTTTTCCCCCCTAGTCCCCACCCTTCCCCTAGATGGCAGGATATCCACTACATGTTAATTATGTTAAAATACTTGACAAATTGAATATATGTATACATATTTCCACACTTATCATTGTTGTGCAAGAAAAATCAGAGAAAGGAAACACAATGCAAGCAAACATCAATAGAGAGCATGAAAATGTTATGTTGTGGTCCATATTTCACATCCCTCTCTCTGGGTGTATATGGCTTTCTTCATCACTGAACAATTGGAACTGGTTTGAAATATCTCATTGTTGAACAGAACCATGTCCTTCAGAATCAATCATCATATAGTATTGTTGTTGCCATGTATAATGATCTCCTGGTTCTGCTCACTTCACTCAGCATCAGTTCATGCAAGTCTCTCCAGGCTTCTCTGAAATCATCCTGCTGGTCGTTTCTTACAGAACAATAATATTCCATAACATTCATATACCATAATTTATTCAGTCACTCTCCAGTTGATGGGCATCCATTCAGCTTCCAGTTTCTAGCCACTACAAAAAGGGCTTCCACAAACATTCTTGCACATGTGGGGTCCTTTCCCTCCTCTAAGATCTCTATGGGATATAAGCCCAATAGAAACATTGCTGGGTCAAAGGGTGTGCACAGTTTGATAACTTTTTGAGCATAGCTCCAAATTGCTCTCAGAATGGTTGGATCCATTCACAGTTCCACCAACGATGTATCAGTGTCCCAGCTTTCCCACATCCCCTTCAACATTCGTCATTAT
This sequence comes from Myrmecobius fasciatus, assembly GCA_023553655.1. Classification (NCBI taxonomy): domain Eukaryota; kingdom Metazoa; phylum Chordata; class Mammalia; order Dasyuromorphia; family Myrmecobiidae; genus Myrmecobius; species Myrmecobius fasciatus. The sequence continues at coordinate 167,519 of JAJPUD010000564.1, read as the reverse complement.
CTTTTCCTGTCATTTTAGCCAATCTGACAGGAATACTGATATTTTTAAAGAACTCTTAAATTCCATGTTCAAGAGGCCAAAGAGAAATAGTAATGCTTGACCTTCTTGGTGGACCTTGGAATTGGTATTGCTTTTCTGAAAAGTATTCTGGCCATATGTATGCCAGCAGAATGACAAAAGTCCTCCGATTTCTGGCATATCAAGAATGAAGCTCTCATTGGGGACTTTGCCCCCGGTAATCTCACTACTAGTATTATATCTTAAGGTTCTAATTTTTTTTTAAGAAGTTTATTTGAATTTCGGCACAGTCACTCTCCTTTGGGACACGCCAAGGAAAAGAAGGAATGCCCCTTAAGGTTCTAATTTTAAAAAGAAATAAAATGCCTATTTTTATTAAAATAGTCATGTTAGCTTTTATTATTTTTAAGAAAGAAACTGGAATTAACTTTTTAAAATTAAAATATTTTATTTTCAAAATATATACATGGATAATTTTCAACATTCAATCTTACAAAATCTTGTGTTCTAAATTTTTCCCTCTCTTCTCCCCACTCACTCCCCTAGATGGCAAGTAATCTGACATATGTTAAACATGTGCAATATTTCCACAAATATCATCCTGCACAAGAAAAATCAGATTAAAAAGGAAAAAAATGAGAAAGAAAACAAAATTCAAGTAGATAACAAAAAAAGTGAAAATGCTATGTTGTGATCCACACTCAATTCCCACAGGCCTCTCTCTGGTGTAGATGGCTCTTATCATCACAAGATCACTGGAACTGGTCTGAATCGTCTCATTGTTGAAGAGAGCCATGTCCATCAGAATTGATTATCATATAATCTTGCTGTTACCATGTACAATGATGTCCTGGTTCTGTTCATTTCACTTAATATCAGTTCATGTAAGTCTCTCCAGGCCTCTCTGAAATCATTCTCCTGATTTCGAACTATGCCCTTTGATCCAGAGTGTTTCTACTGGACTTTTATCCCAAAGAGATCTTAAAGGAAGGAAAGGGCCCCACATGTGCAAGAATGTTTGTGGCAGCCCTTTTTGTAGTGGCTAGAAAATGGAAACTGAATGGATGCCCATCAATTGGAGAATGGTTGAATAAATTATGGTATATGAAAGTTATGGAATATTATTGTTCTGTAAGGAACAACCAGCAGGATGATTTCAGAGAGGCCTGGAGAGACTTGCATGAACTGATGCTGAGTGAACTCAGCAGAACCAGGAAATCATTATACTCGGCAAAAACAATACTATATGATGATTGATTCTGAAGGACATGGTTCTGTTCAAAAAGATATTTCAAACCAGTTCCAATTGTTCAGTGATGAAAAAAGCCAAATACACCCAGGAGAGGCCTGTGGGATCTAAGTGTGGACCACAACATAGCATTTTCACTCTTTCTGGTGGTGTTTGCTTGAATTTTATTTTCTTTTTCATTTTTATCCCTTTTGGATCAGATTTTTCTTGTGCAGCAAGATAATTGTGTATATATATATATGCCTATATTTGTATACATATATTTCTATCATGTTTAACATATAACATATTTGCCATTTGCAGGAGGGGGTGAGGGTAGGGGAGAAATTGGAACATTGCAAGGGTTAATGTTGAAAAATTATTCTTTCATATATTTTGAAAATAAAAAGCTTCAATAAAAATAAATAAATAAGAAAACAAAAAAGGAAAAGAAATCATCCTGCTGATCCTTATAGAACAAGAATATGGAATGAATTTAATAAAAGAGAGAATATAGCTGAAGGCCAGCTCCAATATCTCAGGATGGCATAGATGTGATCTTGGGCTCTATGCTGATAGAATCAATTTTTTTTTTTGGCTAGGCAATTGGAATTAAGTGACTTGCCCTGAGTCACACGGCTAGGGTTAAGTGTCTGAAGTCAGAGTTGAATGCAGGTCCTCTTGACTCCAGGGTCCTAGCTCTATTATCTGCAGCATCTAGCCACCCTGGACTTCAAGTTGTAACATGACCTACCAAGTTCGAAAGGCTTCCCACAATAATAATAAGCATTTATGTTTACAAAGAACTTTTTAAATACTATCTCATAAAAGTCCCATGAAATAAGTGCTATTATTATTTTGCAGATGAAGGAAGAGAGGCTGATAATGGGTTAAATGACTTGCCCAGAGTCACATAGCTAAGACATTGTCTGACACTATTTGAACTCAAGTCTTCCTGACTCCAGATTCAATGCACCACCTAGCTGCATACGGGGGCTCAGTGAATAAGCTAAGTTCTGAGAAGCTCATCTCTGGTTGGTTTGATAGGTCCACTCACTGCAGTAACTGGAAAGAGAATTCTTTGGGTTTGAGCTATTTTAAAACAGAGGAAGTTAGTGATTATATGATTTCTCCTAGGAAGAAGAAAAAGAAACAAATGCATAGGATTTACATTTCTGACAGAGATTTCCTAAAGAATATTCTTTGTAGTCAAGTGAAGATGGTAGAGGGGGCTAACAGGCTCCAGGTCTGTTTCTACAGTGGGATAATGATATGACAGTTCTCCTGCACAGAGTAAAATGATAGCTCTATTCAGTCCCATCTCTGACAGGTGTTAGACATTGTTCTTAGGGGGTTCCAGGATAATGATTTGTGAGAGCAAGATACTATCTGTTAATTCCCCTGAGTATACTAATTGGCTGTTCCGGATTATGAGAGTAGAATATTTTCTGATGTATCCATGTTTAGCTAACAAGAGGGATAGAGAGGGACTTAACTATTGTGGTAAGTATTAATAATAGGATCTGCATGGACACATAATGAGAAAAGAGGAGAAGAGATCTTCTCAGATGGTGAAAGCAAGCAGAAAGAAACAATCTTTCTAGGTTATGAGCTAAAAGATATGGATATGAATCTTCCTTCCTAAAAAATTCTGTCTCTTAAATTACATGGTAAGTACCAGAAACCAGGCCTCGGCTTTTTCTCCCAGATTAAATGCAAAAGGCAGTTGGTTATAGCTTTTGCTCTTGGAATGTTATAAATAAAGTGTCAACTCATATTCCATAGGGGAGGAGGAAGAAATATCTAATGGACAAAGATCCAAACAGAAGCTAAATGTCTTACATATATATGTGTATGTATGTGTATACATATATATACATATATATATATACACATATATATGTGTGTGTGTGTATGTATATAAACAGACTTACATAAAGGTCTTACACACACACACACACACATATATATAAATGCATTTGTGCATGTATATATTCTATGACAAATTATATTGATTCATTTGTATTCCTGAATAAGAAAGAACAGGATATGTCATTACAAAGTTCTAAGAAGCAAAATCATATTCTTATCTACTTCATAAGGAGGGGATCACAGAAACCACAAGCCAGATACTATAAAATGAATTAAAATGTCACATTTGAACAGTCCCTATAGCACATGGTGATGACTTCTTCTCTTGAAGCCCCTCTCAAAATGCAGAGAGGTTTTTTCCATCAGCATCCATGGAGAGGGCCCATCCAGATAGAATCACATATCCTTGAAGTGTATCAACATAATGGAATATTACTGAACCATAAAAAATGATAAATATGAAGAACCAAAAATGAAAAGACATATAAACTGATGTAGAGCAAAGAATGAATTAGAACAAAAAGACACACATTGTCTGATTTTGTAAAAAATAATAATAATAATAATAACTAGAAAAAGAATCTGATACACAGAAGAGAGATCTAAAGGGAACTCCAAAGCAAATAAGTCTGTTATTGTTATATTTTTAAAATTTATATAAATGCATTCTTTTAAAAATAAACTAAATAGTTTGAAGTTTATGGTTTTATGTATGATTTTATTTTATTTGAATGTTTCTATTGATGGCTTTTAAGTTTATAATAAAAATAATTTCTAAAAATAAAGTAAATTTGTATAAATTCAAGTCCTTAGCTTTGTTAGGATCTTGATATTGAAAATTAACAATGCAGTGTTAGTGCTTCGGTTATGGAGGATGGGAAGATGGAATATAGGATGTGGGAATCAGAAAGACCTCCATTCAAAGCCTACCTCACACACTTACTACCTGTGTGACCCTGTGAGCCATTAAACTTCTATTTCCTTATCTATTAAAAAAAGGTGGAGGGAGGGGATTAAAAGTATTGGATTCAATGGGCAGCTGGGAGGCATAGTGAATAGGGTGTCAGGTCTGGAATCAAGAAGACTCATCTTTGTGAGTTCAAACCCAACCTTAGACACTTACTAGCTATGTGACCCTGGGTAAGTAACTTAACCCCCAAATAGGTTCACAAAGAATCAGACATGACTAAAATGACTGAACAACAACAGTGTTGGATTTAATGACCAACAAGATGCCTTTCAGTACAAATTTATGAGCATGCGATCTAGAATCCCAGAGGATCTAAGCTGGAAATCAAACTTTGATATATACTGCTTATTTTATTTCCAACAAATCATTCAGCTTTGGTTTCCACATCCACCAAATGAAGGTGTTGAGTTCTAAGGTGGTTCTAAAGTATAAAAGAAGAAAAGAACAGGAAGAACATTGGAGAAATATTTTAAAATACACAGAAGAAAGTTCAGAAAGGGACACAGATAAGTAGAATAGTTTTGTTACTGTGGTGGTAAATTTAACAAACATTTAAAAAACTTTATATACCAGAAATCCACAGTTTCACATACAATCCTCAAGTCTATCAATTTCATAATAAAAAAAAATTAAATGAAAGATTGAACTAAATTACCTGTAAGGCTTCTTCTATTTCTAAATCTATGACCATATGACTTTTGATGAATAGGTCCTCAACCTGGAACAAAGATGAAGCTGAGATGAGGAAGGAGTCAGGTATTGTTAAGCACATAAGATTTTTTCAGGGACACACATTTTATAGTAATGCAAACACAAACACTTGAGAAAACCATCCAGAAATACTTTAACCCCTGTGGTTGATCTGCTATATTATGAAAAGATCTTACATGGCTATCTCTTCTCTTTTGGTACAGGACCAGTTCCATTGACAGTCATAAGATTGCCAAGGATTTCACTGGATCTACCTGTTCCTACTAGTCCTTCTCTCTTCCCTTACACATATACAAGGAATTCAGATGTACAGAATCTCAAATGGAGTCCTCAATAGTATGACTGTATAAGATGTGCAGGAGTGTCTCCTGGCTTTAGGACCCAATGCAGAAGCAACGTGCACCAGCTTCCATACATTTTCTAGTTCAATATCACTATCAATAAACAACTATTAAATGTTTACTACATGCCAGGCACTGTGCTAAGTTCTAGAGATACAAATTGAGACAAAGACACTCGAGGAGCTAACAATCTAATGGAGGACACAGCATGTAAACAAATATATACAAAGCAAACTATATATATAAGATACATAGGAAATAATTAAATAGAGAGAAGACTCCAGAGTTAAGAGGAATTAGGAAATACTTACTGAAAAAGATGGGATTTTAGTTGGGACTTAAAGGAAGCCAGGGAAGTCAGCAGATGGAGTTGAGGAGGGAGAGCTTTCCAGGTATGGGAGTAACCAGTGTGAAGTCCTGGATAGGCAGAGCAATATGTGTGAGAAGCATGTGTAAGCCAATCCAAGTGGCTGGACCACTGGAGAGGAGTAATGTGTAGGAAGACTGGAAAGTTTCCTGGGACACTCCCTAGCATATGCTACTTAATATCCCACATTCACCATACTATTTATTCTCTCTGTTATTCATACTGCCATCTTTTCTGAACTTATTCAATCCTCTACATTCTCTTTTTCTTCTTCCAAATACCTTTGCCAATGCACATGCCAGTTGTCTTCAGACCTTCCTAAATAGTCTGGGGAATAATTATAAATTGTGTGTCTCCACCCCCTTAGTCTTAGGAGAATGACTACTGCTATTTGGTCATTTCAGCTTCGTCCTACTCTTCAAGACCTCATTTGGAGTATTCTTGGTAAAGGTCCTGGAGAGCTCTCATTTCCCTCTCAAGTTCATTTTACACATGAGGAAACTAAGGCAAGTGTGGGTAAGTGACTTGCCTAGGGTCACACAGCTATTAAGTATCTGAGGCTGAATTTAAACTCAGGTCCTCTTACTCCAAGCCCAGTGCTCTATTCACTGTGCATCTATGTGCCTCAGGAGAATGACTGAATGCTCTTTCTTTAAACCAGGAGCTCTTAACCTTTTTTTCTGTCATGGACCTTTTTGACCATCTGGTTGCAAAGGACATCAATTATATTGAAATAAAATCAATGAAATGCAATTTTTAGAAAAGAAATCATGGACCTCAGATTAAGAACTACTGCTTTAAACTCTATCAATTCATGAACAAGCAGATCTACAATATTATGGACTAATCTAAAATAACAGCATTCTTTTTCTGTCTTTAATAAACTAATTGCAGGTCACTTCAGGATATAAATAAACGAATATAAAAGTATCATTAAGCAGTTTCTATGTGCCAAATTCTATGTACTGTGCTTGGAAAACAAATACAAAATGGAAGGCAATTCCTAACTTCAATTTTTTTTTAAATAGAGACAACACTAGGATGATTTTGACCAAGGCAGTAGATTTTGTCTTGAAAAATTATAGGAATAAAGAGTAGAAATTTAGGAAAGAAATTTGACATACTTTTTCCAGAAGCAATGATAGCTAATTATGGCTCCAGACCCTGATGTCAGAATTGAGGAGGGAGTTTGGGGGCAGGGAAGAAGGAAGAAAGATCTGTCAGAGCAATTGTACAGAATTATTGCTTACTATCCTCACAGCTCAACTGCCCTAGCTTCCTTTATTTCACATTCAGGACTCACCCCAATGTGGCTCCAAACAACTTTTCCAGGCTCCTATAATGTCATTTTAAAATGCTTTACACTCTATCTAAATGCAACCCATTATGTAAATATGTCCCAAGTTTCCAGGACTTTGTGCTTTTGTCCATGCAGTTTTGTTATAAAATTTGTTTCTGCTACAAACCTGTTAAAGGGTCACCCTTCCTAGAATCTTCTAGGCACTGGCTATGACAGTGCCTAGTTATGAATCAGACACAATTTGGGGCATCATGAAGAATATGGACTATAGAAGATATTATTAGGTCAACAAGGAACATATAAACCTTTCAAAAATTTTATTACAGTCTTTTGGTTCATTCAATTCCTTTTCCTACCATTAGAGAGCCTTCTCTAATGAACATATAAATAAACAAATGAATAAATATAGAGCTATTCAAATGATATATGATGAAATATATCCTGAAATAATTGTGAACAATTGCTCTGAGGATGCATTTCCAATTACTGGATTAACAATCAATGGGCCACTGGCCCATTGGGCTCAGTTGTAATTACTTAAGTATGAGGTCATGTGGACTTTTCAACTCCAAGAAGAAAAACTATTAAAAAATTGTTTAAATCGATCAGCAAATATTTATTATGTACCTACTATGTGCTAGCACTGTGTTAAGCATTGGATGTACAAAATGAGAGAAAAGACAGTCCCCTACCCTCAAGTAGCAAACAATCTAATGGCAGAGACAACAGCAAAGCAATATGTATAGACAAGCCATATATAGGATAAATTGGAAATAATTAAAAAGAAGAAAGGCACTAGAATTAAGAGAAGTTGGGAAAGGCTTCCTGTTAAGGATGGGATTATAGTTTAGACTTAAGCCAATAAAGAGAAAGGAGACAGTAGAGCATTCCAAGCATGGTGTAGCCAAAGAAAATATCTAGAATTGAGTGTTTTGTTCTAGGAACAGCGAAAGAAACCACTCTCACTAGATCAAAGAGTATGAGGTGGGAAGAAAGTTTTCTAGAAAAAAGCATTAAGGTTAAAAAAAAATCAATGTTGCTACACTGAAACTATGGGAAATAGGAGGTACCACATTGATCCAAAATTATTATCTTGCATTAGAGATTGCTGAAAGTATACTTTTCTGCATATAATTCTTTATAACAAAACATTAATTCTGATAATGTACACTTTTCCTAACACAGTAACCATGAAATAATCCATTAAATGCAGTACATACACAGTATCAACAACTTTTGTGCAATGACCAATTATCTCTTCTTCTCAGCAATAGTGACCCAAGAAAATTCCAAAGGACTTGGAGTTTGAATGCAGATCAAAGAAAATTATTTAAATTTTAATTTCTCCATGATTCTTTTTCTTTTTGACCTCTTTCTTCTTATACAACATATGGAAATACCTTTTATGTGATTGAACATATATAACCTATATCAGATTGCTTACCATTTTAGGGAGGTTAAAGGAGGGAGGCAAAAAAAAAATTGGAATTTAATTTTTTTTAAATGAATGTTTAAAATTGTCTCTATATACAACTGAAAAAAATAAAATATAGTTATGATTTAAAAAAATAAAATAAAATGCAGTACACAAAATGAAATTGGTTACATGTGAAACATTTTATCTTACTGGTGATTCCTTAGAATTCTGTGACTTTTTGTGCTAACATCTCAATTAAAAAAAACTAACAAAACAAACATTGATTTCAGAAAATATTCACCTTTTATAACATAAAATCTACATCACTATGAATGCTGTACAACAAATAAAATTCTTAAAACTAAAACATTTTTTAACCTGAATCTTACCTTCCACTGTCAGATGGCAGTGTGAGGCCATTGTACTGTATCCTCTATTCTACCATACCATACCACACTATGCCATACTATGCTATACTATGCTATACTATACTATAATATGTTATACTAAATTGGACTAGACTAGACTAGATTAGTCTGCTATTGATCGCTCTACCTTGGCTTCCCTCTGAAAACTAAGGTAGAGGTTGTTGGAATTTTGGCTTAAGCTGTCACCAGATTTGGTTAGGTTTCAATATCAATCACCTCTGGTATTTCCTTCACAGTTGGTGGATGATATTGGAGACAATGAAGAATGTAGCAGCTTGAAATAATCTTTCAGTTACATTTGCTCAATACACTGTTTCAGATCTTTAAGGCTCTCCTGCAGCAGCCATTCCATTCTGAAGTTTATCTAATATCTTTATTTTCTCACTGTGGCATCATCAATTTTGCACATTTTGCATCCTTTAGGCTCAGAGCCTGAAGGATTTGCACTATGCTTTAGGAGTATGATAATAATACAAAATTTGAATCAATGAAAATAATGCAATAAATGCACAGGAGCTCTTTATTCTGTTGTTCATCCATTGTTTTTGAAGAAGACCAATGACATCATAATAAGCGATGTCTTGACTTGGGCAAGAACTGTTTTTAAGTGAGGTAGAATTGTGCCTCTCTCTCTCTTCCAGAGCAACAAAATTCAGTGGCAAGACAAAAAAGGCAGGGTGACTGCACGATCTGGAAGGCAGTGGATGACCTTGGTGTCTTTGATGTCTTGCCAGGTTCCAGATGCTCCACAATTCTTGTTTCAGCCACCTTTGTGGTCCTTGGAGGAAATTGTCCTCTTCGGCTCGTTCTAACATAAGTCTTCACATGCTTGGGGTAAGCAGCCCTCAACTCATCAGCAGGTTTAAAACCTACACTCAGCTGGTTGAGCCTGTCTATTGAGATGATTACTGGGTGTAGTCTCAATGTCTACAGCTTTTTGGAACCACAAGGAGTATGGAGGTCCAGGGAGCAATAGCACCTCTGGTAAAAAAAAAAAAAAAAAAAAAAAAAAAAAAAGCTTGCCAATCCCTTTTTAAGGCAGATCATCCATCTTGGGTGTCCATCTGTCACCAGTGGGTCCAAGAAGCTATTTTTACTTTACAACAATAGGATGAGCTTGATCAATGAAAAGCCTGGTAGGAAACCTGAGTGTCCACAGGTTTGCATGCATTGTACCTTTCATTTTTTTTTCTCTACCACTCATAGCTACAATGTGAAAGTGAAAATGAGGTTACTAATAAAATTCCAGGAATGCTTGAAAATTAAACACAGAAAGTTGGGGATTGGCTGTATTATAGTAGAACTGGTATCTGAACTCAGATCATAGGTTGCACAAGGTTCTGTGACTCCAAGTCCAGCTTTCTTTTATTTTTGTGTATGTGTGTGTGTGTGATTTTTTCTTTTTTGTGGTTTATTTTTATAGTGTTTTATTTTTCCAAATACATGCAAAAATGCTATTTTTTTTTAGTTTTCAACATTCACCTTTGTAAAATCATATGTTCTTTCTTCTCTCCTCCTCCCTCCCCGAGACATCAAGCAATCTGGCACAGCTTAAAAATGTGCAGTTCTTCTAAATGTATTTCCATATTCATCACGCTGTATAAGAAAAATCAGTTCAAAAGGAAAAAAAAAGTATGTGAAAGAAAAAAGAACAAGCACACAACAACAACAAAAAGTGAAAATACTACACTTTGATCCATATTCAGTATCCATAGGTCTATCTCTGGATGTGTATGGCACTTTCCAACACAATTGCCTTGAATCACCTAAGTGTTGAAAAGAGCCTAGTCCATCACATTTGATCATCACATAATCTTGTTGTTACTATGTACAATGTTCTTTTGGTTCTGCTCACTTCACTAAGCATCAGTTTATGTAAGCCTTTCTAGATTTTCTGAAACCTGCCTGCTCATTATTTCTTATAAAACAATAATATTCCATTATATTCATATGCCATAGCTTATGTGGCCATTTAAACTAGACACATGTATAATTGTATTAGTTATGCTATTATATTTATGAAAAAATTAAAATTTTAAAGGCCTTATTTTTTAAATTATAAAAGACTAAATAACTTTTAATCCTAGAGTCAATAAGAAACCATTAGAGTTTATTGAGTAAGGGATTAGTTCAACCTGTCCTTTAGGAAAATTACTTGGCAATTTTGTGGAAGAGGGATTGGAATGAAGAGAAATGAAGCAGGGAGATAACAATAGAACAATTTTACAATAGTCCAGGCAAGAGATCATGAGAGTCTAAATTACAGTATGGCTATATAAATGGAGAGAAGGAAAGAGGGGCCAGGATAGTTGTGGAAATAGAAAGGACAAGATTTGGTAGTTGATTGGTTCTGTGGGATGACACCACCATTTTGAATGTAGACAACTGGAGAGTTGGTTGATGCCCTTAATAGAAATAGGGAAGTTTGGAAGGATGGTGGATTCTCAAGGAAAGATAATATAATGCTTGCTCATTCTACATGACTCATTCTGTCCACCAGTAGTTGCTTTGGAGCAAAAATTACCCTTCTGTTGTTTATATTGTTGTTCCGTCATTTTTCAATCATATCTGTGACCCTATTTGGGATTTTCTTGGCAAAGATACTAGAATGATTTGCTATTTTCTTCATATGTGTGTTTATGTATGTATGTATGTAGAGAGAAGGAGAGAGAAAGAGGTTATTTGTTCAATTGTTTTTTGGGTTAAAGATCCGACCCTCCATGACCTCGTTTGAGGTTTTCTTGGCAAAAATATTTCAGTAGTTTTTTTTCTTTTCCAAGTATTTCCTTCCCCAGATCATTTGACAGATGAAAAAACAAAGGCAAACATGGTTAAGTGACTTGCCCAGGATCTAGTGTCTGGAGCCAAGTTTGAATTTAAAAAGAATAATTTTCTTGACTCCAGCCCTGGTGCTCTATCCACTGTGCCACCTACTTGTCCTGAGTCCAATGTGATAAGAATAAATTTGTAGGAAAATAATATGAGTGTGCAGGAAGAAGAAGAATTTTGCTTATGCAAGTGGTGAAACTTGGATCATTTTTACTTGATAACTATGCTGAGGAGACTATACTTATTAAAGGAAGGGAGAATATGAGAGCTTGCATAGTGGGAGGGAATTGGTTGGTGGGAGGGAATAGAATAGGGAAGGGTTTGATAATGGGACAAATATAGGTGTGTCCAGCAAACTGGAATGGTGGGGCATAAACCATCTTCCCACCCTGAAATCAGTTGTTCATATACCCTTTGAGTGTCATACCATCAGAGGACCCTAGTCCCTACTTTGGAGATCATTTATATAGAGTGCACTCAACAGCATTTAGTATTTGAACTTAGATATATTCCCAGAGTCACAGAATGTCAGAGTTGGAAAGGTTATCAAGGGCCATCTAGTCCAATCTAAAACTAAACAAGAATTCCCTCTATCATTCACTTGATGAGTAATCCTTATTTTTGAAAATTAAAATCTTACGTTCAAATTTTTAAAAAAACCCACTTCACCAATATAAGATGAGGTAGGACTAGTTAAACAGCAACTTTTCTTTAAAAGATATACTGCTATTATGCTAAGAAATGATGAGCAAGTAGATTTAAGAAAAACCTGGAAAGGCTTACATAAACTGATGCAAAGTGAAGTGAGAAGAACAAGGAGAACATTGTACACAGTAAAAGCAACATTGTACAGTGATCAATTATGATTGACTTATGATGGAAAATTTTATCCACATCCAGAGAAAGAACTGATGCAATCTGAATGCAGATAGAAGCACATTACTTTCACTTAATTTTTTCATGTTTTTTTCCCTTTTGTTCTGATTCTTCTTGTACACCATGACTAATATGGAAATATGTTTTACATGATTATACATATATAACCTATATAAAAATGCTTTTCAAAAATTACTTTTCATCTTAGAAAGGGGGGAAGGGAAGAAGAAAATTTGGAAGTCAAAATTTTATAAAAAATTAATGTCAAAAATTGTCTTTATGTGTAATTGATAAAAAATACTATTTTACAAAAAGATCTGCTGATTTGCAATAGATGGCAAGCTCAACATGAATAAAGTGAGTGATGGAGCATCCAAGAAAACAAATCCAATCTTAGATTAAATTAGAATTTCAGAGTATCCAAGACTTGGGAAGTAATAGTGCTGCTGTACTCTCCCCTTATCAGAACACATCTGAAGTATCATTCTGCATTCTGGTTACCACAAACATTGATAAAACAAAGAATTTTCAGAGAAAGGCAACCAGAATCATGAAAGTTCATGAACTCCTGGTGTATGAGAGTCAATTTGAAGGTATTTGTGATGTTTATTCTGGATAAGAAGATTTGATTCAAAGAGGGACATGATTGTAATCCTAAAGTATCTAGAAGACCTTAAGATAAATAACATTCAGGGCACTGGGATTTTATCTTCTACTCTACAACTCTATCTTCAAACATTAATTCAACTCATCAAATATTTATGACATATGCTATCTGCAAGGCATTGTGCTGGGTGCTAGGGATTCAAAGAAAAAAATTAGACAATCCCTGCTCTCCAGGAGTTTATATACTACAGTTTTCTATAAAAACAAAAAGTGTAGCTTCATATTCCATGACATTTAATCACTCTAGTCTCTATCTCTACATGTAGTTATCTCTTTTCACTAGAGACTCCGGTCATGAAAACTATGAAGATAGCCAGCTATTTTTTTTTCCAGTACTGCTCACTTTAAGTGATACAAGAATCTAACAAGATTAACAAAACACCCATGACTAGGTCCATTCCTTGCAGTAGGAGCCCCCTGTGTTACCAAGGAAACTTGGAGAAAATGAAAGACAATCCACTCAGTGTGCTTTTTGGGAAGCCCAGGGGTATACTATATTAGGCTCCATTCCAGTGCTTTTCTGCTCTGTTGAGGGATGGATCACATCATTTCCCTAAGGCAAATTCCAAATTCGGAAATGACATCATCCATACTGGGAGAAGCCAAGGGCTTAAGCCTCCTTTTGGCTGAGATTGGAAAATTGATATATGAAGCCAGGGAATAAGTGAAGATCTCTTATGGCTGAAATTCTCCCTCTCCACTGACAACCTTTCCATTAGATAAGTAAGATTTTCATATTCTTCTGGCTCACAGTTAGCTGCTTAAAACAATATTAGAGCTTTACTGGGATTCAATTCTGAGAGCTCCCCTTTGGGCCTTAGGGATGGCAGTTTGTTAGTTGTTTCCACAAGCAATCACCTCATTCAAAACCAAAGAGCTTCATAGATTAGGTTCATAAACCTATTCCCATATCAGAGTCTTGTTGTGTTTCCAACTCTCAGGTAAACTTCCTGTATAGAACTGTTTGCAAAAAAGGGTAATGTTGCAATCTAGAGCTCATTTAATCCCTATCTTCACAGGAAGAAATGGATAAGATAATTAATTATAGAAGAAAATTCTAAAGGGAAGTCTTTTAGGCCCCTTGGTTTAATTCCACAAATACTTATTCTACAAATAATAATAACCAATATATGGTGCAAAATCATCATCTAATTTGAACATTACAATAATTCTATGAGGAAAGTACCACAGGTCTCATTATCTCCAATTGATAGATGAAGAAATAGAAGCTCAGAAAGATTAAATACCCATAGTTACTGAGCTAAATGTAAGAAATGAGATTTTTATTTCACATTTTGCTGATTCCAAATCTGATCCACAATGCTCTAGTATTTTTTTTTCTCCTAGTTCTCAGGGATATACTAACCTAGGGAAAAATAGAAAGATAGGGAAATTTAACTCTATGTCCTTTATGATTCCATACACCTAGGGGAAGTGAGGTGGTTCACTAGTTCTGAAATCAAGAGAAAGAGTTCAAATCTGGCCTCAGACACTTATTAGCTGTGTGACCCGAGGTAAGTCATTTAACCCAATTTTTCTCAGCTTGCTCATCTGTCAAATGAGCTGGAGAAGGAAATGGCAAACAGCTTCAAGTTCTTTGCCAAGAAAACCCCAAGTGGGCAAACAAAAAACAACAAATTCGAACACCTAAAAGCAGCTCAAACTTTTTTTTTTTAGCCTTTCCAACATGCTTAAAAGACTAATGAGATAGCTCCCTATGTAAAGGGAATCCCAGATTCTTTCTCATCCCAAACCCCTCACAGTTAAGACATCAAACTTCTTACTCTCAGGGCATTATCTCACTAATCCCTGAAAGACTGTGTGAGAGACTACAAGAGCAATGCAACAAGACAGCATAAAGACTGTGTGAAACAAATGATCTAATGGTTCTACTTACCTGGCTTGCTCCTTGGAGGATCTTACGGCTACCAGCAGTCCTACAGAGGCAGCAGAAGTAATCATGGCAACATGAATTTCCATGGAAACTCAGACAGAGTCAGCAGGCTCTACACAGACGTTTGTCAAGTGTTAAGTTTTATGTGATGTATCTTGGAGCTCTACCTGTGTAGACATCTTAGTCACTGAATTATATACATCCTTATAGCACTATGAAATATGAAATGAAGAATAGTTTGGTGGATTCATATTCGAACAAGTATTTATTCATTGATGTTTTAGACATCTTACTAGACAGCTGTGATACAAGCACAAAGAATGAAATTACGCCTATTTTCAATGAATTTCAACTCAAATTGAGAACATGTACATATAAAGATATAAAGTATAAGTATAAAGCAAATATGTAAATAAAACATTATATACCATATATTATATGTGTCATATATAGTAGGGATGTGTGCATGTGTGTATACACAAAGTATATAAGTACTCGAATTTCCAATATCCAGCACAGTCCTTAGAACATTTTAGGTGCTTTAACAAATTAATTTATTGATTGACACCCAACTTTACTAATAATTCTATATCACCAGGATAAGTTTCTCTCAGAACTTTTTTGGATGCTTATAAATTTGGGGGGGGGACAAGGGAGGGACCTTGATTGATCAAGAACCATAAATAATTTATTTTATATATTCCTGAGTCCTTTTTATCTTTGCATCATATTTATAAAGTAATAAATTTTTAAGAAACCTAATTTTAGTCAGGCAGCTAAGAAGTATAGTGAATAGTATGGCAGGTCTAGACTCAGGAATATCTGAGTTCAAATTTAGTCTCAGACACTTACAGTGTGGACCTGGGCAAGTCATTTAATCATGTTTGCCTCAAGTCCTCATCTGTATATTATATATGGCGTATGATATGTTTTTATTTACCTACATGCTTTATATTTATACTTTATATTTTATGTGTGCATGTCCTTAATATGAATTGAAATTCATTAAAACTAAGTGTGTTTTCATTCTTTGTACTTGTATCACAGATTTCTAGTAAGATGCCTAACACATCTGTAAAATGAACTGGAAGAAAAAAAAATATCTTTACCAAGAAAACTTTACATCAGACATGACTGAACAAACAACAACAACAAAATTTTAGTTAGTCCCCGAATCTCATTGTTTCAGAGCTTAGGTATACTTTTTTTTTTAATTCTTTTTGGTATGAGATAAAAGACATTTCAAGGTTCCCTTCAAGTCCCAACTTCTTATATTTCCATTTCTTGGTTTGATTTTCCCTGAGTTCCCCTCCTTCCACTCTGCCATCCCACCCCAGCTATTGGTGGTCTTTTTGTTCATTTGTGAGTAAATATTAGTATTTATTTATCTTGTGAGCATGGGGTACATTTCCCCCCTGTCTCCTTGCAGTGGGCAGAGTAGAATGCAAGTTCCTTGAGGGCAGGGTTGATTCAGTTTTGTCAGTATCCATAGTATCTGGCACAAAACCAGTCGTATAGGAAAGCTTAACAAATGCCCGTTAGGTGGGCGATTGAGTGAAGGGACTACGCCATCCCAGAAATCTGAAATGTAAAAGCATATGCTCTTTCTGGTGGGCGGCTCAATTTGGCTCAGACTTAGCTGTTACAAATGGAGCCAGGCACACAGCTACACAAATGCATGCAGAAACTCAACAGCTTTGCACGTGCAGTTTAGCAAGGCATGGATCCCCATCTGACTGCGGGCATAGATTCAAATGCATCCCAGGAACATGCCCAGAAAATGAAGCCCGGCTTTATAGCACATATATGTCTAACCACACGTACACACAAGCACAATAAAATAAAATAAATAGACGAGGAGCCAGCAAGATCAAATTACTTTCCTATGAGCAGATGATCATTTTTTAAAAGAGGAAAAGCCAAGAATTTGAATCCAAACTGCGGTAGGTGAGGAAAGAGGAGAAAAGGATTGGAAAGAAGAAGAGAGGAGCAAAGAGAGCCAGTGCTTTTATTAGCCTGATTTTTTAAGCTCCCAGTCAGGAGGGCTCATTACTGATGGCTCTCAGCATTTCCCTAATTAGGCTGTCCCTGCTTTCTTTGAGGGCTTACAGACCAGCACAGTCCTGCAGGAACATTAAACTTGTTATTTGACAACTGAGAAGATGGAGTTGAGAGTTGAGAGACGGGAATGGGCAAAGGGGGTGAAAGGCATTCTGGCCTTGAAAATAGTTAAGAAAAAAATGGGAAGGACAAAAACACACCTTCTTCATTAATTAGATACTTTCACCTCTTTTCTCTCCTATTCCTTCCACTTCACTTTTCTGTTTCAGGGTGGAGAAAGGAATTATTATTTTCTTTGTCTCTGACCTGTTCTTCAAAGGCAAGTGATTTTTAATTAACGGGGATGGGGTGGGATGGAAAATATAAAGCAAACTCTGGGCAAAGGTAGGGGGACACTCCCCACATTATCCCACTCACACTGAAAGGAAGACTTGTATAGAATAACTAGCATTTATGTTGTACTTTAAGGCTGGCAAAGCAAATTAATCCTTACAGCCACACTCTGAGAGAGGTGCTATCATGTCTATTTTACAGATGGGGCCACTGGAGACATCGGTTGATTTGCCCGATAATTGCCCAATTTGAGACCAGATTTGAGTTCCTCCATGCTTTATTCACTGCCCTAATAAGGAATACCAGGTTTGGCTGGGAATGTGTTCACCTAATACAGGGACAAGAGCTTCTTCATTGGACAAGCCATTTTACTCCTCACTCACTCAAATCCAATTCACTTGTATATTATGGCATTAGTTCCCTGATGTCATAGTTGTTCATAGTTCAACAATGAAGGAAGAACAACAACAGTAAGTTTTATTAGAACTTTGACCAACCAGAATGTTGAGAGAATGATATATGTGCTCAATAGTGCTTTTTAAAAAATTTACTGAATTCACTGCAAATGGGTATTTTTGTTTGTTTCTATTCCTGCTGCTGAAAACCTTTCTAATACTAATTTATTTACTCATAAATACTATTTATGTACTCATATTTATTCTTCCATGAATTCAGCAAATACTTAATAAATCCTTATTATGTAAGCACCTAAGTCTCTGTATTAGATATGGGAAGTAGAGATGAAGTGGAATGGTAAGAAGTAATAATAGTTAAAATAGCTGGCAAATGCAAAACCTCGAGATTTGCAAAGGACTTTATATGTTATCTCATTTGATCTTTCACTTTTGGGGTAGGAACTATTATCATCTCCATTTTACAGATAAAGAGATTGAGGTTGAGACATCCTAGGGAAGTTCCTGAGGTAGGATTCAAACTTCAACTTTCCTGATACCAAGTCTTAGTCCCTCACCATCCTCTTGGAGCTCAAAATCTAGTTAAGTACCATGTTGTTTTTACTGCTTTCCTTCAGTTTTTTTTTTAAGAAAGTTGTGAAAAAAACAGTAAAAGCATATTGTTAAATGTGGTATATTATGTTCTGGGTTCATTGTTTTTTTTTTTTTGTTTTGTTTTGTTATAAGAGAAGAGAAAGAGGATGGGTCTTTTTCCAGAAATTACTGAGAGACAAAAAGTATCCATAAAATCTTTTTAAAATGTAATAATGATCAGGATTTGGTTGCAGCAGAATGTTTATAGAATAGGCAAACTATTCTTGAGAGTGCCTGAACCAAAATAGTTCCACAATAATGACATGATTTTCCTGCTCAAAGACTTTGTTTTGCTTAAAAGATAAAAGGCAAACTCATTAACCTGGCAATAAAGGATGTGGGCAACCTGACTCTAACTCACCTGTCCAGCTTTACAGAACTGTTCCTCTGCTCCTTGAGTTCCAGTGGAGAGAGTGCTGAACTTGGATGGAGGGGCCAAAGATCTGAATTCAAATTTTATCTCTGACACTTATGGCCTGTGACTCGGACAAGTCACCCCTAGGAGAAAGTTTCCTCATATGTAAAATGAAATGTTGGGGCTAGATGATTTCTAAAGTCTCTCCCAGGTCGGGATCTGTGATTCTAGAAGGATTCTACTCACCAACCAAATGATAATATTAGCTGTTTATAATTTCACCCAAACTCTTTTACCTCCAAGAATCTGTGATAGCTGTTCCCCATTCCTGGAACCAATTAATCAACAAGCATTTATTAAGCACCTACTTTGAGCCAAAGTAGGCCCTAGGGATATTTCCCCAGAACCAATTAGTCAAAAAAGTTAGGCCCTAGGGTACAAAGACAAAGCCTAGTACAGACTCCTTCCACATTAATAATAATTCTTTTCTTCCTTCAAAATTCATCTTAGTTGCCAACTCCTTCATGAACCTTTTTTTTTGATGTCCCTCCTCCATGTGATCCCTTCCTCCCCAATCTCTTATTTCTCTCCAAGCTTTTGGACAGTCAGTCAGTCGACAAACATTCATTAGATGGTACAGTGGACATAGTGTTAGGCCCAGAATCAGGTTATTTCTTCCTGAGTTCAAATCTGGCCTCAGACTCTTACTGTGTGACCCTGGCCAAGTCACTTAATCCTGTTTGTCTCAGTTTCCTCATTTGTAAAATGAACTGGAGAAGGAAATGGCAAACTACTCCAGTATCTTTACCAAGAAAACCCCAAATGGGATCATGAGGAGTCAGACAGGACTGAATAATGGGCCAAGCTAAGAACTGGGGGAAAGAAAGGCAAAAACAGTCCCTGTTCATTGGAATGTGATCTCCAGTGGCGGTATCAACATAACAAAAAAAAAATTATACATACAAGATAACGTATGGAAAGATATACAAATGAAAAGTAATGGAAATATTTTTATTATATGTTAACTTATAATTACTTGTATCCTTATATTTTAGTTTCTTAACAGATCATAAGCTCTTTGTGGAAGGCAAATACTGTGCTTTTATTGCTATTGTGTCTCTAGCTCCCAGCACTGTGAGATGTACCAATCAGGTTCTTAATATTTACTGAATCATACTAAAGTCAAATGTGGAAAGAGGACTGCATTTGGAATAAATTTTAATTAATTTAATTCAAAATTTAATTTTAATTTATGGGACCTCAGCTATCTCATTCATAAAATAAAGAGAGAGGATTGAATGATCTCTCTCCTCTCCCCTCCCTATGTTTCCAGTTTTCTTCTTATCCCTCTCCTCCAACTCTACAATCCAGCCACATCAACCTACTTGTTTTTCTAATCTACCATTTCTCTTTTTTCCTTTTATATGTCGCTATTGGGTATCCCTCAATCTTAGAATGTTCTCTTTTCTCACCTCCATCACTTAGAATTCCTAGATTCCTGAAGGACTCAGCTCAACTGCTACCTTTTGAAGGTCTTTTCTCCTATCAGCTATTAGTGATTTTCTCTTCAAACATCTCATATTTGCTTATATATGCATTTTATGTATATGTGTATATATATATGTAAGTTCATGACTCCATATGAAGTCTCATAACTGAACATGGGGGTTGAGAAATTATGATTTATTATCAGTAAATGTTTGATTTGTAAACCTATTTTATAATACTTATATACCTGAAGTTGAATAAAAATTTATTGGGTGTAAAGGGGTCACAAGTGGAAAAAGTTTAAGAAGACCTGCTATATAGAATCTTATTGAGGGAAGAATTTTGTTTTGTTTATGTTATCTTCAGCTTTTACAATGCTTAATAAATGTTTGTTGATTGATTAGTTGATTGATTGACCCAAGATCCTTTCCATCTCTAAAATTCTATAATCCTATGAAGTGAGTAATATTGAAATGGCTCAGTGCTTTGGCATCTTGGAAATTTTCCCAGCCTGCCTTGTGACAGTCATCACAACTAAACAACTCTAGCAAGCCCAATATGGTGTGCCTAGAGGCCAATTGTTGCAGCTTGTTAACATATTTTGTACACATACAAATACTCACAGAGATATTCAATATTCACCATTCTTTGTATCTAGAAATAATTTTATTGCACGACTTTAGGGTAGATAATATGCCTATTACTGTGAGGTTTGCAAATATTTTCATATATTTGCCTATCATTCAAAGCCAGAAGAAGGCTTGTCTCTGATAATGCTCGATTTTGCAGTTCCTTTTAGCTAAAACCCAGGCTATCCATTTTTTTTCCTAGTTCATTTTTCAACTCCTTAGTTGCATTCTCTATTTTTTTCTCTCTCCCACTCACTAGGCCAAGATTTCTGGCCCTAGGTTTCAAACACAACAGGAAAAGGGATGTAGTTTTGTTTTATTAATTTAAGAACTTCAATTTTTTAAGTGAATTTTAAAAACAGTAATATCCATGTAAAATTTGGGTCTTCATCCTTCATTGCCTTTGAAAAAAATATTTTGACCAAAATCAGACCCTAAACAGTATCACTTCTAGGTTGGGTGCTGTCAGTGTGTGGGTGGGTGGAGGTGATTCACACCAGACAGCAGCCGCCACAGCTATCAGACAGGGTGAACAGCCAGGCTTCCCATGCCAGGAGGAAGGAGGAGGAGGAGGAAGAGGAGGAGGCTGAGCACAGAAAAACAGCCTTGTGCTTAGACGCCAGATTGCAGGGCTGAATGCCTCTCCAGGTGTGACCAAGAGCTCATTCTCTCCTCTTGCCAATCATAAGTCTATAAATTATTCCAAGAACAGCTCATGGCCCAGTATCCCTTCACAGTGTTCCAAACAGGCAGAAACCATCCTGAAATGCAAAGACGTAAGGGATTGGAAGGGGAGAAAATAACAGCCTTTTCCCCCAAAGGATATAGTAAACCAAGATTCTGATTCTTCATTTTCATCCTACTTTTCATTTATTGTTTTCTCAGTGTCTTAGAATGAAAGACTTAGAGCTGGAAAGAATGCTAAGCCAACTCCCCATTTTACCATAAGGAAACTGAGTTTTGGAGAGTCTGAGTGATTGTATATGATCTAGTTTGAAAATAATTGTAGTTAAGTTTCAGAGTCAGAATTTAAATCTAAGCTCATCAAATCCAGCCCTCTTTATAATGCCCCTTGTTTTATTGATTCCTCTGGTCTGTAAAATGTCATGCCTTATAAATAACATAGAAGCCCAATGCAGGTCAAGGAATTTGGAGTTAGGAAAACCTGGGTTCAAATCTTGTTTCATGTATTTACTAGCTATGTCAGCTTGGGCAATCCAATTTTATCTCTTAGCCTTAATTTACTCATACATAAAATAGAGATGATAATAATACCTATCTCATAGTTTTGTTGTGAAGATCAAATAAAATAATGTATGTCAGCTCAAATGTAAAGTTTGAAAACCTTAAAAACTCTCTAAACATAGCTACTTATTGTAATTATTCATTAAATTCATCTTTTTCAATAGTATTGATAATTGATAATAATTGATAAATACCTCATAATTTTGTTGTGAAGATCAAATAAAACAATGTATGTCAGCTCAAATGAAAAGTTTGAAAACCTTAAAAACTCTCTCTAAACATCAGCTATTGTTTTATTTTATTATTATTCATCAAATCTCATCTTTTTCAATAGTATTGATAATTGATGATAGTATTGACCTCACAGTTCTGTTAAATAAGACAATGTATGTTAGCTCAAATGTAAAGTTTGAAAAACTCAAAAATTCTCTCTAAACATCAGTTATTATTTTATTGTTATTATTGTCCATCAAATATTCAACTTTTTCAATAGTATTGATAGGGATGGTACTATAATCTAAACTATAAACTAGGTATAAACTAGGGATGGTAATATATCATTTTTCTGCTATTATTTATTTTTCTTTTTTTTACTAAAGCTTTTTATTTGCAAAACATATGTATAGGTAATTTTTCAACATTGATCCTTGCAAAGCTTTCCATTACAAATCCCCCCCAGTCCCCACCCCTCCCCTAAATGGCAGGAAGTCTACTACATGTTAATTTTGTTAAAAATACTTGACAAATCAAATATGTGTATACATATTTTTACAGTTATCTTGCTGTGCAAGAAAAGTCGGATCTACAAGAAAAAAATATCTGAGAAGGGAAACGTAATGTAAGCAAACATTAATAGAGAGCATGAAAATGTTATGTTATGGTCCACACTGAACAATTGGAACTGATTTGAAACATTTCATTGTTGAAGAGAGCCATGTCCATCAGAGTTGATCATCTTATAGTCTTGTTGCCGTGTATAATGATCTCCTGGTTCTGCTGATTTCACTCAGCATCAGTTCATGCAAGTCTCTCCAGGCCTCTCTGAAATCATCCTGCTGGTCATTTCTTACAGAGCAATAATATTACATGGCATTGATAATACCATAATTTATTCAGCCACTCTCCAATTGATGGGCATCCATTCAGTTTCCAGTTTCTTGCCACTACAAAAAGGGCTGCCACAAACATTTCTTGCACATGTGGGGCCCTTTCCCTCCTCTAAGATCTCTTTGGGATATAAGCCCAATAGAAACACTGCTGGGTCAAAGGGTATGCACAGTTTGATCACTTTTTGAGCATAGTTCCAAATTGCTTTCCAGAATGGCTGTATCCATTCATAGCTCCACCAACAATGTATTAGTGTCCCAGCTTTCCCACATCCCCTCCAGCATTCATTATTATCAAGAGGGTTGTTTTCCCAGGGCCACACAGCTAACAAGTATCTGAGACCATATTTGAACTCAGGTCTTCTTGACTCCAGGCCAGCACTCTATCAGCTATGCAATCTACCTGTTTAAGTATTATATTACTATTACAATAATATTGCTACTAATAATATAATAGCACTCATCTCCCAAGTTATTAGACCCTGCTTCTTCTGATGTGGTCACACCCACAAAGTAAAGTCATGGTTTCTTTGTTTATGCCTCAAGACAGAAACTGGTCATAAATATAATTGAAATATATCTGGTTAGTATTGGGAAATTTTCTGAACGATTGGATAGATCTGACCATGTTACCTCCCTATTCAATAAACTCCAGTCTGGGCTTCCTATCATTTCCAAGACTATACCTAAAATCCTTTAACTGGCATTCAAAGCTCTTGATAACTGGTCCCTTTCTACCTTCCCCCTCTCCTTCCACTTGACTGAGCTTTAGGTACTCTATGACCCAATGGCTATGGACCTCCTTGCTGTTGCTTGCATGTGATCTCATCTCTCAACTCTGGGCATCTTCTCTTCCCGGAATGTTCTCCCTCCTCATCTCTGTCTCCTTCCCAGCTTCCTTCTAGTTCCAGCTAAAATCTCACCTCCCCCAAAGCCTTTCTGACTTTCTTAAGTCCCTGAACATGCATTCCCTCTTATCATTATCTCCAACTTACCTTGTATATGATCTAGTCCTCCGTCCTCTCCCCCATTAGAATATGAACTCCTGGAGAACTTTTTTTGCTTCTCTTTATATCCTGAGCACTCTGTTCAGCATCTGACACATGTTTCTGGGGAGTCACTTCAGTCAGATTCTCCATGACCCCATTTGGAGTTTTCTTGGCAAAGGTACTGGAGTGGTTTAACATTTCCTTTTCCAGCTCATTTTTCATCTGAGGTAACTGAGGCAAACAGAGTTAAGGGTCTTGTCCAGAGTCAGACAGCTACTAAGTAGCTGAGACTGGATCAGAACTTGGACTTTTCTGAATCCAGGCTCAGCTACTGTCACCAATTCTAAGAGATAGGAAGTTCTAACAACCTAAGGAAGCACAGAAAAGATTTTGTGCAAATAGGGAGTGAGCCACTCTCTTTGAAGAAAGGAAGGGATTCTAGGAAATTGAGGTGAGAAAGAAATGCATTCCAGACTTGGGATATAGCTTAGGGAAGGATAGGGAGGTAGAATGGGGCAAGTTTTATAGGAAGTCCAGTTTGACTAGAACAAAATATGTGAATTAGAGTAATATGAAATAATTTCTGAGAGGCAGGTGAGAACTATATTATGGAGACCTTAAATGGTAATTTGGGGGCAGTTATATTTTATCTCCCCACAGATTCATCTCTGTCCTTAAACACTATTACTGGACTAGGGATAAGCAAACAAACCTCCAGCAGTTCCTCCTGAGACCAGGACTTGTGCTTTGTGGAAAGAACTTTGTAAATGGGACATGATCATCACTATTACAATAGTCTCAATATTAGATATTTTCACTAGAGCATGGTCCCAGAAGATAGTATCAGCAGGGCCTGAATTCCTCAAGTGTTCCAGCCCCTCCCCTTCTTGCCCCCCTTCCTTCCTCCTTTTTCATCCTTCTGAAAAGTTATAATCTCATGTTAACCTCCCTGACTTTTTTTTTGGAGGTCAGGCAGGGGGTAGAGGTGGAAGAATTGTGTCTGGATATTTAAGTTTCCTCCTCTCTTTCCCTTTTAAAATTTTCCCTGCCTGGGAGGCTTTGATGTTAATTGTCTCCAAGGCTGGAGCCTTCTTGGCTGATTAAGTCAGAGGGTCCTCCCTAGTTTTGTTGACCCATGAATGGAACCTCTCCAATGCTCACTGGAGTGGGGATCCTTGCTCCACCTCCCTCAGCGCACCCCACCCCCACCTCCAGACCTCCACCCCAAAATGGTCTGATGGATTAATCCTGCTATTTAAACAAAAATGGGAGGTTAAAATAAAAGGATTCTGGGAATAGGGTGGAATAGGATGCTGGAGGGGTGGCCCGAGGAGGGAGGAAATCATAGAGTGTTCAAGCCAGAAGGTGGCCATAGAGATCAGCTAGTTCAATGCCCTCATTTAACAGATGAGACTTGAATCTAAAGCAGTGAAATCACTTCACCAAGTTCACATAGAAAGTAAGTTACTTGTCAGTTAGGATTAAAACTAATTTTCTTGGTATCTTACCCAATGGGTACTATGCTGTACCCTAGGTACATCCTCAGAAAAAAGTCTTTAAATAAAAGCTAGTATAGAATGTCCTAGCAGACAGTGATTGCTTCAGTGTCTGAAAGACTTGAGTTCAAATCCAACCAGGGCTCTCTCTCTTTCTCTGATTCTCTTTCTCCCCCCCATCTCTCTCTCTCTCTCTCTCTTTCTCTCTCTCTCTGTTTCTGTATATCTCTATCACTCTCTCTTTCTCTTTATCTGTCTGTGTGTGTGTGTCTTTCTGTATCTCTTTGTCTCTGAATGTCTATCTCTGTTTCTGTGTCTTTCTGTGTCTCTCCCTCTCTCCCTCCCTCCCTCTCCCTCTCACTCTTCTTCCACCCTCTCTCTTTCTTTTTCTCTCTTCCTCCCTCTCCCTCTCTCTCTCTGTCTCTCTCTTTCTCTCTATCTCTATGACTCTCTGTCTCTCTAACTTTCTGTCTCTGTCTCTGTCTCTCTCTGTCTCTGTCTCTGTCTCTCTCTCTTTGTCTATGTGTGTGTCTTTCTCTCCCTTCTTTTCCCTCTCTTCTCAATATATATATGTATGTATGTATAAATATATATTATATGCTATTATAACATTCCCATTATTCTTGATTAAAACAATGCAGTCATTTGAGCTGACCAGCCATACACAACAAGAAACTGGAACCATGCTTTTTTTAATTATTTGAAAATCCCAAGCACAGTTTAATAAAGTTGAGAAAGCTGTCCTGTTCATTTTTTCTTCCTTTCCCTTTACTATCTTCTAAACCTTTAGCCTTCCTAAATTTATGAGTTATCTAGCCCTTACTTTAGAATAGCTTGTGATTAGTAACCCTCCTCCCATATATACATATACCTACATAGCTATTTCTCCATCCACTTTCATGGAGTACAAAATAAAACTGACCCTAGGCAGATTTTTGATTGAGAGAAAATTTGCTTTCTCTGTTTCTACCATTCCCACCCTTCCCCACACCAATCTCATATCCCAAGGGCCTTCTGCTTTCTCTACCATCTTCATCCCAACCCCCTACCCCCATTCCCTAGTCTACTTCTCCTTCTGACTTCCTTATTTCTGTCAATGACACCTCCATTCACCCACTCTCCCATTTGGGGAACCTTGACATTAATTTTACTTTCTGTATTTCCTCAGCATTCTTTCCACAAATCAAATACTCATTAAGTACCTGCTTTTTGCAAGTCATTATATAAGACATTGTACAGTACACTGGGGACACAAAAGCAATTCAATAGTGGGGATAAAACCAGAAAGAGCATTGGCTCTAGAGTCAGAAGACATGTCCCTTACGTTCCATAAGCCTCAGTTTCCTCTTCTGTAAAATGGGGAGAAATCAGGGAAAGTTTCATGGAGAAGGTGGCATATAAACTGAGCTTTGAAGAAAAAGCATGGCAAGAGGCATAGATGTAGAGAGAATACATCCCAGACACGAGAGGGAAAGCTGTGAAAATAAAGAGAAACGAGAGACAAACTGAAAAGATAGCTAGTCTTACAATTGGGCTAGAAAACAGGAAGGAGAATAATGTCCCATTCAGCTTTGCCTCTCCCTGAGAGCAGAGATCTTATCTAAATGCAACATCTAGCACACAGTTCTTCACTTAGTAGACACCTAATGTTTGCTGAGTTGAATTGAATTGACTTCCATGACATGGGGGAGAAGGTGTAGGATCATCCTTAGCAAAGCAGCCCTAGCAAATTCTCATTACACTTGCCCATCCCACAGCCTGGGTTTCTGGAGCTGGTCGGCCATTACTTTTGTCCCTCTACCTTGAAAATGCAGAAAGTGTCAAAGGTTTCTGAATATACAGGAAGATCTTTGAAGTTACTGACTCTGGATCCCTTGAGCCATCGTCAAATCCCAATGGCAGCCAAGGATAATAGACTTAGTCTGGGAACTCAGATACATGGACTCTGGATTGATTTATGTGGGGCAAGGTATCAAACCTTTTTTGACTCCAGAGGATCATGGGAGCAAAGTCAGCATCAGGAAACGCACAATTTCCCGGAGGAGACCTGGATGATTTTCCAGTTGGTCATTTTCTCTGGCTCTAAAGAAGCATCTTGGCATGGAAACTCTAGACTTCAGGCTTGATTTCTCAATTGTTCTGCCTGACTTTGCTAAATCGATGTTGGAACTGTGGGTGGCCAGCTAGTTATGGAGTAGACCCAGGAGCTCCTACACAAGGGAAAGGAAATTTAAGAGGGGAAAAGAAGGAAAAATATCTTTTCTTTTTGAGATCATTGGGTCCTGTGCCATGGTGGCTCCCTGACAAAAATAAATCTAAACATAGCCACCTTGTTACTAGGAATATATGGCTCCCAGGGACCATGAGATGCAAGCTGGGGAAGGCACAGGAAGAAGGGAGAGTCAAGGCCAAAGTTGGAAATTTGATGGTTCCCACTTTATTTTCTAAGGGAAAGATTTAAGTTTTGTCAAAGAAGTACCATTAATAAACTATGGAGTAGCCTTCCTTAGAGTATCTTTTTGCCATGTGTCTATTTACAGATATTTGTGGCCTTTCTTGGTGATAGTGCACATCTGAGGAAGAGTTGTAAGGAGGAAATCAATCATTTGGGAATATATATATACATATATATATATATGTGGATGGCTGGGTAAAAAAGGCATAGAAGCCTGTTAGTGTTTCTCTGTGAAGTACCAAAAATTGTCCAAGTATGACTAAAAGCCTGAAACAAAAGTTCAGTGGGATTGCTTAGAAACACAGTCAGATCCTTCATTCATTAGTTAATCCAGCAAATAATTACTGAATACCTATTATGTACCTTAAGGGATCTAAAGATTCTTTACTACCTCTGCTTTCCTGGAATTTACAATTATTTAAAGAAGCCAAGATGTGCCCAAATTCCTATGGCAGATGGCATGGACTGAATGTTGGACAGGGAACCAAGAAAACCTAGATTCCAATTCTGCTTCAGACACTTTAGTGCCTTAACCCTATAAAAGTAACTTAAACTATCTGAACTTCAGTTTTTCCACATGTAAAAATATGGATGGATGTATTTCTCATATACAGAAATGAAGATAATAATACCTACTTACCTGAAAAGTTGTTTTGATATCAGATGAGATACAGTGTGTAAATCACTATGGGAAGATGTAGTTTTAGACTTCAGTACTAATTTTTTTTTCAGTTTTCCTGTTAGACCTTCTTGACATAGTTTTACAATAATGGTCAGTTATTCTTAGTAAGGGGGAAAGGGAAGAGAGGGAGTTCAGGAACTCCTGAGGCTCGTCTAAGATGAAAAAGTGGAAAAGATTATACATATTTACAAATGCTTGTTATTGGTCTTCTTCTTAAGAATTATGAAAAAAGGTTTATAAATACTATAGCTAGAGGAGCTACATATAGCAATGGGCCTGAATTCAAATCTGACTTCAGACTTCTGCTATGTGACTCTGAGCCTCAATTTGCCTCAGTTTTTTCAACTGTAAAATAGGAATAATCATAACATCTACTTTGCAGAATTGTTTTGAGGAGCAAATGAGATATTTATAAAAGCACTTAGGATATTGCCTGGCCCATAGTAGGCGTTACATAAATATTTATTTCTTTCCCCTCTGCCCACAAAACACTATTTCTAGCCTAATAATATGTAAGGCTTATTTAAATACTGCAAATGATAATAAAGATTGGCCAGAACCTCTCATAATCTTCAGTGATCTTGAGTGAAACAGAGAGAGCAATAGCTAAGTTTTTAATCAGCCAATTAAAAATAATTTATTAAAAGCAGCAAATTTTTATATTTAATAATAATAATTTATTAAAAGTGCCAGACACTATGCTGATCACTAAAGTTACATTGTTGTTATTCAGTTGTGTTTTACCCCTCTGTGATCCCATTTTGGGGTTTTCTTGGCAAAAATATTTGAACGGTTTGCCATTTCTTTCATTTTACAGATGAGAAAACTAAGGCAAATAGGATTAAGAGACTTGCTCTGGGCCACAAACCTACTAAGAGTCTAAGGCAACATTTATATTCAGAAACATGAGTTTTCCTGTTTCTAGGACCAGTGCTCTATCTACTACACCCCCTAGAAAGGCAAAAGAGAGACCTTATCCTTAAGGAACTCACAGTCTAATGGGGAAGAGGTTTGGCAATATTAGCTGTTGTTTTAGGAGCTGATGCTCTTTATCCAGACACAGCAATGGAACATTCATAGAACTAATAGAGAGAGACTTTAAATGTCATCTGGTCCCTTATTTTTTAAATGTGAAAATGAGACCTAGGCCAACAAAAGATTCCAAAAGAAATGAGTGATAGAATAAAGATTCAAAACCAAGTTCTCTGACTAAAAAAACAAAACAAAACAAAAAATCCCCTCAATCTTGCACTGCAGTATACTCTCTCTATTCCATAGGCCCCAACCATTCCAGGAGAATTAGGAAATAACTTCCATCAAAAGGCCAAAGAAACCCCAGATTTGGAGCAGCTAAGGTTCTGATTGGATGGTTAGAGAAAGCTTATTGGAAATGCTGAGTGAAGTGTGGTTTAATAGCAGAGACCATTTGAAATGGTTCTTGGTGGATGGGTAAAGTAAATTGAGACAGGGAAAGGGCTATATATAAGAAGAAAGAAACTACATTCAGAGAAAGAACTGGTAAAAAGAAATATGTATAGAATAATTTTACATGTATATAATTATTTGTGTCTAATGGTAGCCATCGCTAGGGTGGGGGGCAGGATTGGGAAGAAGGGGAAAAAAAGAAATTTGCATGACAATTCTGTATATGTGAAAGGAATAACAAGCTGTGTATAGTTGAGTCATAGTCTCACATGCAATCATCTTTTTTATTGTACTATGTTATAGAAATGCTTGTTTTATTAATAAATTAAAAGTAAGTTTGAGACTGAAAAAAATTTAATTAAAATTTTTAAGAGTCTTATGATGTCTTGGGATCGTTATCATGATCATTCATTATTTTGGTATAATATTATAGAAACATCCTGATTATCTCTGATAATTTGGTTTCTAGATAATGGTCATTAACTATAAGATGCATTCATAGAAACATAATACTGGGTGTCAGAATAGAGAATGTATGTCTGATCATGCATGTAATGTCACCTGTGTGGGAGTTTGTGTGTGTGTGTGTGTGTGTGTGTGTGTGTGTGTGTGTGTGTGTGTAAGAAAGGCAAGGATAGGGTGGAAGGATGAAAAGGAGGGAAGAATCGAAGGGGAGGGAGAGAGAGACAGAAAAAACAGAGAGAGTACAAATCATTGTTTATGGAGGAGCAAAAGGTTTAAGTGTATGTTTGACAGGAGGCAAGAGAAAATGTGTATGCAAAGATAAATGATAAATCTATTCTTTTAAATATTGGCTTTACAAAGGATAGGAGAGTGTTTTCTTCTTTTTCCTTGAATGACCTGAAAAATCTGTGATTAGGCCAAAATAAAAATAATAAAAGCACACTTAGAATCCGAAATTGAAATCTGTGCTTCAATCAAAAGGTCTGAAAAGCTTTATTTAGACTATCCAAAGAAAGCAGCTTAATTGAAATGAAGTATAATATGAACAATTGACGTGTAGTAAGTTTGGAAAGCATTTTCCAAATATAATCACATTTGAGTCTTACCACAACCCTATAAAATGGATGCTATGGGAATTATTTCCATTTTACAAATGAGAAAATGAGATTCAGGGAAGTTAAATGACAGTGCCCACAGTTATCTTGCCAATAACTGCCAAGGGCAAGATCTAAACCTAGACTAGAAAATCTCTGCTATAGAATTTTGCCTTTGTAATAGTAATATAAATTAAAGACCTAAGAGTCAGGAAGACCTGAATTCAAGTTTTCTGACTAAAAAACAAAACAAAAAAATCTCCCAGTCTTTGCATTGTACTATACTGACCCTATTCCATGGGCCCCAATCATTCCAGAAGAAGTGGGAAACAATTTTTAGCAAATAGCCAAGGAAACTCCAGGTAACTCTCTAGGATGGTCAGGGAAAGTTTATTGGAAATGCTGAATGAAGCAGTTTAACAGCAGAGACCATTTGAATTGGTTCTTGGTGGATGGGTAGAGTAAATTGAGACTGGGAAAGGGCTATATATATGAAGAAAGAAACTATTTCCATTCAAAGAAAGACCTATGTAATCCCAGACAAATCATTTAACTTTTGCCTGCTTCAGTTTCCTCATCTGTAAAATGGGGATAATAATGCCTACCTTTCAAGGTGATTGCAAGGGTCACTGAGATAATATTTGTAAAAAAGTGCACAGTACAATGTCTGACCTACAGTAGATGCTGCACAAATACTTATTCTTTCCCCTTCCTCCCATCTCTCAAACGGTGTCCTGCTGCAGAAATTAGGTGTGTTGTAAACTCTATGGAACTTGCTCTTATTCAAGTTTCCTGACTCTCCTCTACACTGCCACAGCAAAGAATGACCTTATGTCATTATTGAAATTTGAGAACCACCAAATAAGGAAAAGCATTTTTTTAAATGGAATACCATTCTGAAATTCAGTGGACTCAGTGGTCAATGTCTCCTGAAGCTAGAAGCATCAAGGGAAACACAAAAGAGACTCATTGACTGTTGACTGTCAAAACTAGACTTTTGCTACATAACTACCTTTGATTTCCACAGCTCCCACTCACTAGCAACAGCAGAACAGTCCCCTAAATTAGAAAGAGCATTGGTTTACCAGTAGGTGGCAACAGAGGTAATAGTGTCTTTAGAAATGAATAGTCCAGAACAACCCTATAATCATAAAATCATAGATTTAGACTTGGAAGGGACTTTGAAAGTCAAGTCTATTCCCTCATTGCATAGATGAGGAAACTGAAGGCTACAGAAATGGTCACCGAGGTAGAGGAGCTGACCCTAGGGAGGAAGAAGCTCCTTGGTTATTTAGGGTCCCTGGCTTAAAACCTGTCAAAGACAAAGGGAGATGTCTACCCCGAGGTTGGGAAGACTCCTTCCGATGGAATGGCAGAGGAGAACAATTTGCTCCAGTGGCCATGAAGGTGGTTGAAGCAGGTTCTGTGGAGGGCTTAGGACTTGGTCAGACATCCACTTCCTTTAGGCAAACACCAGTCTCCTGACTTTTGTTTTGCTACTGGATTTTGATGTCTCCAGAAGAGAAAACGAGGCTCAGGACTTGGTGTAATTGTACCTCAGCTAAATCCAAATCATGCTCTAGTCAAATCATCACCTGTGACATAATTACCTGACCTAGAAAATGAAGGACAAACCATCTCTTCTTGAACGAGTATCTTAAGAGGTGATTTTTATTTTCCTTTGACTATGATCAAAATAATTTTCCTCCTATTAATCTACTATTACTCTTCCAATCTTAATGGAAGCTCTAAGGTTCTTCTTTTTCTTCTAATTTTTTTAAACTTTCATTTTAAAAATTTTGAGTTCCAAATTTCCTCCCTTCTTTCAACTCTTCCCTCATCCACTGAGAAGGCAAGAAATGTTATCCATTATACTTGTGAAGTCATGCAAAACAAATTGCCATATTAACCATGTTATTTAAAAAAGAAAAAGAGGCGAGAAAAATAAAATGGAAAAAAATATACTTCAGTTCTCTTTCTGGATGTGGATAACATTTTTCATCATGATTTCTTTAGAATTCTTGTCAGTCATTGTATTGATCAGGATAACTAAGTCTTCCACCGTTGAATATTGCTGTTGCTGTGTAAATTGTTCTCCTGGTTCTGTTCACTTCACTTTGCATCAATTCATAAAAGTCTTCCAGATTTTTCTGAAGCTATCCCCTTTGTCATTTTCTGCAGCACAATAGCATCCCATCACAGTCCTATCCTAGAAATTTTTTAGTCATTCCTCCATTAACAGTCATCCTTTCAATTTTCAATTCTTTAGCACCACAAAAAGACTAACTCTGAGGTTCCAATAAAAATAGTCAAAGAATAGTGAATATGGTTAATCTATCTATGTTCCACCTTCCCTTATTAGCCTGGCCAATCCTCTCCTCCATTCATTCCCCACCC
This sequence comes from Myrmecobius fasciatus, assembly GCA_023553655.1. Classification (NCBI taxonomy): domain Eukaryota; kingdom Metazoa; phylum Chordata; class Mammalia; order Dasyuromorphia; family Myrmecobiidae; genus Myrmecobius; species Myrmecobius fasciatus. Next base: position 133,837 of record JAJPUD010000564.1, on the reverse strand, counting down.
CATTCTCCAAGAGTTGTTTGAGGGTGGAGGGAAAGGCTCAGAACATTGAAATAAATGCTAATTTCAAATTTTGAAAAGAGACTGGTTTACTCTTTAAAAAAACAAAAATTAAGTAATTGGTGCCAAAAGGACTTTGATTCAAATCAGCAGGCTGACCACTCAGGTAAGGTTACCAAATAAATTTCTAAAGTCTTAAGGCGGAAAATATTGAACTAGATGTCAGACCTGGATTCTGGTCCCATTTCTTCCCTCTACTCACTAAATGACTTTGTCCAATTTGTTTTCTATCTCTGACCCTTGGTTTTCCTACCTGTATAAAGAAAAAGTTGGACTGGATGTTTCCTAGGGTATACCATTCTATGACTTAGGATTTTATATATATATGTAAAACCTTTAGAATATTAGGGTAAATAAATTTTTATTTCAAAAATAAGTTCTTAAGTTGTAAATAAATATAGACAAGTTGTTTTTAATGAAGAAAGGAATGTTCCGAATGGTTAGATAGGCAAGTAGAATTTCAAAGAGCTATAGTTAAAGTAAATTATTCACTCAAAGATCCATAGTTCTGTTCCAAGACTATAGTAATTTGTGGCAAGAATAGTTTGCCTACTATTTACCTTCCAATCTACCAAGAAGGCAACTATCTACCTGCTCACATTTTTACCCAAGAACTTAGCAAACCTTCTCTTTCTACCACTTCCATCTATTCACTCTTTCTCTCTCTCTCCCCATATGCCTTTCTTTCTCCATGTCTCTTTTTCCTGTCTTCCTCAATTCCAATCCCCTTTTCATTCTTCTCCCATAAACGTCTCTGTCCTTACCTTCACTATCCCCCTTGCCCTCACCTTCTACCCTAACTCTTTTCCTTAAATGAACAAAATTTTAATGATGTAGTGGATTGAGAACTGGCCCAGAAGCCATCATAGACCTCAGTTCAAGTCCCATCTCAAATATGTGTGGGCTATGTGATGGTGAACAAGGCATTTGACCTCTCAGTTCTCTAGGGCCAGTAAAACAGTACATAAAGATCCCTGTGAAGAGCATATTGATTTAGAAAATAATAATGCCATCTATGTTATATTGTATTTTTATCTTGTTTAATATTTTCTAATTACATTTAATCTAATTCAGGCCACACTTGGGAGTTTTGTGGTCATTGAGCCCTGGGCACACATTTGTCACTTCTCCTCCAAGTTGCAGAAAAATGTCAACTGCCCTTGGTAGAGGATGTATTCCTACCCAGGAGTTCTCTATATCAATGAAATTATAAGTCCAGTCCATGTCCATCACCACCCCTTTTTTAGTTACATTTACTGAATAGTTACATGTTCCTTAACCTTATTAAAAATTCACATTTACATAGTACTTTAGTCTTATAACACTCTTATATGTGGTTAATTTTAAGAACAAATGGTTTAGATGCTGGAGGGACTATGAGAAAACAGGTACATTAATAAACTATTTGTAGAACTGTGAATTGGTCCTGTCATTCTAGAAAGTAATTTGGAACTATGGCCCCCCAAGACTATTATTTTGTACATACCCTTTATCCAGTGATTCTATTCCTATATCTATACCCCAAAGAGATCAAAGAAATAGGGAAAGGATCCATATGTACAAAAATACTTATAGCAGCAGTTTTTATAGTAATACATAATTAGAAACTGACAGGGTACTTATCAATTGGGGAATGGTTAAATAAATCTTGATATATGAATATGATGGAATACTATTGTGCTATAAGAAATTGTAAAGGAAATGGTTTCAGAGAAACTAGAAAGATTTGTTTGAACTGAGGCAAAGGGAACTGAGTAGAATTGGGAGAATAATTTATATAATAACAATAAAGACAAACATTTTTGAAAGACTTAGGAACTCTGATCAATACCAAGTACAATTCCATAATACTCATAATGAAATATGTTTCCTGCCTCTAGTTAGAGAGATAATGACTGAGAGGGCAGATTGAAGTTTATGTTTTTTCAGGATTTGGGGTTTTGTTTTTTATTATTTCATTTTGTTTTGTTTTGGAATATGGCTAATGGGGGAATTTGATTTGTTTGACTTTTAATGTTTATATATAATCTTATCTTTTTTTTCTTTCTTACTGAGAAGAAAAGGCATGTATAAGGAAAAAAATTTAGATTTGAAAATAAACAAAATAATTTTTTCAAAAAGAGGCAATGATCTGAGCAGTTTATTTTTCCTTTACAAAGTAAATCAAATGTATTTTATTTACAGTTTTCCCCTACAGATTATGTGTGTATATGTATATATTCATATATATGTATATGAGTGTTATCTGGGAACATATTAAAAACTAGTCTAAACCTTGGTCATTTGCATAAAACTTTCTATCTCATTGGTGAAAAGAATGCTTGCTCAATGATGTGTCTGTCCCCTTGTGATGAGTAGAATTGTTCTGAGAGCTTGAAAGAGAAGATAGTTTCTGGCTTTAAAGAAGAAAAGATAAATACTGAGAGAAAAACACTTTGGGAAGCAGCTACACTGTAGAGGAACCAGAACCTTGACATGTCCCTGATTTCCAGCTCACTTACATTGTTCTTAGACTTTCTCCTTGAGTGACATTGGTAAATCTCTTTATTGGTAGAGCTATTTCCCTCCCAGTGGGAGAGTTTATTTTATTCTATATTATTGACATATATATAATCTTTATAGTTTCTTTGATTTTTGTTTGTTGTCTGCCTAGATAAATGAGTTTATTCACTATTCATTATTTGTCACAGTCTTTTTTGTTACTAACATTTGGTGGTAAAATGACCAAGTTTTTAGAAATAAGCCTCAGGGCATTCCTTGTGACCTATAAAGTGGTTTAAATCCAAGAACTCAATCATTTCTTCTAGACCAAGAAATACTTAGGGGGCATATAGAATGCTTTCTTGTGGGGTAAATGTAGATTAACTATATGGATAGATACAAAATATAGACAATATACACACATCCTACAAGTCATAAAAAAAAAAAAGAAATCCTAGGCTCTTCTTTTCATATAATACTGCTATCTCCACAAAACAATAGTCTGGTAGTTTAGCAACAAGCAAAAAAATTACTTTTTTTCTTATCAGAATGTTGAGATATTTAAATCTATGAAATGAAAATGAAGGCTTCTTCATTAAAACAGTGAAAAATAATTCTAACCTAGATCTGGCATATCTTTGGGTTAATTGTCTGAAGGTTTTTTCTGGGACTTTTCATAAAAGTTAGGGAACATTTTTCCCCAGAGGTAAATTCCCAGACAGAGTTACAATAGAACATTGTTCAATCCGATATAATTGCTTTGCTTTAGATATAGCACTTAGCCTGTTACCTGGGACACTTAACAGACACTTAGTAAATGTTGATTGATTGATTGATATTGAGGATATAATTACAAAATGAAACACAATCCCTGCCAGAAGTTCAGATTTTGCTTGAGTGGTACAGCAAGAAAGCATATAGCTGTATGCAAGATATTTAGAAGAGATAGAGGACACTAACAATTGGCAAAATCAGGAAAGGCTTTCTATAACAAACAGTACATGAGCTAAGCCTGGAAAGAACTTAGGGATTCTAAGAGGCAAAGATAAAGTGGGAGAGTATTCCAGAGATAGGACACTAATTATGAAAAAACATAAAGTAGGAAATAGAAGGTTTCTTTTGGAGGAAGAGTAAATAGGGCTGGATGTGTCAAAACATTAAGTGCAAGTTATGTGCCTGACAATGAGATGGAAAGAGTTATGTGAATGACCAAGGTTTAGACTGGTTTTTAATATGTTTTCAGGTAATACCACACATACATACATGAACATATACATACACATAAACCTACACACACAACCTGCAGGGGGAGATGAAAATAAAATAATCACTTGATTTACTTTGTAAAGGAAATATAAACTAATCAAATCATTGGCTCTTTTTGGAAAAAAAAAACTTATTTTCAGATCTATTTTTTTCTCACACATTCCTTTTCTCCTCAGTGAGAAAGAAATGAAAATGAGATCCATATATAAACAAATCAAATTCCCCCATTAGCCATGTCCAAAAACAAAACAAAGTAAAATAAAAACAAAAAAACAAAAACCCAAATCCTAAACAAACAAACACGTAAGCCTTAATCTGCACTCTAAGACCTTTCTATCTTGAAACACATTTCATCATGAGTACTATGGAATTATAGTCGGTGTTGAACAGAATTTCTAAGTCTTTTAAAATTGAAGTCAGGAATCATTCTAATGGGGAAAAGACAATGCAAAAAGGAACTGAAAAATTAGAGAGGTAAGGGGGAGGAAGATACTCACAAGTACACAGAGGGTTAAAAGTAGAGCTGGGAGAGGATCAGTGGAATGAACATGACTGGCCTGTGGAGATTGCTGGAAGAACTTACTAATTGAAGGGGCTGAAGGGTAGAAGTCTCTTCCATAAATGTGTGAAGGGGAATAATATGAAAGAAGACTAGAGGAATAGTCCAGAGACAGATTACAAAAGCCTTTCAATGTCAGGCTTAAGAGTTTGCCTTTTATCCTAGAAGTAATAGGAAGCCACTGAAGATCCTTGAGGAACGGAGGGACATAGTCAGATCTTAAGTTTTAGGAAGGTTATTTTGACATCTGTGTGTTGAAAACACTTTGGAAAGAAAGGAGACCTGAATCAAGACGTCTATTTAGGATGCTGTTGTAATAGTCCAAGTGGGAAATGCTAAGGGCCTGAACCTGGGTGGTGGCCATTTGAATGGAGAAAAGATTGCCAATGAGATATATTGTGGAGGTGGAACAGACTTGGCAACTGATCAGATATGTGGAAGGGGAATTAAAGGGAAGGGAAGGACAAATAAAGAGCTGAAGATAGCTCTGAAAAGTCCTTGGAATGTCAATGAGTCCCATTTGTTATTATTGTCTCCTCTTATCATTCAGTTATTTTAGTCATGTCCAACTTTATGTCCCTGTTTATGTCCATGTTTATGACCCTATTTGAGCTTTTCTTGGCAAAGATACTTGAATGGTTTGTTATTTCCTTCTCCAATTCATTTTATAGATGAGGAAACTGAGGAAAACAGGGTTAGGTTGTTAGATTTAGCAATTAGAAGATATCAATAACTTCCAACTATGGTTGGTAGTAGTGATGTTTTGTGTCAATTTTTAAATAAAACGTTTTTCTTTGGAGCCCTGATTTATTAGGTGTGGGGAACTCCCAATGAGGAAATTCCTTCTACCAATGCTGTTATTTGTAGACTCAAAGACTTATATGGGGCAGTGAGAGTTATCCAGGGTCAGATAATATATATAAATAAATAAATGTGTGTAGATGTATGTATATGTGTATGTTTATATATGTATGTATATATCTGTATATATATACATGCATATATATATACATATATATATATACACACAGATATATACTTATGCATGCCTCTGTGTGTTTGTCCATATGCAAGACAAAAACCTAACTTGGAGGTCAGCTCATTATCCACTATGCCAATGTTTAATAAAACATTAGGGACAGGGATCAACTTTATGATTTCACTAGTCTAGGAAAATCCTGAGTGAAGAAACTCAATTACACCATCCTGAAAAACTTGACCTTAGAATCTAAACAGGGTTAACTATAGTTAGTAATAAAAACACTAAAATAGATAACTGCCAGAAAAAAAGGACTACTTATCACAATTGTTCTAATTATCTGGGTGCTAAAAAACTAAAAATAGCTTTAATAAGCAAAATAAAGTATTAATATGTAGAATTTAAACTTTTATACAATGTTTTTCAAATCAATTTATAACACCTTTCATTCATTCTCACAATATACCCCTTGGATAAATTAGTATCATTCTTATATGTGGATTATTACCCAATAATGGCCCAGAAAAGTTCAGCATTTTGCCCAAGGCCACACAGCAAGTTAATAGTCAAACTAGAATTCAGCTCCCAGCCATGTCTTCAATCATACTGCTTGTAAACAAATTTAATTAGTTGCTAAACCAGAGAAGTATGCAAGACAACTGGACAGCCATTGTCTTTTGCCTTTCTTTATATTCCCAGCACTTAACACAATGTCTAGCACATAATAGACACTTAATAAATGTTTATTGACTGACCCGCTGACTGAAATAGGGGAAAAATTCTCTTATGTGATTTTAATAATAGAAAACCCACATTATATTTGTAAAGTGGTTCTCAGTTATTCCTACACTTGACTAAAAGGTCCATGAGGACAAGGGTAATATTCTATATTCATACAGTAGACATTTAATGGTTGTTTGTTGAGTTGAATTATTGAATATGTTTGTCTTATTTTTCAACTAAATTTTAACTTCTAAGACAGATCTTATATTCCAGCACAGCTCTGAGCAAGTAGGAGATATTCAATAAATATTGGTTGATTAACTATATTATTTGTCCTTTGAGCTGGTAGGAACTTCTCTGATATTCATAGGCTGTTAGTGCTGGAAGCATCAGGCCATTTGATATGATACCCTCATTTTACAAATGATGAAACAGTAGCTCAGAAATTGAAGTGACTTCCCCAAGATGATATGGCCAGCTAGTTCAGCTTTCTCATTTTAGGAATGAGGGAAATGAGGATCAAGGAGGCAAAGGGAACTGTCATCAATTCTATCTCTTCCTCCATGCTTCCATCTTCATTCTGCCGGAGATCAGTCAATCATTTTAGTGATTCTAAGGTTGGAAACAGGAATCCACTTGCCTGTTTCAGAAATAATAAAAATCTGTTGTTTATATGTCACTCTGAAGGGTGGTATCTAGTGGGGGATATCCCAGGTCTTCACTCTTGGTCTTATATTGTTTAAAAATTTTATCAGATACTTGAATGAAGGCATAGATGGCATGCATATTATATTTGTAAGTGGCAACACAAAAATGAGAAGGATAGCAAACACACTGGATTACAAGAAAGTCCAAAAAAGAAAGATTTCAATACAACAAAATATTTATAACACTTTTTTGTAGTAAGTAAAACTGAAAACAAAGTAGATACTCCCAAATTGGAGAATGGTTGAATGAATGTAATGGACTATTACTGAATTATAAAAAAAAGAATGAATAGGAAGAATTCAGAGAAGAATGAAAAGGGTCAATGAATGAATAGTGAATAAAACAGAATCAAGAAAGCAAAATATACAGTAACCACACCAAGATAAACATTAAGAACCAAAAAATGAAAATTGAAAGGAAAATTATAATGATCAGGTTTGGAAGAAAGAAAGAGAAATAAAAGCTTATGGATATGGAAGATTGCATATACTACCATACAATGTATTGATTGGTTTCTACTGATTTATTTTTCCTATTCTTTGTTTCCAAATGAAACTTATTGAATAGAAGAGAAAGTAGGGATACATTTGGAAGTCAGAATAATATAAAAACAAAAGATATAGGTAAGAATATTTTTTTAAATATGTAAGGCTGCAAAGGGAGGTTGTAGAGGGCCTTCAATGTTGAGTTATGATGTTTGGATTCCACTTTATGGTCGATGGGAAGCGAATGAAAGTTTTAGAGCAGGTTAGAAACAATGTAAGCTACTGTACACCAGAGTCAGCAGTAGTCCCTTGGGAACTCTCCCACTAGCCTAACAGTTACCCAGCCTCCTCTGAAGTGGGGATGACAGTACCAGTTGCACCTCTCTCTGGAGCTGTAGAACAGTTTTTGAAAGTTAGAAAGCATTGTAGAAAAAGAGAATGATGCAAGTATTGAGGTTCTTTGGATTTTAGACTCTATAGAAGCTATGGGTACCGGATGGCTTTATTATGTTTGGAATGGTGGAAGCAGGGGAGGGTCCTAAGAGAATTTCTAAGAGGAATCAGACCTCCGAGGGATAAAGACTTCAGGCTGATGAGAGGTCTCCTGTCAAAGTGACATGGTACAATCAATCAGACAATCAACAGAAAAGACACAGGACATAGTCAGATGTTGTTCAGTAGTTCTGGTCATGGCTGATTTTTCGTGACCACGTTTGGGTTTTTCTGGGCAAAGATGCTAAAGTAGTTTGCCATTTCCTTCTCCAGCTCATTTTACAGATGGGGAAACTGAGGCAAATAGGGTTAAATAATTTATTCAGGCTTATACAACTACTAAGTACCCGAAGTCAAATTTGAACTCCAATCCTTCCAAGCCCAGCACTCTCCACTGTGCCATCTGGTTGTTCATGTAATCAGAAGATCTTTGTTCAAATACTAGTCTTGTCATGTGATGCTTGTGTGACCTTAGAGTTAACCTTCCTTGTCTCAGTTTCCTCATCTGTTAAATGAGAGGTTCTCTAAGGACCTTCCTGCTCTAAATCTTTCATCATAAGTCCTCACTTTGGCTTGGGATAGATGCAGGCTTACACACATGTGCACATTTGGCTCATCCTCAGGCCCCAATTCACCCAAGGGGTGTGTATGTTGGCTGACCAACACAGTCCCTGTCATATGTTACTGTTTATTTAACAATACTGAATTTTGCAACACCTCTCGTGCCAAAGTCTTTTTCCCCCCTTTCAAAATAAACAATAACAATAGCTTTGTGTAGTTAGGACAGAACCTGGCGTTCCAATATACCATCTACCATTGCTAGTTACAACATCTCTGAGTGTGATGGCAAGTTAAATAGATTTAAAGTTAGCCTGAAGGAAAAGCACTCTACAAGTGAAACTTATTTCTATTCTGTAGCTTGAGAGACTTTTAATGATGATAAGAATTTAATAAATTCTTCATGCAGAGAGATTCCCTTATTAGTGGTTGGGAGAAGTGACTTACATCAGAACATAAGTGAATTTTTATACATTTTCTAGTTCCAGCCCCTCATTTTAGAAAGCAGGAAACTAAGACCCAGAATTCAGATACTTTTCTCCCTCTGTTTTGAATCCTGTTCTCATTATCTTGTGTCAGTTTATATTTAGAGTTCTCAGATGATGGAAGTTGAAGAAATCTCAAGCAGAGAGGATTTTTGAGGTACTGAGAAATTCAGTATTGTTAAATAAACAGTAACATATGACAGAGACTATGTTGATCAGCTAGGTGTAAGTCTGTGTCTATAAATTAAGACCTAGCCAGCTGATAAGTACTCATGATTTGTCATTATGTCAGTATCTGAATTGTGGATATTCTATGGGTTGATAATTCACAATGATAATATTAATAATAGAGAGGCACCAGGGGATAGAAGATAGAGAGCTGATCTTAAAGTCAGGACCACCTAAGTTCAATACTAGGTCCTGATAGAATATTTTTTATTCACTTAAGAGTATTATATTTTTTCACATGTAAAGGCAGTTCTCAATATTCATTGTTGTAAGATTTTGAGTTCCAAATTTTTCTTCCTTCTTCTGTTCCCTCCTTTCTCCCCAAGACAGTAAGCAAGCCAATATAGGCCATACACGTACAATAATGTTAAACATATTTCCATGTAAGTAAATTTGTAAAAGAAGAACAAAAGAAAAAAAATGTGAGATTAAAAGTAAAAAACAAATATTTTTTAAAAGCATAAATAGTATGTTTTGATCTGCAGTTAGTCTCCTCAGCTCTTTCTCTGGGCGTGGATGGCATTTTCCAGTCAGATAACATAAATGTGTGATCCAGACAAAGTTATGATTTCTCAGTGTCCAGGCACCTCTCTCAGACTGCAGGTACCATTTTACCTTACTGATGTCCTTCCCAAAATAATGAAATCACAAACCGAAATCAAAAGAAACTTTCTCAAAAAAAATAATGATAATACCCTTAGATGTCCGTTGATAAATTACAATGTGATTTCCCTAATATTATCTCATGGTGGTATAAATATTTTGGATGAGACTTATAATTTCATTGTTTCAGGGAACTGTCAGGAGCAAACTCCTACCAATTCAAATAGGTCATGGTCTGAAGGTCTAAGGGAATTGCCTATGGCCACTAACAGGTCAGGGTCAAACAGCCAGTATGCAGAGATGGGACTAGGATCCAAATCTTCCTGACTCTAAGTTCAACTCTCTACCCACTTACCCCATGGTGCCTTGCAAATAAGAGGGAAGAAAAATGATCTTTAGTGACTTGACAAAGGTCACATAGTTAGAGATGGAACCAGATTTTAATCTAAATCTTTTGACTCCAAATTTCATACTCTTTCCCAATGCATCACACTGCCTTTATATTAAAACTATCTGGTGAGAGCATAGTATGGTCATGATGTTCTGGGTTTAGGAGTCTGTAAAGTCTGAGTTTAAAGCTTGAGTCAGTCACATAATCTCCAGGTGCCTTGAGCCACTCCTTGGGATTTTACTACTAGGCTAGAAAGAGTGCTTCCAAACTGAGAAAATCACAGATCCTTTCTGTATTTAACATATTTACATAGGATATATAGATGTATAAGGTGTGATTATAATGTAATACAAAAGGTTCCATAGACAACATACATAAATACTGCCTTCCAATATTGCCACTGGCTCCAATGGTTCCCTATGTGGTTGGTATTGCTGAATATACTTAAGAGACATAGCATTCTTCCAATACTGAACTCTCTCTCCTTCTTCTTTCCTCTGTCACTTTCTCCTTCTCTCCTCCTCTTTTCTCTCTTCCTCTCTCTCTCTCTCTCTCTCTCTCTCTCTCTCTCTCTCTCTCTCTCTCTCTCTCCTACCACCTAATCTTGGTCTCTCTCTCTGTCTCTGTCTCTATCTTTCTTTAATTCCATAGTACACCCATCCATGCTCTTGCTATGTAGCTCATGCTGTGAAAGCATGGTGGAGGCTGCAGAATATCAGTGATTCATTATTTTCCTTCTGCTCTTTGCAAGGCCAAGTTCCTGACACACTCTAAGTCACTTTTATGCCTAAATAAAATAACCATCTAGTTGAGCTCTTTTCATAGCTCCATTCTGGCTTTGGCACTCTCTAAACAGGCAAAATTAGATGCAAATTCCATTTCATTTGGAAATTCTGCCAAACAGAAATGCAACCATTCTCAGTGGGCAATATCACAAGATTTTCCCCATCAATGCTTTTCTTACAAACATTTGGCAGCAAGGCCCTGCTATCCAGGAGTCCTCCAGAACCCCAGGATTCCTAGTGGAGAGTTAAATGAACTACCTCCCAAGTTCTGGGGAAGAGCCTTCTAGAGAAGGCTGTTATTGCACATAGTCAATGGGTAAAGAAAAGAGGCCTTTTTTGTTTGATTCCTCGAGGGAGGCCAAAATATTAGAAATATAAGACTCGGCCTGTTCTCTTTCCAGTGGGATTGCTTGTTTACTTGACTCACCCCAGCTGGCATAAAACCATCCCATGAGGAATTCAAGAGCCTGAGGCAGAAGGTAGAGGAGAGACACTATTTTCAAAAACTCAGTGGCTAAAAGGATACATCTATGAGGAATGAAGAGAAAAAGCATCTGCCTGCCTTGGGCCACGTCAAATGCTTCACTGCTTTGGCCTAAGTCATCATGACTGTTTTGTTTGTGAGATCACTGTTTAGCAAAATTTTGAAGCCCATCTGACTTAGTCAAACACTTGGATCCAGAGACAGTGGTAGAGAGAAAAGAAATCATAATTATGTCCATGCTGGATACTGAGGTAACTTTTAGGATTCCAAAGCACTTCAGAGAAGCCCATATTCTCTTTTTAGGTAGTATAATCATTCTTGTTTTATTTATTTTTTAAAATAATATTTTATTTCCCCCCAATTACACGTGAAAATAATTTTT